>OVBL01000062.1:0-395237 GCA_900406555.1 Pseudoturritis turrita
AAGCAACGGCCGGTAACAAGCTCTTATCTTTCATGGACGCATTCTCTGGATACAATCAGATTCTAATGAATCCCGACGATCGTGAGAAGACAGCCTTCATTATGGATCGTGGAACATATCAGCGCTTGGTAAACAAGATGTTTGCTAATCAACTCGGAAAAACGATGGAGGTTTACATAGACGACATGCTGGTGAAATCGCTAGAGCCAACGGATCACGTGTTACATTTGGAGGAATGTTTCCGACAGCTCAACTCGCACAACATGAAGCTCAACCCGACAAAGTGTAGATTCGCAGTCACGTCCGGCGAGTTTCTTGGTTACTTGGTTACCCATCGCGGAATTGAAGCAAATCCAAAGCAGATCGACGCCCTCATCCAGATGGCTTCCCCAAAATTAAAACGTGAAGTACAGAGACTGACTGGCAGGGTGGCTGCACTCAACAGATTTATTTCGCGGTCCACCGATAAGTGCTTACCATTCTACGACACTTTACGAGGAAACAAGAAATTCGAATGGATAGAGAAGTGCGAAGAGGCTTTCCAGCAGTTGAAGAAATATCTCGCCAGTCCCCCGGTGCTTGCAAAGCCAGTTGAGGGAGAGCCGCTCTTCCTATACACCGCAATCTCCACCACGGCAGTAAGCGGAGTACTCATTCGCAACGAACGGGGCGAGCAGAAACCAATTTTTTACGTCAGTAAGACCCTCACCGACGCAGAGACAAGATACCCGCAGATGGAGAAGTTGGCTCTATCGGTGGTCATGTCTGCCAGGAAACTAAGGCCGTATTTCCAATCACATTCCATTGTGGTCCTTAGTCCTTTACCCCTACGATCGATTCTACACAGCCCAAGTCAATCCGGGCGATTGGCCAAATGGGCTATCGAACTTCCGGAGAAGAGCCTCGCCGAAGGAAACCCGAATTCGACTTGGAAACTTCACGTTGACAGCTCATCATCCAAGAATGGTTCAGGGGTTGGGATACGTCTAACGTCACCACTGGGCGAGATACTTGAACAATCCTTCTGCCTAGGTTTTCACGCCTCCAATAACGAAGCAGAATACGAAGCCCTCATTGCCAGAATAAAGCTTGCGCAAGGACTCCGGATTGATTGCGTTCACGCATTCTGCGATTCGTAGTTAGTCGCAAGCCAGTTCAGCGGGGAATACGCAGCTAAAGACGATCGTATGGAGGCAAATCTGAAAGTCGTCAAAGACTTGACTGCACAGTTCAAAGAGTTCACACTCACGCTTATTCCACGAGGAGAAAACACTTCGGCCGATGCATTGGCCAGCCTTGAAATGCGTTGTTCCGGTGGAATTCATAGAACGCCCGAGCATCATTCTTCCAGAAACAGTGAGTATGGTTACGCGATCCCAAGCCGCCAGGACTGCAAGGGAGAAAGCCTGTGCATCGGACAATGCTGGAGATGACGCTGACGAACGAGAAGCAGTAATCAACGGCTCAATGGTCCAGGAAGAAACATATGCGACAGACGAAAGACAGGCCTCTCGGATGGAAATAGATGCAGTCGTCGAGGACGAAGATCCTGTGAATGCTGCAGAAGAAGCAACGTCTATGGATGAGGACTTTACGACCCTCCCTTCCAACGTCGACCCCTGCCACGAAACTGGAGTCGTCAAGATGAATGGAGCGTGTACGGGCATACAGTATGGCTGCGACAAAGGGTGGCTTGACGACATCCGCGGATACATCTGCGATGGTATCTTACCTTCAGACAAATGGGCAGCCCGAAAGCTTCGGGCGCAAGCAGCGCGCTACATCTTGCTCGACGGTAATGTTTTGAAATGGCGATTCTTCGGGCCATTACTCGCCTGCGTCGAAGGAAAGGAGGCAAGGGCAATCATGGAGGAGGTCCACGGCGGCTCCTGTGGTAACCACTCGGGAGGACGAGCCTTGGCAATAAAAATCAAACGACACGGCTATTACTGGCCGACCATGATACAAGATTGCGAGAAATACTCGTCCAGGTGCGAGAAGTGTCAACGTCACGCACCAATGATTCATCAGCCGACCGAGATGCTTTCTTTGATATCATTGCCCTATCCATTCATGCGATGGTCCATGGACATCGTCGAACCTTTACATCCGTCAAAGCAGAAACGATTATTACTAGTCCTGACAGACTATTTTTTAAAATGGGTGGAGGCAGATTCGTATGCCAGCATCAAGGACGCACAAGTCGAAAGTTTCGTATGGAGGAACATCATATGCCGACATGGAGTCCCATACGAGATCGTCACCGATAATGGATCACAGTTCATTTCCACAAGTTTCGAAGCTTTCTGCGAGAAGTGGAAGATCCGGCTAAGCAAATCCACCCCACGATATCCACAAGGCAACGGCCAGGCTGAAGCAATAAACAAAACGATTCTCGACGGTCTCAAGAAACGCCTCGACCAGAAGAAAGGCCGATGGGCCGACGAACTGGAAGGTGTATTGTGGTCTCATAGAATGACACTGCGATGAGTAACCAACGAAACTCCGTTCGCTCTCGTCTATGGGACAGAATGCGTCATTCCACCAGAGATAAATTTTCCTGGAGTCCGCCGAAGACTACTCCCAGAACAAGAAGGACTCAATCACTTGTTGATGCTTGATGAGTTGGACTTGATCGACGAAAGACGGGATCAAGCCTTGATCCGAATTCAGAATTACCAGAACGCAGCGGCAAAATACTACAACTTTCACGTACAAAATCGACCGTTTTACCAAGGAGACCTTACAAAATCACGAACGTAGTCCGACCCGGAGTGTACGAACTCGCCAACATGTCTGACGTCCCAATACCAAGATCGTGGAACGCAATGCACCTCAAGAAGTACTATACTTAGGATACTTCACATGAACTACGGGGTGGCTAGATCCCTGCAAAGGGTACGTAGGCAGCTCGTCTTCGGATGGGTTCAGCTGCCCCCCTCCTAAAACAAAAGGGGGGGGGAGTGGGTACGTAGACTCGTATACTCCCACCTTTGTAATAGACTCCGCGTCTACCTAATGCAAGCTTCTCGAAGCAATTTTCTTCATACCACACCCTCCACGGGTTACTAAAGCCTTAACGGAAACAGGCATCAAATACGCACCTTTCACGAATCACTTAAAGTCCTAACTAAAACAGGCACCTCTCCTCACCCTCGTTGCTGCTGGCCACAGCAACAAACTACTACATCCTTTACGGATCTATCTACTACATCCTAGCGGATTAAAAGCACGCTCTATATAAATAATATGTCCATTGTCGGAGCGGATATGCTTACGGTAGCGTATCCGTAAACCGAAATGTTCGTCCTAAACCCAATAACAAATCGTTGGTCCCAACAGTACTACATGTTCATTGACGGAGCGGATATGCTTACGGTAGCGTATCCGTAAACCGAAATGTTCATCCTAAACCCAACAAAAAATCGTTGGTTGCAACAGTACTACGTGTCCATTGTCGGAGCGGATACGCTTACGGTAGCATATCCGCAATCCGAAATGTTCATCCAAAAACCCAACAAACAAATCGTCGGTCAAAACGCCTATGCTCATAATCGAAGCAAGTATGCTTACACTAAAGTAATCATTCAAAACGAAAAAAACGGATCGTCGGTATTAACACTAGCACAAACTATAGCAAAACGGATCAGTCCTCCTTGGATAAAAAAGCATTCAAGCAACAAGTTTCAACAACAAAGGAACAACACGAGCAAAGCCAAAGCCACAAGGCAAACATAACAAGTCAATATGGATAAAGCCATCCAGGCACCATGTCCAAATAACGTCAAAGCATAATTAAAATGATGACTTGGGCAGTTCCCCATCATCATCATACCTTACCCCTCGAAGACGCACCCTAATCATCGTCGGAGGATTCGGCCATCGTCTCAGATTCAGAGGCTTCGTTCGAACCAAGCTTACCCCTGTTGGATCCGGAGAGCACGCGAACGTCGACATCCGCCGCTAACACCTCAACAGACTCATTACCAAGCGCGACATCAGCCGAGTCTTCAGAGATCGGCGAGACCACTAGGTCGTTCCCCAATGAGGCGACCAACTTATCAAACTCGTCATCGGCACCAGCGTACCTCGCTCTCCATCCCTCGAGTTTCTCAGTTTCGGCATCCAGCGAAAGAGGTTCGTCACCATGGAGCAGCGCAATGAGTTCAAGGTTCCCGTCAACTTGGGCAAGATCGACGACGCTGTTCTTCGACGATTCGCCAAGATCTTGATCTTCTCCTTGGCTCGATCGACTTTAGATTGAAACTTCTCGGCCAGTCTGCGCATCGCCCCCTTCTTAGCCCGTTCAACCTTCTTGTCGGTCATGGCCCTCTCCGAGCTCAACATCCGCTGGAACTCGGCCACTTGAGCCTCTTGCTGGACCCGATAGGATTCCAAGTCTTCCTTCCGTTTTGATGCTATCTCCGTCGCAGCATCGCGCTCACACTCGGCTTCGGTAAGCTTTGATCGAAGCCCTTTGGCCACTTTCCGTGCACGCTCGGCCCTCCTCGAATTCTTACGGATGTCCGCCTCGTAACCGGATGTCATCTTGTTAATAGAGGCCACGAACTGAACGGAGAGAAAAAGAGAGATCAGGCATCGCATTTTCAACAAAGTACAAAAAAGGAGGTCGACGCAAACAACCTTAGCACCACGGCGAGACATTTCGGCATATGGCTTGCTCCGGGATAGAGTATCGGGAGGAGGAAAGCAATCCCCCTTGGAGAGAATCTTGGAAAAGAGAGTGGCCGAGGCCGACGTGTCATCACAAAAAATTTCAGAAGCAAACGGCTGAGATACAGGTTGCGAAGGCAGCTCGTGCTCGGCGGCACTACTAACCGATGCGTTACGCCTTTTTTCGTCCAGGAGCGTAATCCTTTCGAGGATCTTTCCCTCTGTCAGCCTTTGCCAGGACACGTCTCCGGACTGGCCTCACCTGATCGGCATCCTCACTTGTAGCCGCAGCCTTGCCCTTTCTGCGGTGAACCGGAGGCAAGTCCAATCATCCAAGACCCAACACAACCTCTCTCACGATGGGGATCGACGGAGCCAGCGCGGACGGTTCAACAGATGAGTTGCCTAAGGGAAAAGCAAGGGCAGCACTTAGCTGCTCCGCAGAAATCTCAGTTCGGCCGACCTCTGCCTGCTCCATCGCGGCGCGGCTTTCGGCCTCCATCCTTTCACGAATAGATGGTCTTTTCCCCATGGGGCTCTTCGTACTACTAGAAGAACACGAAGGAGTGAACTCGGAGAATAATACCCAAAGTATCGTGCCCGTGCTCTCTCTACTCTTTGAAGAGTAAAATCTCTTTGCCAGTCGCACTCACCGGAAGCTAGAGTCTCACAAAGCGTAATTATGTCCGGAGGACACGTCGGGAGCGGATTAGGAACTGCAAAACCAACAAATAAGGCGGAAGGTCATGACATGTTCAAGAAGACAGAAAAGCTCGTAAAGCTATGGATCGGCTACCGATTTTTCTCCATGTGGTCCTAATTTTGTTAACCCAATCTGCACCAACCGAAGCCTCGGAGATGGGCACAAAGAAGAAGTAATCCTCCCAATATCTGTCTTTACTTGGGAATCCTCCGATAATTTTGCGGTGAGCTTTGTTCGAAAGGGAGTAAAGAAGCGAATCCTTGGAGCAAAATGTCCGGAAGGATAGCAAGTTCAGCAAGTGATCCACGGTGACTTCTTCGCCAAACTCGAAGCTGCAGACCATGATCCCAACCAGATGTCAAATTCCCCGCGGAGTTATTTGCGCCAGAGCCAGTCTATGCTTCCACAGATACCCAAGGATGACCCCTGGTATTGGGAACCCCATGAAGCACATGTAGAAACAACTCTCGTACACGGTAAAAAACCCTTTTGGGGGCTCACTGGCCCCATCCGATGGCGATGGAAGGGTGAAGTCAATTTCTTCGGAAATGTTGAAACGGTGCCTGAGGGTCTCCAAAGATTCAGCAGTGGATAGAGTAGATCCTGGTGGATCAGGCGCCTCATGCTTGTATCCGCCCTTAGAAACTCGCCATTTTGAAGAACACGCCCGAAGGCTCGCGTCTTGTCTAATCCTAACACAATCGGAACTCCAATTCTCCATCTCAATTTTTACATTGAAAGGACTCTCCATTTCGCCCAGCAAAGGAAATCACTTCGGCGAAAAAGTATTTCGGCCGAGCACCACTTTGGCAAAAGATTACTTCGGCAGAGAAGACTCCGGCCGAAAACAATTTCAGAGACAACAAAAAAAAACAACAAAACAACCTAAAAAAAAAAATCTTCAAGAGGAGGAGAGAGAAGGGAGGAGAGAAGGTACCTTGAGATTTTTGAGAAGTGAAGAAGTGAAGAGGAAATGAGGAGAAGGGGGAGCATATATAGGCTCATAAAGCAAAAGATGATGTCATCATACATTGGAAGCTGTGCCAAAACACAATTGAATGAAGAAATTTCTACTAGAAAAGAAATTATCAGTCTGAAGACAGGAACCTGGTAGATATCAAAAACAACGGACTCAGCGTCATGTCAGCTCAGCTCGTACCAATCGACACGGCACATTGATCCCAGCTTGGACTTCCTCTACCTCGGCACTATCATCACTGAAACTACCGAGCTGGGGGGCTAACTGTTGGGGTCAAAACCCACCCAGCTGTGATCAATGGGAAATGGCTAAGTATGAAAATACGAAGAATCGGAAAAGGCCGAAATTGTGCCTAAGTCATTCTGTACGAATCTACTTAAGCACAAGAGAGGCCATTCTGGCCAAAGCAGCTCCATTTCCGGCCAAGGAAGCTTCGCTTCGGCAAAGCAGGGAGAGATTTCGGCAAAGCCTTGTCTCCACTTCGGCAAAGCAGGGAGAGATTTCGGCAAAGGTTTGTCTCCACTTCGGCAAAGCTTTGGCTCACTTAGGCAAGCTTTGGCTCACATCGGCAAAGCTTTGCTCCACTTCGGCACTGGAGACTTCGGCAAGCTTGGTCGTCACTTCGGCAAGGCCTGGTCTTCACTTAGGCAAGCCTTGTCTCCACTTAGGCAAGCCTTGTCTCTACTTAGGCAAGCCTTGTCTCCGCTTAGGCAAGCTTTGGCCAGCATCGGCAAAGCCTTGCTCCACTTCGACGAAGAAGGGAGAGATTTAGGCAAGCCTTGCTCCACTTAGGCAAGCTTTGTCTCCACTTAGGCAAGCCTTGTCTCCACTTAGGCAAGCCTTGTCTCCGCTTAGGCGAGCCTTGAAGGAAGCTTTGCTTCGGCATGGAGACTTCGGCAACGGAGACTTCGGCAAGAGGAGCTCACTTCGGCACTGGAGACTTCGGCGAGCCTAGCCACTTCGGCAACGGAGACTTCGGCAAGAGGAGCTCACTTCGGCACTGGAGACTTCGGCAAGCCTAGCCACTTCGGCAAGAGGAGCTCACTTCGGCACTGGAGACTTCGGCAAGCCTAGCCACTTCGGCAATGGAGACTTCGGCAAGAGGAGCTCACTTCGGCAAGAGGAGCTCACTTCGGCACTGGAGACTTCGGCAAGCCTAGCCACTTCGGCAATGGAGACTTCGGCAAGAGGAGCTCACTTCGACACTAGAGACTTCGGCAAGAGGAGCCACTTCGGCAATGGAGACCTAGGCCATGACCCGCGGTCTTCGACCAATACGCTCCACTTCGGCCACGCTCCACTTCGGCCACGCTTCATTTAGGCACGACACGAGCTCGTTTCGGCCGAAGTCATTTTTATACGAAACTGCTTGGCCGAAGTCAAAATCATACGATACTGTTTGGCCGAAGTCAAAATCATACGAGACTGATTGGCCGAAGTCAAAATCATACGAGACTGTTTGGCCGAAGTCAAAATCATACGAGACTGCTCAGTCGAAGTCAAAACCATACGAAACTGTTCGGCCGAAGTCGAAGTCATACGAAACTGTCTGGCCGAAGTCATACGAAGCTGTCTGGCCGAAGTCATTTTTATACGAAGCTGGAAGACGACGCGGCCGAAGTCATTTTGATACGAAGCTGGAAGACGACGCGGCCGAAATCATTTCTATACAAGGACGAGAAGCCCGTCTTCGGCCCGCGATGGATCAAAGGCCCACGAAGCCGAGCCGACTTGCTAAAACGGAAATCCCGAAGGATGAGGAAGTTTTCCTGATCCCTTTGGGATTGACCTAGCCAACTCGAACGACTATATATATTTATGTACATCCCTTGAAAAAGGGGATCCGAAATTTACTTAGCAAAAAATCCTAGACTTTTTGCTCTCAAAACTCTTGTATGAAAGCTTTTCGACACAGCTTAATAAAAAACCATCTTTGGATCTCTCCGTTCGTGGTTCATCCGCAGAAATTTCATCCCCCTTAACAAACCTCCGACAAATTCTAATTGTGTTGATTTCGACTCCCACACAACTCATCAAGCATATCATCAAGTCTAGGGATAGGATGGCGATACTTAACCGTAATGTTATTGATGGCACGATAATCAACGTACATGCGCCAACTTCCATCCTTTTTCGGCACAAGTAACACCGGAACAGCACATGGACTCAAACTCTCACGAATGTGTCCCTTGTCCATAAGCTCGTTCACTTGTTTCTCAAGTTCCTTTATTTCCACCGGATTGGTTCGATAGGCCGGCCGATTAGGAAGAGCTGCCCCGGGCACAAAATCAATTTGGTGCTCCATCCCTCGGATTGGTGGCAAACCTATAGGGCTATTTTCCAGAAAAACATCTTGATAAACCTGTAAAAGAGACTTGATAATACTTGGCAGCGCCAGTTCGGGGTTAGTTGAACAAGTAAGTGTTTCTTTAAAAACAAATAATAAACTGTTTGTAGAACTTCCCTTTTGCTTGGCAACGGTTGGATCGGTACTCAGCTGATCTAGGTACACTTCATGCGGAGTCATAGGAGCTAAGATAGTTTTTTGGCCCAAATGTTCAAAATTATGGCGGTTAGTGAACCCGTCATGGACTACCTTTCGATCCGATTGCCAAGGTCGACCAAGTAGAAGGTGACTCGCACTCATTGGTATAATATCACACAAAACCTTATCCTCGTACTTGCCGATCGAAAATGGGACCTTAACTTGCTCGTTGACGGTCATTTCACCGGAATGGTTGAGCCATTGTAGCGAATACGGCTTCGAATGCTTAAGTGTTTCCAAGCCGATCTTCTCAACCATGGTCCTACTGGCCACGCTTGTTCCTCGGTTACGGTCAAGACACTTAACGATCATGTTGCTACGAGTAACTCCCCTTTAGCCGCGGTCTCTATACCCTCATCGGCTGAAGTGTCACCCACTGATTTCTCCTCTTCGAACTCAACCTCTCCATTATCCCTAAGGATCATAACCCGTTTGTTTGAACACTCTCTAGCATAGTGCCCAAGTCCTTGGCACTTGTAACATCGAATATCTCTAGCCCTCAATACTTCCTTGGCCTGTCCTTTGAGGTCATGTTCTACCGGTTTCGGCTTGGTAAAGGGTTTTGAATTCTTTTGGAAAACGGTCTTCTCTTCTTTGTGATAACTAGATCGGCCTGAATTAAACCCGGTCTTGCCCGAACCGTAACTTGTCTTAAAGCTTCTCCTCTTTATTTGTGTATCAAACATCACGGCTTTGTGAAGCATCTCCTCAAGCTCCACATAATGTTGCGTTTCCAATCATTCTTGGATGTCGCGGTTGAGACCTCCCATGAACTGAGACATAATAGCTTCACCCTCTTCAGGGACATCGGCTCTCAACATCAAGGTTTCCATTTCCTTGAAGTATTCTTCTACGGACCTACTGCCTTGAACCAAGTCTCGTAACCGTTGGTGTAACTCTCGTTGGTAGTGGCTCGGCACAAATCTCTTTCGCATGATGGCTTTCATTTGGTTCCAAGTCTCGATGGTATAATCACCGACACGTCTCCTAGTGGTCACAAGTTGATCCCACCAACTCAAAGCGTAATCGTAAAACTCGGTTGCGGCGATTCAAACTTTGGTGTCCTCGGTGCACTCTCGGCATATGAACACTAGCTTGATCTTTGTCTCCCAATCCAAGTATGCTTCCGGATTATTGGTTCCATGGAATGGAGGGATATTGAATTTCAACCCACCAAAAGCATCTCGCGGTGGCGGTCTCTCTCGCGTTTGCCGTCGCCTCCTTTGGCTACTGTTAGAAGCATGACTATAATAGTCATGTGCTGATTCTGCACCATCAATCCTTTGTTCCTATGGTGCCCTTACTTGTGGCTGATTTAGAACAGGATCCGGAGCAACCCGGTTCAATTGCAACGCTCCAAGCTTCTCTTCGATGATTCTAGCCATGGTTGCTTCAATTGATTCCAACATCTTCTTCTTGTCCACTTTTGAATCGGATGACTCTTCTACGGAGCTCAACATGGTACCTGAAAAAGGAAAAGGATCTAACAAGTAAGAAGTCCTTTTGAAAGTTGAAACTAGTTAAACACAAGAAGATGAACAGTTTTGACACGAATGGATGAATAGTCGCGAAAAATCATCAAATCGTATCAAAAAATTCCAGAAACACTTTTTAAAAATACTAGACTCAATCTAAGTTCAGATTCAAGTGAAATCACAATTTTACGATGAGCCAATTATTTATGATAAAGTTTGAAAAATCCCAGAAAAATGAAGAAATACGATAAAAATCCAGAAAATGAAGAACACAAGATTTTTAGCAAGGAACAACACAACCTTTACACGAAGTGGCTCTGATACCACTTGATAGACTCCTTGTAAGGATCTATGCCCAAAAATGCCTTTCGTGTGGATGTAACTCGAACGGATGAGGATCAGTTTGATGGATGCGGAAATGATGAACGGACTTTGAAGATGAACGAATGAGTGATGGATCGATTTGCACTTCTCAGAGAGATTTAAATCTCTTAGACTACGAGGCTTGAACCTAACTTAGATATACGCACTAAGACAAGAATAAGTTGAGAAATGAATCTCGTTTTTGGTCAAACAAGTAGAGAGATTTTTAAAAGAAAAGTTTGATGATTTTTATTGAGGAGAAAAGAGGGATATATAGGACTTTGGCCACGTCCAAGGTCATCATTACACATGGGAAATGACAAACATTAAAGACATTTGACCGCGAAGTTTGAAAGACAAAAACGAAAGTAAAGGATAAAAATGGAGAAGGCTCGCTTGGTGAGAATCGAACCCAAGACCTCCGAGTCTTCTAGCGTTGCCGATGATGAGGATTATGATTAAGTGTGTGAACCTTGCCTCATTAAAAAACTTGCCGGAAAACCCATTGGGACAAAACCGAGCGAAGGGAAAAAGAGTGCGCATCACACACCTCTCATCACCGACCTTTAAGCCACTTGAATCACGACCAATGTGATCGGACAAGTGCTTGGCTCAAGGTCGCTCTTAATATGGTGAAGTAGAGAGTTGACAGATTGGTTAAGTTGTCCCGTCCTCGATCTTGTCATTGGCCCAACCGGAATGTTCAAAGACGTAGCCTCGAAAAGCTCCTCCGCGGCTACGAGCTGCTCCTCGGCTACGAGCTGCTCCTCGGCTACGAGCTTGTCCTTAGTCCTTTGTCCCACGTCTTCTTGTCCCGAACCTCCAAGCTCCGAGTTTGCCATGATCTCATCATGTTAGTATTTGTTACATTTATAACAATTGATATTAAATATTTCTATCACAAGTGAATAACCAATGTTAAAATAATATTGCATCCTTAATGTTACATCCTTGATTATTTAGAAAATTATTTTTATCTGGGACTTATCCCCAACCAAACGATTAAATTATGATCAATGGCAGAATGGTTATGGTTGTAAATCTTTTTCTAATAACAACTACATATTTTTTTTTCTGACAACGACTACATATTGTTTCTGACAAGGATCACATAGTAGATGTGGATAGTATTTCTGACAACGACTACATATTTCAAATTTACTGCCAACAGACAATGAAAGATTTTGAGAGGAGAACTAAAGACTTGGTCGACGCTCTGAGATTCCATCTCATCAGCATCCATGACCATCTAAAACATAAACAGTAGAATTTCGAGAAACAGAAGAAAACTCAGTTTATCTACAACTTAGAGCTGAAACAGAAACTAAAGGCAAAACAAATATCAAAATTCCGTTTCAACCACATGTAATAACACTTAAATTTCTCACGACTAGAAAACTTCTTCAACAGTCGACGCACAGTTAAACAGATAAAAACTCTGAAAAGGGAACTGAAAAACACAAAAATGAAACTTTTCAATGTTTAAGACAAAAATGAAGAAATCGCTATCATTCTACATTTTTCCATATATCAGACAAAAATCCAAAGGGATGAAATAAAAATAAACAAACACAGAAAAAGCCCTGTAATGGAGGAAAAGAGAGAGACAAACCAACGATCAAAGATGGAGTAAAGAGAATACTTCGGGTACATCATTTATAGTGGAGATAAAAGAAAAGCATACCGTAGAAGAAGAAAGGTTTCACGAAGATGAACGATCAAGCGATGCCTCGATATTAATTAATTAATTATTTATAAAAAAAATACTTCGAAAATTGAGGTTAAAGAAGAACTTTTGACTTAGTATGGGGACATGGCGACAACGATACAGTGCAACAAGTGAGACCATTTGTATCATTTAATTTATTTTCTTACATCAATTATAATTGATACAAAAAAAATTTACATCACTTTTATAATTAACTCTGAAAGTGGTGATGCAAATATTTTACATCGGTTCAAGCAATTGTTCTATCATCAATTATGGTAATCGATATTAATATGTATCAATTGCGAAAAATGATGTTAGATTTTGCATCAATTAATATAAATAATGTTAGTATTTCTTACATTTATATCAATTGATGTTAAATATTTCTATCATATGTGAATAACGGATGTTAAAATAATATTGCATCATTTATGTTACATCCTTGATTGTTTAGAAAAATATATTTATCTGCGACTCATCCCCAATCACACGATTAAGTTACGATAAATGGTCAAATAGTTACAGTTACTACGGTTAAGGTTATTTAACCAAAGATTACGGTTGTAAATATTATTTCCGGTAATGACTACAAATGTTTTTTTCTGAAAACGACTATATATTGTTTATGACAACGACTACTTGTTGTTTCTGACAACGATCACATAGTATATGTGGATACTATTTTTTGACAACGACTACATATTTGAGATTGTTTGCCAAAAGACAATATGTTTCTAACAACTAATACATATTATTTCTGACAACGATCACATAGTAGATGTGGATACTATTTCTGACAACGACTATATATTTGAGATTGACTGCCAACATACAATGCAAGGTCTTGAGAGGAGAACTAGAGACTTGGTCGACACTCTGATTTTCCATCTCATCAGCATCCATGACCATCTAAAACATAAACAGTATAATTACGAAAAAGAGAAGAAAACTCAGCTTATCTTCAACTTAGAGCCGAAACAAAAATTAAAGCCAAAACAAATATCAAAATTCCGTTTCAACCACATGTAATCACACTTAGATTTCTCAGAACTCGAGAAGTTCTTCAACAGTTGACTCACAGTACAATAGAAAAAAACCCAGAAAAGGGAGCTGAAAAAACACAAAATGAAACATAAGAGATGGTAAGGTCCCGTGGTTTGATTAACGGTTTAATGCTTCTAACCCCCGATCCTTCTCAGCGACCCTAGACTCCTCCTGATGGTTATCAGTATTTGTACGAATCCTCTTTTACCCACTACGGCTTGTGGTTTCCTCTTATGAGGCTCTTGATTGAATATTGTGCTCGTTGCCGTATTGCGATCTCTCAGCTGACTCATAATGCAGTTCGTAATATGGTAAATAACCATTTCCAAGACATGGATCCCATGATATAGATTAGCTTGTTTTCACATAGTACTAATCACCCAAAATGACAATCCTTTAGGTCCCTATTGAACTGAGAAGAGATCATTAGTGCATATGCCCATAAAAGTATAATAATGACCCTAAACATCAAATGTTAATTGGGTAGGATATGAAAAGCATGAATTAGAGTTGGCCTAGACATTTTCACAAACACATTTCGGGCATGAAAAGACCTTGATCTAAGAATTGATTAATTACTTCAATCCTAGCAATGGGTTCTCTCTAATCAATGGAAATCATGCACATCTATACCTAAGCATCACCAATCATACATCAAACATCCTAATCTACTCCACCCATAATTCACTAAAAGACTACTCACTCATGCTTTACAAACCATCAAAACATGAGTAAAGAAAGACATAATGAAAGATTAAGAGAAAAGATGAAGAAAACTTCACTAATCAAACATAAAAAGTTGAAGCTTTAACATCCAAATCAAAGGATCCAAAGGGTTTTGTTATTGCCCAAGGGATAAAGAAAAAGCAGAAAAAGGTTAGAGTTTTTAATGTGCTTAAAAGTATTTATAGGAAAAAGAGATGTACCCGGGTCAACCCGGGTCAAACCCGGATTTGTGCAGAAAGTGCAGCCTGCATCGACCAGGCATATCGACGTGGTGAAGAGGGCACGTCGATTTGGAAAACATCAGCCCATCTCGTCTAGTGCAGCTCACATCGACCTGGTATATCAACGTGGTGAAGAGGGCACGTCGATGTGGTGAACATCAGCCCATCTTTTTGTATGGTGCAGCTCACATCGACCTGGTGAGCTGGGCACGTCAATGATGCTTACATCAGATGATGTTTGGCTCCTTTTCATCCCCTTTGGTTCTCATTCCTTCTGCAATTGATTCTCCTTGATCTTTGGCCTCCATAGTACCTGAAATAGACTCAAAATGCAATGCAAATGCAACATAATGGACCTAAGACTCTAAGACTAAACCCACACTAAATGGAACCTAATATGAAGAGAAAGAGACATTAAGTAATCTAAATGACTGTAAAAGCTAGGGGAAATGCATGCTAAGGAGTGCTAAAATATGTACACATCAAATCCCCTGAACTTGTCCTTTGCTTGTCCTCAAGCAAACAAGTAAGAGCAACCCTGGAGAAGAGGTTTGAAAGTGAGAACTTAAAGCCAAAAGGAAATAACGAAGCATTCAACATCAAATCTCAAGATAATACAAAGTTATCGCATAAGTGAATCTCTACTCAATCAATCTCCTCACGTCTATTGCAACTTCAATATTTTGCCTCTAGACTCAAAGTTAAGCCTCTGCATGCCGTTAACATTAAATTAGGTGTTTAAGTGCAGTCTTGCTTAGAAACTATCGATCATATTCAATCGGCATGGTAAGAAAAAGGCTCATGATACAAAACATAAGGCGGTTCAAAACATTTTAGTGACTTACTCTCAAAGAATAATAATGCAAAACATCATGCAAAAGCAAGGGAGAAATGGAACGATTGATGCAGACAAAGAAGTGCTTCCATTCTACCCAAACTCTTATGCCTTTTGGAACCTATGTTCTACCCATGATCTCACATACTTTCTTTCTTTTGAGACAAACTAAATGGTTGATAACCAAACCTTCTTTTTTCTTTTGTTTTTGCTAACTCTTAGGGGGTTTTCTTTTTTAGACTCTTTCTTTTCTTTTCCTTTTTCATCCTCCTTGATTCTTTTCTTTACTTTCTAACTTTATTTTATTTTTAAGCTTATCGAGGGGAACTAGGCTTTTTGCCTTAAACACTTATAGTCTTCTTTATACACTTAACCTTTCCCTATAGTAGCTTTTTCTTTTCTTTCTTTTTCTTTCTTTCTTCTTTGGTTTCTTTATTGAATCCTTTTTTGAACTCAACTATTCTCTATTTATTTTTCTCATAAGTCCCTCACCAAACCCAACCACAATGAAATAACATTAACACCTTCCTAGTTTGCTAGCCTCGAGCTTAAAGGACTAGCCTAATGGAAGACCTTCTTTGTCGTTTCCATCTTTCGAAATTTTGCATGTGTATGCATTTTCACAAAAAGACCTCACTCAAGCAAACAACAAGGGGTTTGAAATGAAAGGTTTAGGTTGAGGTGGAGAAACCACCTAAAAATAAGAATGGCCATTTGGGTTAGCATAGAGTGGTAAAAGTGAATAAGAAAACCCAAATGTGTATTTGAAAACCATGAACATGCATCTCAAGATCCTAAGCAAGAATTTAAGTCCAATTAATAGTCAAATAAAGTATAATTGGTTTCAATTTTAACAAACATCAACAAAATCAAGAGTTTCAAGCGAAGAGATCAAGATGCAAAGAAGAGAGCTTTTCTACAATTCACTTAAGTAATAAATGCATTATCAAGAGTTTCACATTGAATGCTAAGTCAAAATCCTTTGCAAGAAACTTTCGTCATTGTTCTCATATGTACAATGGAACATAGAATGAACATACAAGTGTATGCAATGCAACTAAATGGGAAATGTTTTTTGTATTTTCGAAATTTTTCAAATTGTTATGGTTTTATCATGTACAATGCAAATGATGAGAATTAATATACGAATGGAAAACAAAACAACTCAAATGATAACGAGCAACCAATCTCCTACCCCGGACTTACTTCTCACCGTCTCGGTGAGAAAGCAAAACCGAAGGTGGAAGAAAGAAAACAATGATATGCAAAAATAAAAATTTTAAAACTAAACGGTAATTACAATGGTAGAAATAGTACCTTGGAGAGCTAATAAACATAGGAGTAGTAGTCTTGAGGAGTGAGTTTGAAGGTGAACCTTCTTGCATGGTCTATATCGTTCAAGAACCGATATCCTTCTTCCATCCATCCCTCATACACATGTTTGTCTTGATGAGATTGGTTACACACTCTTGGTGAATCCATTGTTTGGTGTTTTGGTTGATGATCCTACAAAAGTTATTCTCAAATGAGAACCATTATAATTTGAAAGAACAATGTATCTATCCATCGGTTTATAGTCAATTCAACATTTAAAGAGCAAAGTTGAGAGACGTATAACTCATCAACCATAGAGAGCACACAAACAAGAATAAGATCATGAGAATACCAATTCAAGGTTCTTTCAATTTCATCAAAAATGCATTTTCATCCAAATCCAAAGCATGCAAAAGTGAGAGATTCTCAACAATGTAATGATTTGGCACGTTTAATGGTAGTATTTGAATGTCAAAACTCAATCAAGTTTCCACTTTCCCTAAATTTTCAAAATTCAAACTCATTTTCGTCGCTATTCACACTAAGAATCCTAAAAGGCAAAATTTCAAAATTCAAACTCATTTTCGTCGCTATTCATACTAAGAATCCTAAAAGGCAAAAATTTCAAAATTTAATCATCAAATCATCGCAAACTCTTAAGAGATCAACAAACCATGACATATAAACCTTATCCAAACAAGTGCAAGCAATCTTAAAACCTTATTCAAGCAAATCCATGAAATCAGGAATTTTAGCTTTAACTTGCATTTCAATGGAGGAGAAGGGTTAAGAGAGAGAGAAAGCATACCTTGTATTTGGGTAATGATAGTGTGGATAAGAGCTAATATGAGTGACAAATTCGAATTCCTCTTGAAAAATGAGTGAAAGTGTGTGTGAGTGTGAAAAGAGAGAGCTTTAGTGGAAAAAGGGAGTTTAAGATGCAAAAACCTTTGTGAAATGAGTGAGGAAGAAGATGGATTCGTTTTTAGTTGCCTAAAAGGGGTTAAAGAGGGTCTAAACCGGTTTAAAATTCATGTTGAAATTCAAAACAAACCGGTTTAAAAAAAGAAAACCAAGCCAATGCTCAAAAAAGTCAAAGAAAAACTTACCTTGGAGAATGCATGCTGCATCGACCTGTCCTATCGACGTGGTGAAGATGAATGGTCGATGCAGCACACACCATGGGGATTTTCGAACTAGTGTCCATCCCATTGAGTTGGTGTGTCGACTTGGTGCATTTGGCTGGTCGATGCAGGCGACATGGTACTCCAAAGTGCCATGTTTTCACCCCAATTGACCCATGTTTGATCCTCTTGCTTCCTAGAAACTCCAACACACTAAAACACAAAGAAAAATAGCTGAAACATAGATAAAATTATGTACAACGATACCAAGGGATTGCCTCCCTAGTGCGCTTGTTTAACGTCTATAAGCTTGACGGTTTGAGGAGATTCTAGTTGGAGGAAGTTTGAGTCATCTCAACCTTAAAACACTCCTTCATTACCTTCTTGGCTTTGTCAACTTGCTCTTTTTTCGTACCAGGAGAAAAAATAATCTTAGCCTTAGAGAATGGCTTGAAACCTCCCTTACACTTAACTTTGCACTCAATTGCCCCTTCAACCATCTTAATGGGACGTAGGGTGAGGGTGGGTTTCTTTTTCACACTTGGTGCTTCCTTTAGATCAATAGGTTCCATAGCCTTGGACATAATGTCTTCTTGGTCTTCAAAAAGTAAGTTTAAACCATCTCCATCAAAAGTATCTTGAAGATTCTTTTCATTCCCTTTAGCAAGACTTTCTTGTTCAACAATAGGAGGCACATCTTTGGTCTCTAAACTCATCAATTGACCAACTTCTTCTTCTCCATAGGAGATTGTGCCACAAATTTTCCTTGAGTTGGGGGAGATTGGGTAAGAGACATAGGGGCTCACATTGTGGAGAATAGCTTTCTTGTTGAGAAAATCCATTGTTACTGCCACAGTAGCTAAGAAAGGCGTACCAAGAACGAGGGGAATCCTCCTAGCGAAGTCCATTTCCACAACCATGAGGTCGGTTGGTACAATGTAATTCCCTATTTTTACCGGATAGCTCTCGAGAATTCCAATTGGACACTTAGAAGATGCATCCACAAATGTGATGGAACTAATGTTACCTTTCAAATTCTTAACGCCCCAAGTCTCTAACATATCATAAGACATAACATTGACGCTTGAACCGGAATCACATAATGCATCATCGAGTTCCAAATCTCCAAGAGAGCATGGAAGAGAAAATGTAGCGGAATTTTCTTTATTAGTGAGGGTTTTAAGTACTTGTGTCTCTCCACCATTGTCTTCATATTTCTTCATAACATCCATGACCTCGCCATGGTTAGTCAATACATCCTTGATGAGTTGCCTATGGATGGGGATTTGAGCTATACCATCTCCTTTGGGCAACTTTACTCCAAATTCCTCCAAATAATTCTTGAACCTTGTTAAAACTCTCTTTAGGGTCTTAGTAAAGACCGAATGAGGGAATATAATTGGGGGTTCATAGGGTGGAGATTCATATGTGGGAACCTCTTCCCTTTTTTCTTCGTGGGTGCACTTTCCTTGAGCTCTTCATCATTCTTAACCAAAATTCAACATATGGATATTGTTCTTGGATATGGGCTTCTTTCTTCTCAACCTTTATAGGATTTTCCTCTTTAGCTTTAGGTGATAATCCCATGGACTCAACAACCTTATCCACTTCTTCAAGATTAACAAAACCCAGAACCATAGCTAACTCTTGTTGTGACATTCCATTTGGTCTTTATTGGGCTCCCAAGATCTCTTCTCTTCCGAGATAATCGCTCCACAAAAAGATTTTGGGTCGGATTTGGGTTTACTCTGTAAAGTACCCATTGGTGTTTTAGAGGAGGATGAAATTTGAGCCACTTGGTGTTCCAAAACTTTCATGTGTGTAGATAGATGCTCAAACTTGGCATTGAGATCATTTATAGCTCCATCTACCTTTTTGTGAATCTCAATCATCCTCTTTTCCAATTCCATGGCACCTTTCACTTTTGTGAATATGAGTTCAATTCTTGCGTTGATCTCATTGTATGCCCCATCCACTTTCTTGTGAATCTCTTTCATCTCCCCTCTCAACTCAATAACACCCTTCTCTTGTGACTCTATTAGCCACATAAGCGAGGCGTTTATTGCATCTTCCTTGGGAGATGGCAAGAACGAACCTCCTTGTTGTGGAATTGGTTGTTGGAAATTGGCGAAGTGTCCCATAGGTTGTAATTGAGGTTTTGACACAAATCCTTGTCCTTGAGGAATGTGTTGGTAATGGCCTCTTGGTTGGTTGAGTCCACCTTGCATATGGTTCAACTCTTTTTGAAAACTTCCCATAACTCCCTCTTGGTTTCCATCAAAATTGTCCACTAGATGAATGGCCTTTTGGTTTAGATGAATATACTTGTCCAACCCTCATCTCCTTGATGCTAACATCTTCTACCTTAGCTCCTCTTTCAACGTGGTTGTAAGCTCCACTATAACGACCATCACTTTGGGCAAGATTCTCAATAAGTTGCTCTCCTTACTCAACGGTTAGGCTTGCAAAATCTCCATTACTTGCCGTATTCAAGGCAATGTGAAACATTTCATTAACCCCTCTATGAAAGATCCCAAGTAAGGCTTCCATGGGGATTCCATGATGGGGACAAGAACAAGTATATTCCTTCATTCGCTCTTATGTCATATAATGTTTGATTAGCTCCTTGCTCAAACCTTGCAATCTCATTCCGAATTGGAGATTGAAGATGACTTGATACTGTTTTCCCATTTTGATGCCTTATCTCCAAGTGAAAAAGGGAAGAGAGTAAGCTTAACAACATCCTTTGAGATTCCACTTCTCTTCACCATTGAGCGTATCCGATCAAAGGTGTCCAAATGCTCAATAGGATTCTCATTCCGCAACCCCAAGTAACGGTTGCTTTGGACCATATTTATCAAGCTAGGCTTGATTTCCAATTCATCATCAACGCTTGGTGAGTCCGAATTCCCATCTTGACCCCATTGGTTGTTGGCTCATCATAATCCCCAATCTTCCTCTCCATGATATGTGATTTTGATACAAGTATAGAAACCAGCATTGATCCCACAGGTGTAGTTCCCATCATGAAGCAAGCACCAAGGACAAGATCAGGAACTAAGGACCTCACTGAAAGTTTTAATCAAGCCGTGGAGACACTACTCACCAACAAAGAGCTTGGAGATATAACTTCTCAACTCAACAAGTTAAGCATATCCAGAGAGGCAGCACTAGCAAATGCGGAACTTGAGGAGCTCGACATCATTCAAGCTAAAGGAACCAGTAAAGAACATCCAGAAGCTAGTTCATACAGCAACAACGCTCCAGGTATGAAAACTGTAGGATATACAAAGGAGTGGCCGATTATTCCAGAGAAGAAAGGAGCTTCCTTATTTAGCATTGTGCTACTTAAGTGAAAGGAGCCAAAACGCACACTCAAGAGATAATATGCGTTTATTATCTAAATGCAAAGGTAAGTCCAATTATTTCATTTTCATATGATTATCTTTGACTAATAAAACTCTTGAATGTTTTGTGTTTAAGTCTGATTTATTTTATTAAGTAGCTAAGGCATATGTTTAGCCATTTTGTCATTTCGAATAAAGCCCAATAATGTTGTATTTTATTTATTTATGGTAATCTGCTTCAAGACCCCTAGAAGGGCATAGCTGTTCGGACCAATATATAAGGTCCCCTCCCACAGCCTTGTATTTTTACGTTAGATGAAATAAAACAGAACCGAGTTTTCTTAGAAAACAAAACCCTAGCAATTCTTAAGCTTGTGCGATTCAGCCTTAAGAGTTTCTTGTCTCATCAAAGCTTATTCTCATAAAGCTTTGTGGCGGCTTCGATCCATCTGTTACATAAAACCGTGAATCCATCCCTTGATCAATCCAGAAAGAGTTGAACAACCATCTGTTTGATCCCACACTCGATCCACTTCTTTCCTTCCACCATCCATCAATCCAATTGAGAGAGTTGAACAACCAGCAACTAGATCAAATCAACCCCAACGAGATCTCACCCCTGTGATCTTGTGTCAGATTTGGTAGCTACAACCCAAAAGAGAGAAAAGACAAAAGCAACAATATATATAGATAATAATAAGGTGACTTAGTCTTCAAAAGAACTCAAATCCTAGTGCCTAATGCAAATTTTCCCGGCAACGACGCCAAAAACTTGATAGGAGGAAAACTACTACTAAGTTTTAACCCTAAATAACCACAAGTGCATGACAAATCAGTGTACTACTTAGGGATCGACTCCACAAGAAAAATGATTAGGACAATAAGAATGCAAAGAACTTAAGAAGCTAAGAAAATTCAAGTTGTTTTTGTTTCGAGTAACCAATCTAACAACCTAAGAAAGTAAGGTAATGAGCAAGGAAATTAACTAAACAAGAACAAGAAACATAAAAGAAAGTGTGCATAAACAAACCAAACTTAAAAGAAAGCAATTTAAAAGCAATATGAAAAACTCAACTAAAAATTAATCACTTAAGCTTAAACGAGATTGATCAAATAAAAGGAAATATGAATCATGGGATAAGGAAATTGATGATAGATTATTCATTAGGTAATGGTTCTTAAGCTCTATTCAATTCAATTCCTAGGGCAAGGATAACTAAATTAGAACTAATCCACCTTCGTGGTACTAATCTCCTTTCTAAACTCCTTAATTATCATAGACTTTCGTACTTGCAATTAATCAATATAGAAGCAATAATTTGAAGTCCCTAAACCCATAAATCACCTTAAACATCAATTGTTAATTGGCTAAGATGTAATTTGCTCATATAAAATTCTCCTAGACATTTCTACGATCGCCTTTCGGGCGTAAAAAGACCATGCTCTAAAGATTGATTAGCTACTTCAATCCTAGCCTTATTTTCATCTCATATGAAGGATTCTTTATAGTCTCAGCCTAATACACCATAACCCAACTTCTAATCACCTAATCTACCTAACCCATGATCCATAAGATTACTACTCACTCATGGAAACAAAGGAAATCAAAACAAAAGATGATAAGTAGATACACATGATTAGAGAAATTAGATAAACTTAAGAAAGCTTCAAATAAACATAAAAGATCCAAGAAAAGAAAAAGTACTAAACATTAGAGAGAAAATCCTAAAACATGCACAACTTAGGTTCTCAATGTGCTAAGACATATATATAGTGAAAGGGGAAGGTACCGGGTCAACCCGGGACAAATTAGGTCAAACCCGGATTTGTAAGCCAAAAGGGCGCCTGCTGTGTGCTGCATTGACCTCCCAAGCCAAAGTGTTTGATGGGAGTGGTCGATGTGGGCGTCGGCAGGCTCAAACAGATCGATTGGCTTGACATGTTTTCACGAAATTGGCCATAACTTTGAACCGTAACTCGGAATGAGTTGAATCGAACGCCGAAGTGAAGCTAACTCAATTTCTTATCTCTCCACAAAATTTCGGATTAATTAAAACAAAAGATGATAAGTAGATAAACTCCATTAAAGATGAAACAAGATTAAGAAAACTTCAATAAACCATAACAAATTCAAGAAAAACGAGGTACTAAAAATTAGAGAGGAATCCTAAACCATGCCCAACTTAGGGTTCTTAAGGTGCTAAAACATATATATAGTGAAAGGGAAAGGTACCGGGTCAACCCAGGACAGACCGGGTCAAACCCATATTTGTGCAGAAAGTGTAGCCTGCATCGACTTGCTACATCGACCAGATGAGGAGGACATGTTGATGCAGTGTACATCAGTTTCCCCCAATCTCGCCTGGTGTTGCTCCCATCGACATGCTGAGCTGGACTGGTCAATGCAGCCTACATATTTTCACTAAATTGGTCATAACTTTTGAACCGTAACTTGGAATGACTTGAATCCAACGTCCACGTGAAACTAACTCAATTTCCTGTGTCCCTACCAAATTTCAGATTCAACTGGCACGGAAAGGCCTTCATCGGATATGATCTTCAAGTCGCGTCATCTGCATTTTTCTGCTTCTGGTGTTGGTCACATCGACCTAGGGAAGATGCCTGGTCGATGTAGCACACATTATCCTCATTTTAGTGTTTTCTTCACTCTCCTTCATGCCCTTCCAATCTTCCTTGGTTCCCTTAGCTTCCTAGCCTCCAAAGTACCTGAAATTGACTTAAAATGCAATGCAAATGCATGGAATGAAGCCTGGGACTCTGAGACTTAACCTAATCTAATTGGAAGTCAAAAGAAAGGGAAGACACAAAATACAAGTCAAATTACTCTAAAACTAAATAAAACGCATGCTAAGAAAGGCTAAAATACGAGTACATCAAGATGCAAAAGAGTTTGATAAATGAGGAAGAAGGAAGATGATTTCATTTTGAGGGTTTTAGAGGGTCTAAACCGGCTTGAAATAATGTTTAAGATCAAAGAAAACCAGTCTAAACCAAAGTAAACAGAGTCAACACTTCGAAAAAAGTCAAAGAAAACTTACCTTGGCGGATGCATGCTGCATCGACCTATCCCATCGACCTGGGGAGTATACATGGTCGATGCAACACACACCATGGAAACTCTTGAACTAGTGTTCGTCCCATCGACCTCCTGCATCGACATGTTGAGCTAGCTTGGTCGATGCAGGATACATGGTACTCCAAAGTGCCATGTTTTCACCCCAATTGACCCATGCTTGATCCACTTGCTTCCTACAAACTCAAACACACTAAAAAAAAAATAGCTAAAACATAAATAAAAGTATGTAGAAGGATACCAAGGGATTGCTACCCTAGTGCGCTTGTTTAACGTCTCTAAGCTTGACGGTTTGTGGAGATTCTAGTTGGAGGTGGCGTGGGAACCATCCATAGTGCTTGGTCCCCAATCCGTCAACTCAATCTTGAAGGTATCCTTCATGGCTTTCTTAGCCAAATCAACTTTCTCTTTGTTCATACCGGGAAGAAGAATAATCTTGGCCTTAGAGAATGGCTTGAAACCGCCATTATACTTAGCTTTGCACTCAATTGCTCCTTCAACCATCTTAATGGGATGTAGGGTGAGGGTGGGTTTCTTCTTAACACTCGGTGTACCTTTAGATGAATTGGTGCCGTAGCCTTGGACACCATTCTTTTTTGGTATTCGAAGAGCAAATTTAAACCATCTCCATCAAAAGTCTTTTGGAGATTCTCTTAATTCCCTTTAATTAGCAAGGGTTTCTTGTTCAACAACATGAGGCACATATTTGGTCCATTGTTCCTCATTAATTGACCAACTTCTTCTTCTCCATAGGAGATTGTGCCACAAATCTTTCTTGAGTTAGGGGTGATTGGGTAAGAGACATAGGGGCTCACATTGTGGAGAATAGCTTTCTTGTTGATAAATTCCATTGTTCCTCCCGCGGTAGCTAAGAAAGGTGTACCAAGAATGAGGGGGAGTTTCTTAGCGGAGTCCATTTCCACAACCATGAAGTCGGTTGCTACAATGAAATTCCCTATCTTTACCGGATAGCTCTCGAGAATTCCAATTGGACACTTAGAAGAAGCATTCGCAAATGTGATATGGCTTGTGTTACCCTTCAAATTCTTAACACCCAAAGTCTCAAACATATCATAAGAGATAACATTGACGCTTGAATCGGAATCACATAATGCATTATCGAGCTTCAATTCTCCAAGAGAGCATGGAAGAGAAAATGTACCCGGATTTTCTTGCTTAGTGAGAGTTTTAAGTACTTATGTCTCTCCACCTTTTTCCTCATAGTTCTTTATAACATCCATGACCTTGCCATGGTTAGCAGAGACATCCTTGTTGAGTTGCCTATGGATGGGGATTTCAGCAATACCATCTCCTTTGGGTAACTTTACTCCAACTTCCTCTAAATAATTCTTGAATCTTGTGAGAACTCTCTTTATGGTCTTGGTAAAGACCAAGCGAGGAAATGGAAGTTTTGGTTCATAAGAAGAGGGTTCAAAGCTAGGGGGTTCCTCTCTCATCATGATCTTAGGAGTTTTTACCTTAAGCTCATCATCATTCTTAACAAATTCTTCAACATAAGGGCATTCAAGTAGCTTAGCCAACTCATACAAGTAAAGCTCATCTTCTCCAAATTCTTCCCTTATCAATGGTCCATGACGAGCTTCCCAATGTTTTTCATCATCCATTATCACAACATTTCAAAATGACTTGGGGTTGGACTCGGATTTACCCGGTAGAGTGCCACTTGGGGCCTTGGAGCTTGAAGCCATTTGCGCCAGTTGTAGGTCAATGGTCTACACGTGTGATACCAAGCTTGTAATCTTACCATCCAACTCTTGGTACATGCTATCAATTCTATTGTTGAACTCTAGGAACTTCTTTAGAATATCCGCGCTAATTTTAATTTGACCTTCCAAGATCCTTTGTACCAAAGCCTTGATCTCATGGTCTTGTGATGAAGGTTGAGTAGAAGCACTAGCTTGTCCTTGGAAGTTTGGAGCAACTTGGTTAGGGAAAGTGTATTGTTGCTTAGGAGCAAAGCCTAGATGTTGAGGAATGAATCCTTGACCTTGTTGTTTAGTGATGAACCCTTGTGGCTTTGGAGGATAGATTTGATCTTGAGGGTTCTCCACGTTTGTGCTTCTGTAAGACAAATTGGGGTGATTCCTATAGTTGGGGTTGAAGTTCTTTTGGTAATAGCCTCCTTGACCTTGTATATATAAAATCTGTTCTTGTCCATGTTCGGTAGCTTCACAAACCAACTCATTGTTCCCATCAAAATCACCAATAAAGTGCACCTGCTTCTTGTTAGCCAAAAGAAGTTTGTCAAGCTTGTCACTTAATTCCTTGATTCTTGAATGTTTTCCTTTTGGTTCCCTAACACTTCTATCATACTCCTTGCTATAACATTGGTTGCTTTGTGCAATGTTTTCCACAAGTTGCTCTCCTTGATCAACTAATAAGCTACCAAAATCTCCATAACCCGCCGTGTTAAGAGCAATGTGGTATTTTTCCTCAATTCCCTGGTGGAATATTCCCAACAATACTTTAATAGATATCCCATGGTGAGGGCATGAACGCATATATCCCTTCAATCTTTCTCATGCCTCATACAAAGTCTCATCTGGCCCTTGTTGAAAGCTTTGGATATCATTCCTTATCTTGGTGGTTTGTTGATTGGAGAACAACTTTGCCAAGAATCATTTCTTACACTTCTCCCACGCGATAATGGAGGATGTAACTACACTCTTCTCCATTGAGAGGCTTTGTTGCCTAGAGAGAATAGGAAGAGTGTGAGCTTGATTACGTCTTCCGAAATGCCATTCATCTTCACGGTGCCACACAAGCGATCAAAGTTATCCAAGTGCTCTATTGGATGTTCCATAGGCAATCCGAAGAATCGATTATTTTGCACCATGTTGATGAGGCTATACTTTATCTCCCAATTTTTATTGGCGCATGGAGGAGGTTGAATGCCCGTCCTAGTCCCATTTGTGAGAGGTTCGTCAAAAGCACCAATCCTTCTCTCTTCCCTAGGGGCAAGAATGGGAGCTCTAGGAAGGTTTCCTACTCCAACTCCACGTGCTTCTCTTTCTTGGTGGTTTCCACCACCTTGGTTAGGATGGATTCCTTCCATGTCTAAATGCCTTAAGTGTTCTAACCATTACTTTTCTCTCCTTGTTTCCTTAACTTGCTTCACTAACCGATTGATGTCAATCCTAGGATCAAAATCACTTGGTGGTCCTTTTTTCTCGTAATCATGCACCTTCAAAAGAGAGAACAAGACAAGAAAAAGAATGATTAAATATTGAAATAAAGAAAAACGAACTTAGACTCCCAAGAATGTAAATCCTAATACCTAATACTCCCCAGCAACGGCACCAAAAACTTGATGGAGGTGTGAAGTGGTGCAATTTCGAATTCAAACAAACTCTAAATGCACATTCAACCTAGCTTTAAACCTTAAGGGCAAACCACAAGTATATGGTTAATATCATTGTAGCATTTAAGGGTCATTTTTCCACAAAGAGTATGCAAAGGCAATAAGAATGCAAGATACTATAGAAGTTAAGCCAATTTCAAAAGAGTGTTTTGTAACCAACTAACAACCTAAGCGAATGATACAATAAGTAAGAAAAGTTATCAAACAAGAACAAGAAACATAAAAGAAAACATCCATAAGTAAATTAAACTTTAAAGAAAGCATTTTAAGAAAGTCAACCGGGCAAACAAAGATGATCAAATATGATAAAGGCATGGACTTTGGATAGAGATCAAGGATCATATAAATAACCATTTCTAAGACATGGATCCTATATCTAGACTTAGCTCACTTTCGCAAATACTAATCCATTCTACTAATCACCCAAAATGACAATCCTTTTGGCCCCTATTGAAGATAGAAGAGATCATTAATCGCATATGCCCATAAAAGTTTACTAATTGTTGTGGTCAATTTCCACCCCATCGAGATTGATCACCGAAAATGGCTAAGTAAAGATCTTGGGCCTAACCGACTTCGGTGGCGCGAAATAGCTCGGTAACACAAGTGAGAAGATGGCTCGGCAACATGTCAAAATATGCCAGCTCGGTGAAATGACACGCCAGTGTTGGCTCGGGGACATGACACGCCTGTTTTGGCTCGGTAACAAACGGTGGCGAGCCAACATGTTGACGAACCAGCAAACGGTGACGAGCCAACATGTTGGCCGACCAACAAACGGTGACGAGCCAACGTGTTGGTGGACCAGCAAACGGTGACGAGCCAACATGTTGGCAGACCAACAAACGGTGACGAGCCAACATGTTGGTGAACCAACTAATGGTGATGAGCCAACATTCTGACAAACCACCATACGGTGACGAGCCAACATGTTGGCAGACCAACAAATGGTGGCGAGTTGGCGAACCAGCAAACGGTGACGAGCCAACATGTTGGCAGACCAACAAACGGTGACGAGCCAACATGGTGGCGAACCAACAAACGGCGACGAGCCAACATGCTGCAAACCACCATATGGTGACAAGCCAACATACTGGTAAACTAACAAACGGCGACGAGCCAACATGCTGACAAACCACCATATGGTGACAAACAAACATACTGGCGAACCAAAACCAACGAGATGACGAGCTAACACTCCTCTGGCTCGGCATCAAAAGAAGTATCTACGAGCCAAAACATCATGGTGGCACGACAAGCAGAACAGGACAAATGAAGAGACAAGGAGGCGACAAGCCGGATCTCTGGCGACCCAGTGAAACAGCAAGTTCAACATATTGTTGGGCCGAGGTAACGAGCCGCAAGAGGTTGGTGAGCCAAGTTAGTATGTCAAAGAAAGAAGCCCACATCCGAACGAACTTATACAAACCAGAGAAGAAAGAAAATCCCGAAGAATAAGGAAGTTTTCCTTTATCCTTTAGAAAAAGGCCTAGCCGACTTATTTTTGTATAAATAGACATATACCCCTTTGAAAGAGGGATGAGCAATTTTTACCTAGCAAAACACTTGTTACTTTCTCTGCAGACAGCTTTCTAAACAGCTTGAATAAAGACACCATCTTTGGATCTCTGTTCTTGTGTTTCTTTTCATAGAAGTTTGTCGAATCCTTAAATTTCCCTTACCAAATTTAGTTGTGCGAGTTTCGACTCCTACAATTTGGCACCGTCTGAGGGGAGTCTCAAACTTTCTGACACCTAAGAACCACAGAATACGAGATCTGAAACAATGACTATCGACGGAGACCGAAGCGGTGAAGACGCGAGCAACACTGGGTTCGATCTTCTTGGAGCGAGAATCAATCCACCACCAGCAAACACGGAAGGCACCTCAGAAACGCTGACTGAGCTGAAGAACATGATGACCACGTTGCTGAAAAAGGAAGAGGAGCAAGACAAGCTGAATAGCTCACTGACGGAACGAATCGAGACGCTGGCAACAGAGAGCCGAGCCAGAAACACACGACTCGGGGGCACAGGTTCGACACTGAATCCACCTGTAAGCGGAGTTACTAGATGACTTGGCTTAAACCCAACATCCCTGGATTTCTCAACACCACGTGACGCACCAAGGACTTTGGGAGGACTGCCACCACCACATCCAACCAACGAGCAAACACCCGCGGGGACAAGATCAAATATCACCGAGCCACCTCGACTGATCCGAGGAGCAAGGGGAACCTGCGGCGAATATGACCTATGCACCGACGGTGGGTCGGCTCCAGCAATTGTTCTCGACGAAGAAGGAGACCACAGCGCAGAATTTCTCACTGGTGAGGGATTCGCACCAACAACGACGGGAGCCCGAACTAGCGAGGGTGACATTAACCTGAACCGACTCAGGAGTTTAGCAGAGGAAGAAGAAAACCTCCTATGGGTTCAACAGGCGCATTACGCTGACGAGCCGAGAACGACGAGCCGAGCCCATAGAGAAGAGTTGGACAAAATCCGAGCCTCCTTGGATCGTGCCAATGCTGAGATGAAAGCCGTCAGATCCTAGGTTCACAAGGTAACCAGTAAAGTCCTGGAGATTGACCGGTACTGGAAGAGGCACACAATATACCGTTTACAGCCCGGATTACCAAGGTAAGGATTTCCAACCCAGGAAAGATCAAAGTTCCAGTTTACGAAGGGACAACCGATCCAAAGGAACACATAACGGCATTTATCATAGCAATGGGCCGAGCCAACTTTAGGGAAAAGGAAAGAGACGCCGGTTTCTGCCTTCTGTTTGTGGAGCACTTAAAAGGCGCAGCCCTCCACTGGTTTTCTAGACTCGAGCAAAACTCCATTAATGATTTCCAGCAGCTGTCTGCCACCTTCCAGAAATATTACTCCATGTTTATGGATCAAGGAGCCTCTGACGCCGATCTCTGGACATTAACTCAAAGACCTACGGAGACACTACGCAGTTTCATGGGAAGATTCAAAGCAGGTATGTCAAAAGTTGAGGGCGTAAGCGACAAGGCCGCCGTGCTCGCATTAAAAAGGCCACTGTGGTACGAATCAAAATTTTGAAAAGAAATTGCTTTGAACACGCCACTGTCAATCCAAGACGCGCTGCACCGAGCCTCAGATTTCATTGTCAACGAAGAAGAGATGAAGGTTTTGTCTCAAAAGTATGGAGTAGCCAAAACGATGAACCGTTCCTTCCAAACTCCGAACCAACCGCCTCATAAGAAGAATACTCAAGGAAACAGATATGTACACCATGAGAAACCCAATTTCGGAGGAGCCCACAACTACCAGGTGGGAGCAGGCCGAGGCAAAGCACCATGGAATACGTGGACACGAAATCAGAGTTCTTACGATGAAAAAGCTTATTGCGAGTATCATCACATGCACGGTCACTCAACTGCAAACTACCGAACCCTGGGAATAAAGCTTGCGGCAAAGCTAGTGGCTGGAGAACTCGGTAATGCTGTCAGCCTGAAAGATTTCGAGCGAGAAGATGAGAAGGATTAGCCGAACTAGACAAATCAAAATGGCGATGGATCGGAAAATTCAAACACTCGCCGCAGATGTATGAAGATGGATCGGAAAATGTGAGAAGTCGCCGGTTGATCTTGAAGATGGATCGGATAATTTAAAGGATCGCCCAGCCACGTTTGAAGATGGATCAGAAAACTCATGTTTTGGCGGCGGAAGGGAAGAAATTGATAAAGACCTAGCCAACAACTTAAACAAAAAGAGAGAAAAGAAGAGAGAGAAGAGAGCTACCTGATTTATCGGAAATGTGGAGAAATGAGTTATCAGAAGTGAGATAAGGATCTGAACTTATAGACACGTGAAAGCATGGCGTGTGACGCCACACAACCTTGGGAACATGCGAAAATGGTTGCAGTTCCCAATAAAGTTATGGTTAAGAAAAATACTCCGTCATCGAACCAATATCGCTGCCGAGCCAAAAATAAATCACTCAGCAAAATGGTTCCGCAATGTATTGCAATAGTTCGGCAGAATAAAGATAACTCGGCCGTCAGACAATCCAGACGGCTCGGAAAGTCAGCTGCCAAGAAAATTCCTGACAATGCCGAACCAAAGATAGCTAGGCAATCAGACAACCCAGACGGCTCGGAAAAGTCGGCCGCCAAGAAAATTCCTGACAATGCCGAACCAAAGACGGCTCGGCAATCAGACAACCCAGACGGCTCGGAAAAGTCAGCTGCCTAGAAAATTCCTGACAATGCCGAACCAAAGACGGCTCGGTAATCAGACAACCCAGACGGCTCGGAAAAGTCAGCTGCCAAGAAAATTCCTGACAATGCCGAACCAAAGACGGCTTCGCAATCAGACAACCCAGACGGCTCGGAAACATCAGGTGCCAAGAAAATTCTTGACAATGCCAAACCAAAGACGGCTCGGCAGTCAGACAACTCAGACAGTGTGGCAATGACAGTTGCCGAGGCAATCCCTGGTAATGCCGAACCAAAGATGGGTCGGCAACATGACAACTTGGAGTGATATCACGAGCTAAAACAGCTCGGTAACAAACGCGTCAACAAGTATTCCCACCAAAGTGGTTCGGCAATATAGGGAAAGTCTCGGATGCCAATCTCGGAGATGACCAACTTTCACCTCGTCATCATCATCACTGACTCTGACGAGCTGGGCGGCTAACTGTTGGGGTCAATTTCCACCCCATCGAGATTGATCACCGAAAATGGCTAAGTAAAGATCTTGGGCCTAATCGACTTCGGTTGTGCGAAATAGCTCGGTAACACAAGTGAGAAGATGGCTCGGCAGCATGTCAAAATATGTCGGCTCGGTGACATGACACGCCAGTGTTGGCTCGGTGACATGACACGCTTGTGTTGGCTCGATAACAAACGGTGGCGAGCCAACAGGTTAACGAACCAGCAAACGGCGACGAGCCAATATGTTGGCAGACCAACAAACGGTGACGAGCCAACGTGTTGGCAAACCAGCAAACGGTGACAAGCCAACATGTTGGCAGGCCAACAAACAGTGATGAGCCAACATGTTGGCGAACCAACAAATGGTGACGAGCCAACATGCTGACAAACCACCATACGGTGACGAGCCAACATGTTGGCAGATCAACAAACGATGGTGAGCTAGCGTGTTGGCGAACCAGCAAACGGTGACGAGCCAACATGTTTGCAAACCAACAAACGGTGACGAGCCAACCTGTTGGCAAACCAGTAAATGGTGACGAGCCAACATGCTGACAAACCACCATACGGTGACAAGCCAACATATTGGCAAACTAACAAACGGCGACGAGCCAACATGCTGACAAACCACCATACGGTGTCAAGCCAACATATTGGCGAACTAAAACCAACGAGATGACGAGCTAACACTCCTCTGGCTCGGTGTTGAGGAGAGGCGATGAGCCAACACTCATCTGGCTTGGCGTAAAGGAGGAGAGGTGACGAGACAATGATGAAACTCCTCTGGCTCGGCATGAAAAAGATGCATCTATGAGCCAAAAGATCATGGTGGCACGACAAGCAAAACAAGACAAATGAAGAGACAAGGAGGCGACGAGCCTGATCTGTGGCGACCCAGCAAAACAGCAAGCTCAACATAATGTTGGGCCGAGGTAACGAGCCGCAAGAGGTTGGTGAGTCAAGTTAGTAGGTCAAAGAAAGAAGCCCACCTCTGAACCAACTTATACAAACCAGAGAAGAAAGAAAATCCCGAAGAATAAGGAAGTTTTCCTTTATCCTTTAAAAAAAGGCCTAGCCGACTTATATTTGTATAAATAATCATATACCCCTTTGAAAGAGGGATGAGCAATTTTACCTAGCAAAACACTTGTTACTTTCTCTGCAGACAGCTTGAATAAAGACACCATCTTTGGATCTCTGTTCTTGTGTTTCTTTTCATAGAAATTTATCGAATCCCTAAATTTCCCCTACCAAATTTAGTTGTGCGAGTTTCAACTCCCACACTAATCATCCTAAACATCAAGTGTTAATTGGCTAGGATATGAAAAGCATGAATTAGAGTTGGCCTAGACATTTTCACAAACACCTTTCGGACATGAAAAGACCTTGATCTAAGAAATTATTAATTACTTTAATTCTAGCAATGGGTTCTCTCTAATCAACGAAAATCAAACAAATCTTGACCTAAGAATCAAAAATCACACATCAAACATCCTAAGCTACTCCACCCATACTCCACTAAGAAGACTACTCACTCATGCTCAAACAAACCATCAAAACATGAGTAATGAAAGAGATAATGGCGGGAGTCGAAACTCGCACAACCAAAAACTTGTAAAGAGATTTAGGGATTCGACAAACTTCTATGTAAAGAAACCAAGAAACTGAGATCCAAAGATGGAGATTTTATTCCAGCTGTTTTGAAAGCTGTTTGTAACGTAATAAGTGTTTTGCTAGGTCAATTTTCGGATCCCTTTTTCAAAGGGGGTACACGTCTTATTTATACAAGAGTAAGTCGGCTAGGCCTGTTTCCTAAAGGTATTTGGAAAACTTCCTTTCTCTGGCTCGGATGTGGGCTTCTTTCGTAGGGCTGTCATCTTGGCCCACCAATCTCTTATGGCTCGTTGCCTCGGCCCAATTAAATATTGGGCTCGTTGCTCCGCTGGGTTATCGGTGAGCTGGCTCGTCATTTGTCTCGCCTACTTCTCCTAATTCCGAGCCAGGTAGTTGGCTCATTACCCGACTTCCCTTGATGCCGAGCCAGGAAGTTGGTTTGCCAACATGTTGGCTCGTCACCGTTTGTTGGTTTGCCAACATGCCGGCTCGTCATCTTTTCTTCACGCTACCGAGCCAAGATGTTGGCTCGTCACTCCTTTCTGCCTAGCCAAGATGTTGGCTCGTCACTCCTTTCTGCCTAGCCAAGATGTTGGCTCGTCATCGTTTCTTCACGCTGCCAAGCCAAGATGTTGGCTCGTCACTCCTTTCTGCCTAGCCAAGATGTTGGCTCGTCTCTCCTTTCTCCTTGCTGCCTAGCCAAGATATTGGCTCGTCTCCTTTCTCCTTACTGCCTAGCCAAGATGTTGGCTTGTCTCCTTTCTCCTTACTGCCTAGCCAAGATGTTGGCTCGTCATCGTGTCTGCCTAGCCAAGATGTTGGCTCGTCTCTCCTTTCTCCTTTCTGCCTAGCCAAGATGTTGGCTCGTCGCCTAGCCAAACGTTGGCTCGTCAATGCTTGCTTCTGCCGCCGAGCCAAGAGTCTGTGCTTGCTTGGCTAGATTTTTCTCCATACTTAGTCTTATCAGCAGTTGATCTCGATGAGGGGGAAACCGACCCCAACAGTTAGCCCCCCAGCTCGGTAGTATTATTAATAATAGTGACGAGGTGAGAAGTCAAGATCGAGATCAACTCTCTTTGGGCTACCGAGCCAGATTTGTGGTGAAGTTGTCATCCGGACATTGACGCATGCCGAGCCAAAATGAGTGTTACCGAGTAGTTTTATTTCCGAGCCAACACTGGAATATCTTATCGCTGAACCAACCCCTTGACAGGCTTTTTATTCGTCTTCAATTGCGTTGCCGAGCCACTTTGGCCTGTGATATATTTGTTTTCATTCTGCCGAACCGACACGTTTGTCATGCTGCCGAACCAACTTATCATTCGTTTGACCGAGCTGTTTTGGCTTGTTATCTTGCTGCATTGCTTAGATTGTTATTTCGCCGAGCCGTCTTCTTCTGGTACGCTGCCGAACAATGCCAATAAGTGATATGTTTTTGGCTCGGCAGTAATGTTGGCTTGAAGTGTCTCTGTGCATAATTACAACTTTATTGGGAACTGTAAGCGTTTCGCATGTTCCCGAGGCCGCGTGGCATTACGCGCTTTACTTTTATGCGCCTTTATATTCAGATCCTTGTTTCACTCTTCATAACTCACTCCTCTTCATTTCCGAAAAATCAGGTAGCTCTCTTCTCTCTCTTCTTTTCTCTCTATTTGTTTTAAGTTGTTGGCTAGGTCTTTATATATTTCTTCACTTCCGCCGCCACCTCTTTGAGTTTTCCGATCCACCTTCAAGCGCGGCTCGGTGATCCTATAAACTTTCCGATCCATCTTCAAATCCTTTCGGCGACCCCTTGAGTTTTCCGACCCGTCTTGATACGTCTGCGGCGAGTATTCAAGTTTCCCGATCTATCATCACCCGGATTGTGCTACCGCCTAAATTTTCTGTCTCCGAGCCGATATCCTTTAGCATCAAGCATTTCTCCGAGCTACAATCCTCAATGTCTTGTATCGCCGAGCTGGAGGATTCCATTGGTTAAGCCAATTCTGCTTCGTTGTTGGGTCGAAAAATGGTTTTATCTCCTGAGGTTTCCGAGCCGGTCGAACCCAGTCCTCCATTGGGTCAGCTGCAACTTGCGGCTCAACCTCTGGTTGACGAAAGTCTCAATGCCGAGGAAGATGCTGAGGCAGTTTTAATTCAGAGAGCTCTCGAGGAATTCAAAGCCGAGCCAACAGAATACGTTATTGACGAGGCAGAAAAGGTGCGGTTAGAGAGACTGTTTGCGAGCTTCCAGGCTAGCACATCGACGAGGCGAAAGCCTAAAAGGAAAACTCCTAAAAGGTGGCCCGACCCACCCGGTTCGTCTCTATGCACAGCTGAATCCCTGGAAGCATTGAGGCATCGATTCAACATTTTGGAGGATGTCGACCTGATTGTTCCTGCTTCTGCTGATCAAGCCGAAAAACCGCCGCCTGGGTGTTTTGCCCTTTATGAAAGTTTCTTCTACCAAAGCCTGCTTTGGTTTCCAATTCCTGGATTGATCATCCGGTTCTTGTCCAAGCACGGGTTAGCGCCGAGCCAAATTACTCCTCTTGCCATTTAGTTGGGATTCTGGTCCGGAGTTACGAGTGTGACGTGACTGTTCGCGTTTCTCATCTTTGGCAGTTTCTTGAATTCCGGAAGATCAAAAACTCCCGAGCCTACTACATATCCAACAAGAAGCAAAGAAAAATTATCCAAGGCTTCCGAAGCAAAGACAGCGACTGGGGGAGCTACTTTTTCTTTGTTCCCCTTAACGATGCTATGGTAGAAGCCGAATGCGTCTGCCATGCTAAAACTGAATGGGGAACTATTGGTGGGCGAGCCGTGGATTTTCGGGAAAACTATAGTTTTAGCTTGTTTTTTTATTCCGTGGCGAGCTGACCACTTTCTCTGTTATTATTTCTTTTTCAGTGCGGCATATTCTTCCACATTTCCCAGTAGATACATTCACGCTTCGGGACACACTTGCTGCAGGGAAGTGTCACTGGGAAAACCGTTTTTCCCTGAAGAGAATCGAAAAAGCCCGAGCTATTTTCGCAGGTGCCGAAGTTTCTGATAGCTCGGACTCTGAATCTCCATTGCCAAGTCCTCCAAGAAATATGGGAAAAAGGTTGACCATCCGTGACAAACAGGCTCTGAAGGAGAAGGAAGAAAGAGAGGCAGCTAGCCGAGCCAACGAGGCATCTGCAGCGATTGACCAAGTCACCGAGCCAACTGCTGAAAATGCTGGTGAAATTGGAGCAGGAACAAAGCCTCAAACTCTTGCCGAGCCTCCAACTCTTGGAGCCGAGACCAGGGAGGTGGTTTCAGCTATTATCCCGGTAGCCAGGCCTTCTAGCTCGGCGATATCTCTACACAGAGTGGGAGAGAAAAAGACTTCTGGTAAATGCTCTGAACCGGACAAGGAGAGAACTCGGGAGAAACAGGAGAAAAGAAAATGCCAAAAGCCTGCGGATCCAACTACTACCGAGCCGTTGCCGACGTTGTTTAGGCAAGAGGAATCTGTGCCAGTGTGCAATGACGAGGCAGCCTCAGCAACTCTCTTCTCACAAGTACGTTGTTCCGGGGATAGGCTACCTCCTCTCAACGTGCTTTCTCACGGCGATTTATACGCCGATATGTCGCTCCGCGGCACCAAGGTATGTTTGGAGATTGTTCATTTTAGCGAATAGCGAAAAGAAATGACTAAGTACTGACCTTTTCCTTTTCTTTGATCAGTTCGTCGCATCCATCAACAAGATCGTTGCAGCCTTCGAACACGACATACAAAAGGACAGGCGCCGGGTCGAAGATGCCCGCAAGGATGCGACTTTCTTTCAGGAGAAGATCACCGAGCTGGAGGGGAAACATTCAACCGAACTGGCCGCTGCGTCAGCCCGGATTGACGCTCTTGAGAAGGAGAGGGCGTATCTCAAAGACGAGTGGGGCAAAACAGGCAACTTGGCCATGAGGTTGGATCGCTCTAAACAGAAGAAAGCTGCTGAAATCGAGTCCCTGAAGAGACAGCTCAAAGCCGTCAAGGCTTTGCATGAGGCAAATGTCAAAAAGGCCCAAAAGGCAGCGAGGCGAGAGATGTCGGGGAGGTTTCAGGAGCGGCTTGGTAAGATCGAGAAGAGTATTGACGAGCTGAAAGTGGCAAAGGAGAGAGAGCTTGATTTGGCCCAAGTTGACAGCAATCTTCAGCTACTTGAGATTCTGCAGAAAGAGGATGCACCTGCTCTCGACTCCGAGGTGATGAATATCCATGAAGGATGTAAAGATGTAACTTGTGTAGACTAAGTGACGAGTTGTGTTAGAAAAAGTTTGGAGTTATTACCTTTAAAGAGTGATGCGAGGTGTGGGAGTATACATGTATACGTACCCACTCCCCCCCTTTTTTGAGGAGGGGGACAACTGAACCCGTCCGAAGACGAGCTGCCTACGTACCCTTTTCAGGGATCAAGTCGTCCTGTAGTTCATGTGAAGTGATTTAGTGGTAATACCTCTTTAGGTGCATTGCGTTCCAAGATCTTGGTATCGGAACATCAAACATGTTTGAGAGCTCGTATACTCCTGGTCGAACTGCCTTGGTGATCTTGTAGGGTCCCTCCCAGTTCGCTCCTAGTTTGCCAGCGTTTGTTTCGGCTTTGTTCTGAAAAACTTTGCGGAGAACCAGATCGCCTTCTTTGAACTTGCGACTTCTGACGTTAGTGTTGTAATACTTAGCTGCTGCCTGTTGATAATTTTGAATCCGAACGAGTACCTGATCCCTTCGTTCGTTAACCAAGTCCAACTCATCGAGTAGCATGAGGTGATTCAGTCCTTCCTGCCCAGAAAGAAGTCTGCGGCGGACTCCAGGAAATTGGACCTCGGCTGGGATGACACATTTGGTAATATGGACAAGAGCAAAGGGTGTTTCTCCAGTGGCGCGCCGCGGAGTGGTGCGGTGCGACCATAATACTCCTTCAAGTTCATCTGCCCAGCGTCCCTTCTTTGCATCAAGGCGTTTTTTCAAGCCATCCAGGATAGTCTTGTTTACTGCTTCTGCTTGTCCATTCCCTTGTGGGTAGCGTGGCGTAGACTTGCTGAGTCGTATCTTCCATTTTTCGCAGAAGGCTTCAAACCTTGTAGAGATAAATTGTGAGCCGTTGTCCGTAACAATTTCGTAGGGAACGCCATGTCGGCATAATATATTTTTCCAAACAAAATTTTCGACTTGGGCATCCTTTATGTTGGCGTAAGAATCTGCTTCTACCCATTTTGAGAAGTAATCTGTCAAAACCAGCAAGAACCTCTTTTGTTTGGACCTATGCAGAGGCCCGACGATGTCCATTGACCAGCGCATGAAAGGGTAGGGCGCTGAGATTGATGATAGCAACTCCGTAGGTTGATGAATCATTGGGGCATGTCGTTGGCATTTTTTGCATCTGGCGGAGAACTTTTCACAGTCCTTCACCATCGTTTGCCAATAGTAGCCATGACGCTTGATCTTGACCGCCAAGGCTCTTCCACCGGAGTGATTGCCACACGAGCCACTATGGACCTCTTCCATGATGTTTCTCGCTTCGGCGCCTTCGACGCAAGCCATCAGTGGTCCTGAGAATCTCCACTTAAAGATGTTTCCATCTAAGAGAACATATCGAGCAGCTTGAGCTCTGAGTTTTCTAGCAGCCCACTTATCTGATGGTGTCTCGCCGTCCATAATGTATACGCGAATTGCTCCCATCCATTCTTTGTCGCATCCGTAGTTCGTTTCTATTTGTTGTGGGTCTTCCTCCATCTCCACTGCTACACCTTCGGCCGGAGGCTCCGTTTCAGGTTCTTCCTCTATCTCAATTACCTTGTCCTCCACCGATGGTGTCATGTTCTGGTCATCTAGATTGGTGGTGTCGGTGTTGCCCTTTTCTGCAAGACTTGGCCCAGATATTCCTTCGGCTCGAACGGCTGTTTGGGAGCGAGTGACCGCGTTCACGGTGCCAGAGAGGCTGATACTTGGGTTTTTGATGAATTCCACTAGGATTATTCTTTTCAAATCTGGATCGGAGGTGGATGCGAGTGCTGCTAGCGCGTCTGCCGAAGTGTTTTCCCCGCGCGGTATCCGTGTTAATGTGAACTCTTTGAACTGTGCAGCCAGTCCTTTGACAATTTTTAGATAAGCTTCCATTCGGTCGTCTCTGGCTGTGTACTCGCCGCTAACTTGGTTGACCACCAGCTGTGAATCGCAGTAGGCATGGATGTGCGAAACCTTGAGTCCAAGAGCAAGTCTCATTCCAGCTATCAAGGCTTCGTATTCTGCTTCGTTATTGGATGCACGAAAACCCAGGCGGAATGACTGCTCGAGGATTTCGCTTGTTGGAGAGGTTAAACGTATTCCCACTCCGGATCCTTGTTTTGATGATGATCCATCCGCGTGAAGCCTCCATATTATGCTCGGAGACGGCTCTTCTATCACTTCTTCTGGGTGTTCTATCAAAAAGTCGGCTAGGACTTGAGATTTTGCGCAGGTTCTGCTTCGATATTCGATGTCATATTCGCTCAGCTCTATTGCCCACTTTGCCAATCTCCCAGACTGGCTAGGGCTATGCAAGACGGATCGCAGTGGGAAGGTAGTCAAAACCACAATCGAATGTGACTGGAAGTATGGTCTCAGTTTTCGAGCGGACATTACCACAGACAATGCCAGCTTCTCCATCTGTGGATACCGTGTTTCAGCGTCAGTGAGAGTTTGACTAACATAGAAAATTGGCTTCTGCTCGCTGCGCTCTTCCCTGATTAGTACACCACTTACCGCCGTGGCCGAAACGGCCGTGTATAGAAACAGTGGCTCGCCTTCCACCGGTTTCGTAAGTACTAGAGGGTTGGCTAGGTACTCTTTCAATTGCTGAAATGCCTGTTCGCATTTTTCTGTCCATTCAAACTTCTTGTTCCCACGTAGCGTATCGTAGAAAGGCAAACATTTATCAGTTGACCGAGAGATGAAACGATTCAGCGCGGCGACCCGTCCCGTCAGCCTCTGGACTTCGCGCTTTGTCTTCGGTGACACCATCTGTATGAGTGCATCAATCTGCTTCGGATTGGCTTCAATTCCATGGTGGGTGACCAGATATCCAAGGAATTCTCCAGACGTGACCGCGAATCTGCACTTGGTTGGGTTCAGTTTCATGTTATGCAGATTCAGTTGCTTGAAACATTCTTCTAGGTGAGCTACGTGATCCTCCTCCTCTAAAGACTTCACCAGCATGTCGTCTATGTATACTTCCATTGTCTTCCCAAGTTGGCCAGCAAACATTCGGTTTACTAATCGCTGGTAGGTGGCTCCAGCATTTTTGAGACCGAACGGCATGACTTTGTAGCAGTATATCCCGCGGTCTGTGATGAATGCCGTCTTCTCTTGATCGTCAGGGTTCATTAGGATTTGGTTGTATCCGGAGAAAGCGTCCATAAATGAAAGGAGTTTGTTGCCTGATGTCGCTTCCACCAATCGATCAATATGTGGTAGTGGAAAGCTGTCTTTGGGGCAGGCTTTGTTTAGGTCGGTGAAGTCCACGCTTACACGCCATTTCCCATTTTTCTTCTTAACCACCACAGGTTTAGCGAGCCAGTCTGTCCGGACCAAGTTTTCGCCTTTTCTGTTTGACGGGTTTAAAGGTTGGGTCCACATGCAGCTCGTGGCACGTTACGTTGATGCTGATGCCGGGCATATCTTCAGCTTCCCATGCGAAGGTGTGTAGGTTCTTTTTAAGGAAAGAAATCAGCTCTCCCCTTATTAGATCTTTCAGCTCGGCCCCTATTTCGACACAGCGTTCTGGGTGATTGCCATCTATGTTCACCGAGACGACGGGGTCGCAAGTTGGTTTGCTTTCCCTCTCATGATCCTCCGTGATCTGTAATTGCTATATGAGTTTTGCCAACTCCTTCTCGGGTTCCCTGTCAGTCTTCATCTTCTTTCTCCTGGTGGTGGTTTCTGTGACGGGGATCCTAAGTTTGTGCTCGGCTAGGAAACAAATGCGGGATTCCTTTTGGTTTCCCCAAATTGTTTTGATTCCCCCAGGGGTCGGAAATTTGATGCAGAGGTGATAGGTCGATGGTACGGCTCGCATCGAGTGTATCCAGGGTGTACCCATGATCACATTGTAGATCGCAGGATGATCTGCAACCGAAAACTCCACTATCTTGGTCACCTGTTCAGCTCGGACAGGGAGTTTTATTGTTCCAAGGGTCATGGTCGTCTCTCCCGAGAATCCAGTTAAAGGCTTTGGCGCAGCTGTGATTTTGTCCAGGTCTATGTTCATCCTTCTGAGAGTCTTCCGGAAGATTACATCTACGGAGCTTCCTGTGTCTATCAGAACTCGGGCGACGTCGCAATCACCAACGATCAATTCTATCACGAGGGGGTCATTATGTGGTCGGTCGATGCCGGTGGTTTCCCTTTCTTCGAACGAGATAACATCGTTAGGAAGTTTGGAAGGTGCTGACCAGTTTACACTTGCATCGGCTCGCCGCTGGAAAGCTTTGATTGAAGACACCGTGTCCGAACAGTATTGTGACCCACCCATTATCATATTTATTCTTCTTCGAGAACCTGATTGCGTTGCCTCGTCATCTCGTCTTCCTCGCTTGGGTGTATCATCATTTTGACTTATCTAGTTCGGCTGATCTTTTTCGCCTTCTTGCTCGAAGTCCTTTAAGCTGACTGCGCTACCGAGTTCTCCAGCTACCAGCTTTGCCGCGAGCTTCATTCCCAAGGTTCGGTAGTTGGCAGTTGAATGACCGTGCATGTGATGAAATTCGCAGTAAGCTTTTTTGTCGTACGAACTTTGACTTCGTGTCCAGGTGTTCCAAGGTGTTTTGCCTCGGCTCGTTCCCACCTGGTAGTTGTGGGCTCCTCCAAAATTGGGTTTCTCGTGGTGTACATACCCGTTTCCTTGAATACTCTTCTTATGCGGAGGTTGGCTCGGGATTTGGAATGAACAGTTCGTCGATTTGGCGGCTCCATATTTCTTAGACAAAACCTTCATCTCTTCTTCGTTGACTATGAAATCTGAGGCTCGGTGCAGTGCGTCCTGGATTGATAGTGGTGTGTTCAGAGCAATCTCTTTGCGGAATTCGGATTCGTACCACAGAGCCCTTTTTAAAGCGAGCACAGCGGCCTTGTCACTTACGTCTTCAACTTTTGACATCACTGCTTTGAATCTCCCTATGAAACTTCGTAATGTCTTAGTAGGCCCTTGAGTCAATGTCCATAGGTCGGCATCTGAGGCTCCTCGATCCATAAACATGGAGTAATGCTTCAAGAAGGCGGCAGACAGCTGCTGGAAATCATCAATAGAGTTTCGTTATAATCTTGAAAACCATTGGAGGGCTGCACCCTTTAGATGTTCCACAAATACGAGGCAGAAACCGGCATCTCTCTCCTTTTCTCTAAAATTGGCTCGGCCCATTGCTATGATAAATGCCGTTATGTGTTCCTTTGGGTCGGTTGTCCCTTCGTAGACTGAGACTTTGATCTTTCCTGGGTCGGAGACCCTTGCCTTGGTAATTCGGGCTGTAAACGGTGTATTGTGCGCTTCTTCCAATACGCGGTCAATCTCTGGGACTTTACTGGTTGCCTTGTGCACCTGGGATCGGACGGCTTTCATCTCAGCAGTGGTTCGAATCAATGAGGCTCGGATTTCGTCCAATTCTTCTCTCTGGGCTCGGCTCGTTATCCTCGGCTCATCAGCGTATTATGCCTGTCGTACCCACAAGAGATTTTCTTCCTCTTCTGCTAAGCTCCAGGCTCGGTTCGGATCGATGTTGCCTTCGCTGGCTCGGACTTGTGTCAGCGTTGGCGCAAACCCTTCGTCAGCGGGATTCTCCGCATTGTGATCTCCTTCCATGTGGCCCTCTTTGTCAAGGACGATCGTTGCAGCCGAACCATGATTGGTGTGTTGGTCGTACCCACCGCTGGCTTCTCTTGCTTCGTGCATCAGTCGAGGTGGCTCGGTGATACTTGACCTGGTTGCCGCGGGTGTTTGCTCATTGATGGGATACGGTGGTGGCAATCCTCCCAACGTCCTTGGTACATCTCGTGGTGTTGAAAAATCCAGGGCCGTCGGGTTTAAGCCAAGCCGTCTGGTGATTCCACTGACAGGTGGTTAACCGCCGAGCCCATGCCTCCGAATCGTGTGTTTTTGGCTCGGCTCTCCGTTGCCAGTGTCTCAATTCTCTCCGTCAGCGAGCTGTTCAGCTTTTCCTGCTCCTCGGCCCTCTTCAGTAACGTGGTCATCATGGTTTTCAACTCTGTCAGAGTTTCGGACGTTCCTTCCATGTTCGCCGGAGGCAGATTGGTTCCTGTTCCAAGAAGATCGACGCTAGTGTTGCTTGCATCGTCACCACTTCGATCTCCGTCGGTAGTCATCGTTTCAGATCTCGTATTCGGTGGTTCTTTGGTGTCAGAAAGTTTAGGTTCCCCACAGACGGCGCCAAATTATGGGAGTCGAAACTCGCACAACCAAAAACTTGTAAAGAGATTTAGGGATTCGACAAACTTCTATGTAAAGAAACCAAGAAACTGAGATCCAAAGATGGAGATTTTATTCGAGCTGTTTTGAAAGCTGTTTGTAACGTAATAAGTGTTTTGCTAGGTCAATTTTCGGATCCCTTTTTCAAAGGGGGTACACGTCTTATTTATACAAGAGTAAGTCGGCTAGGCCTGTTTCCTAAAGGTATTTGGAAAACTTCCTTTCTCTGGCTCGGATGTGGGCTTCTTTCTTAGGGCTGTCATCTTGGCCCACCAATCTCTTATGGCTCGTTGCCTCGGCCCAATTAAATATTGGGCTCGTTGCTCCGCTGGGTTATCGGTGAGCTGGCTCGTCGTTTGTCTCGCCTACTTCTCCTAATTCCGAGCCAGGTAGTTGGCTCATTACCCGACTTCCCTTGATGCCGAGCCAGGAAGTTGGTTTGCCAACATGTTGGCTCGTCACCGTTTGTTGGTTTGCCAACATGCCGGCTCGTCATCGTTTCTTCACGCTACCGAGCCAAGATGTTGGCTTGTCACTCCTTTCTGCCTAGCCAAGATGTTGGCTCGTCACTCCTTTCTGCCTAGCCAAGATGTTGGCTCGTCATCGTTTCTTCACGCTGCCGAGCCAAGATGTTGGCTCGTCACTCCTTTCTGCCTAGCCAAGATGTTGGCTCGTCTCTCCTTTCTCCTTGCTGCCTAGCCAAGATATTGTCTCGTCTCCTTTCTCCTTACTGCCTAGCCAAGATGTTGGCTCGTCTCCTTTCTCCTTACTGCCTAGCCAAGATGTTGGCTCGTCATCGTTTCTGCCTAGCCAAGATGTTGGCTCGTCTCTCCTTTCTCCTTTCTGCCTAGCCAAGATGTTGGTTCGTCGCCTAGCCAAACGTTGGCTCGTCAATGCTTGCTTCTGCCGCCGAGCCAAGAGTCTGTGCTTGCTTGGCTAGATTTTTCTCCATACTTAGTCTTATCAGCAGTTGATCTCGATGAGGCGAAAACCGACCCCAACAATAATGAAAGATTAAGAGAAATGATAAAGAAAACTTCTCTAATAAAACATAAAAAAATTGAAGCTTTAACATCCAAATATCAAGATACAAAGGGTTTTGTGTTTGTCCAAGGGATAAAGAAAAATCAGAAAAGCTTAGGGTTGTAATGTGCTTAAAATTATTTATAGGAAAAAGAGATGTACTCGGGTCAACCCGGGACACACCGGGTCAAACCCGAATTTGTGCAAGAAGTGTAACCTGCATCGACCTGTTGCATCATCCAGATGAGGAGGATAGGTCGATGCAGTGTGCATCAGATCTTCTTGATTTCTCCTGGTGTTGCTCCCATCGACCTACTGCATCGACCTGCTGAGCTGGACTGGTCGATGCAGCCTACATCAGTTTGTGTTTGGCTCCTCTTCATTCCCCTTGGTTCTCCTTTCTTCTCCAATTGGTTCTCCTTGATCATAGGCCTCCATAGTACTTGAAATAGACTCAAAATTAAATGCAAATGCAACATAATGGACCTAGGACTCTAAGACTAAATCTACACTAAATGGAACCTAATATAAAGAGAAAGATGCATTATGTAAGCTAAATGAGTATAAAAATCAAGGAAAATGCATGCTAAGAAGTGCTAAAATATGAACACATCAATGTCCAAACCTTCCAAGGAGAACTTTGGACTAGCACTACATCTAGAGAAATGATTCCCATAAATCAACCAACAAACACCAACACCTTCCTAACCCAATCAACACAAGCGAGATCTACTCACTCATGAACATGGTGGAAGCAAAATCGAAGGATGACATTAAAAACATAAGTAAGTGCATATATGTAAAGACTTTAATGCAAATGCATAAATTAAAGGCTTAAATTAAAGAGCATAAAAGTAAAGACATAATTAAAGACTTAATTAAAATTGCATTAAAAAGTAGAAGTTTACTCCATAATCCTTTTGGTTACACATGAGAACCCAATGGTATCTCTTAAGACCAATGGACTAAAAAAATAGAGAAACTTGTTGTTTGGTGGCTACATAAGGGTAGTATTTATAGGAAAATTAGATAGGAGAACTAGCGTAAGTTCCATGGGCTAGAGGGGTTTGGGTCTTGAAGTTGTGTGCTTGAAAGTGGTGAAAATGGGCTCTTGTTCAGCAGCACCAGGCGTCAGCTTGTGGAGTGTCCGATGCCTGCTCTTCTTCCTAATTCACGTCACACGTCGGCCAGTGGGGTGTCCAATGTCTGGCGCCACACCCTTCGCGACAGAATGACATTTATTTACTAAATCGACCATATTTGAATCACAGCTCCGAATGACTTCATTCCAATTGCACTGTGTAACTAACTCAATTTCCTATGCCGTGTCCAAAATTCAGCTTCATCCGATCAGTTTAGGACCTTCATTTGCCATGATCTTTGAGATGCTTTTAAACTGTTTCTGCACCGTCATTCCGCTTGTTTTCCTTTTTCTTTACTTGTATCCTTTTTCCTTGCTTCCTTCTTACTCCTCTTGATGTTTTCAGTCCAAAGTGTGCTCCATGTACCTAGATTAAGGCTCAAATAGACCACAAAGACACATGCATGCTCTAGGACTCTAAAATGTGGAAACAATCCTAAATGCGGTGAATATATGCAAAATGCAAAGCAATGCCATAGATAAATGGTAAAAACCAAGGCTTAAAACCATTAAAATATGGACACATCAGTCTTCTAGCTCGGTGTTATAGCTCGGTATTTATAGCTTAGTAGTAATATTTCTTCAAGCTCATCGCGTTCCAAGATCGAGGGACGACCTCACCTTCCATTGTCATCAGCTCGTATACATTTGGCTTTATGACCTTCATCACTTGGTATGGTCCTTCCAAGTTTGCTCCGAGTTTGCCGGCCTTCCACTCTGCGGTGTTTTCGAATAATTTCATGAGGACGAGGTCACCTTCTTCGAAACGTCTGTTTTGGACTCGTTTGTTATAGTACCGGGCTGCTGTTTGTTGATAGTTTTGAATGCGGAGTAGTGCTTGATTCCTTTCTTCTTCGATGGTGTTGAGGTCGTCGCGTAGAATTCTGCTATTCAGTCTGGGGTCCTGAGGCATCATAGTTCGGCGAAGGCTACTGACCGTAGCTTCTACCGGCGCCATTGATTCAACTCTGTGTGACAATGAGAACGGCGTTTTTGCTGAAGATCGACGTGGAGTTGTTCGGTGTGACCAAAGAACGCCGTCCAGCTCGTCGGCCCATGCGCCTTTCTTTTATTCGAGTCTTTTTTAGTCCATCAATGGTTGTCTTGTTTGTCGCCTCGGCCTGTCCATTTTCTTGTGGGTACCTCGGCGTTGACTTGCTTGGTCTGATTTTCCATTTAGCACATAAGTCTTCGAATGTACCTGAGCTAAATTGTGACCCATGGTCAGTGACTATCTCATAAGGGAGCCAGTGTCGACAGATGATGAATTTACGACAAAGTTCTAGACGTCCTTTGCATCTATTTTGACGTACGACTCAGCCTCGACCCATTTGGTGAAGTGGTATGTGATGATCAGGATAAATCGTTATTGTCGTGACGTCGGCAGTGTTCCTACGATGTCCATTGCCCATCTCATGAATGGGTATGGTGCTATTGCAGTTAATAAAGGTGCGGTCGGTGAAAGGATCATCGGGCCATGCCGTTGGCATTTTTTTACAGTGGGCTACATATTGGACGCAGTCGGACATCATGTTCGGCCAGAAGAACCCGAGCTTCTTGATTTTCATTGCTAGTGCTTGGCCACCGGAGTGGTTTCCTCCAGCTCCTTCATGCGTCTTGGTCATTACCCTTGTGACTTCGTCTCCGGTGAGGCAGTTCAGCAGAACTCTCGACGCACTCCATCTGAAGAGGTTGCCGTCTAGGAGTGCATAGTGTGTGCAATGCGCTTTCAAATGCCAAGCTTCCCAATTTTCTGTTGGTACGTCGCCGTCTGCGATATACATTTGAATTTTGTGTCTCCAGTCCGTTGTTCGAGGGTGTTTTTCTACTTCGGCGCCTACTGGCTCGTCGACCTTGGTGTTTTCCACCTCGGCTTTGTCTTGTTCGGTTATGTGGCATATTCCCCTTGGCAGTTCTATACTGGGACTTGCTATGGCTTCGACAGGTATGACTCGTAGAAAGTTTGGATCTGAGGTTAAGGCCAGTACGGCGAGTGCGTCGGTGTCAATGTTGTCACCGCAGGGTATCTTGGTGAGCTTGAAGGAATCGAGATCTTCGACTAATTTTTGACGATTTTGAGATAAGCTTCCATCCATTCGTTCTTGGTATCATAATCTCCGTTGAATTGGTTGGTGATGAGCTAAGAGTCGCAGAACGCATGGACTCTTTGGACACTGATCTCTTTTGCTAGTCTCAATGCGGTGATCAAGGCTTCGTATTCGGCCTCGTTGTTTGATGCTTTGAATTCGAGGGGGAAGGACTGATCTAGGACTTCCCTGGCTGGCGATTCTAGTCGGATCCCTACTCCCGATCCATGGTGGGACGAGGAACCATCGACAGGCAAGGTCCATTCTGCTGTGGATAGGTCAGTTTGTGTCTGTTCTGGTGGAAGCTCAGTGATGAAATATGCGAGAACTTGTGATTTGGTGCTAGATCAATTTCGGTACTCGATGTCATACTTTCTTAGCTCAACTGCCTATTTTGCCATCCTTCTGGACTGACTAGGACTGTGGAGGACTGTACGTGGAGGTTGAGTAGTCATCACCCCAATAACCTACGATTAAAAGTGAGGTCACAACTTTCTGGCAGAGATTACGACGGTGAGTGCGAGTTTCTCCAAAGTCGGATATCCAGTTTCGGCGCCGTCCAAAGATTTATTTATGCAGGAAGATTGGTTTCTGCTATCCGCGGTCTTCCTAGAATAAGATACCACTTACTGCCGAGCTACACACATAGACGTATATGTAGAGCGTCTCCCCCTCTTCTGGCTTTGATAAGATTAGTGGTGTGGTTAAGTACTCCTTCAGCTGTTTGGATGTATCTTTGCATTTTTCGTCCCACTCGAATTTTCTGTTAGTGTGGAGCAACTGGTAGAAGGGTAAGCACTTGTCTGTTGATCTTGAAATGAAATGGTTGAGTGCAGCGATCCGCCCTATTAACCTTTGGACATCTCGTGTATTCTTAGGTTATATCTCATTGCGTGACAACGTACCCCAAGAATTCTCTGGATGTCACCGCGAATATGCACTTATCCGGGTTTAGTTTCATGCCGTAATTGTTTAAGATCTCAAAGGAACTTTTGAAATTACCAATGTGGTCTTCCGGCCTGAGAGATTTTACCAGCATGTCATTGTTGGGGTCAGTTTTCACCCCAGAGAGATCAATGATCAAAAATGGTGAGCTCGCTATGAAATGAAGTCGGCAAGCTCACCACGAAGCGTCGAAGTCGGCGAGCTCACCATGAAGTAGTTGGCGAGCTCACCACAAAGTACTTGGCGAGCTCACCACGAAGTAGTTGGCGAGTTCACCACGAAGTAGTTGGCGAGCTCACCACAAAGTGGTGAAGGCGACAAACATAATCATGAACTCGGTCTGCAGCGGTAACATGAGCTCGGTAAAAACTACGAAACGAGCTCGGCGTGGTCCCCAAAAAATGAGCTCGGCAACATGTAAACCCGGTGGAACCCGAGTTGGAGACTATATCGGCTCGGAATTAGATGCAAATTTGTGAAGAACAAGATCTTTGAGTCAGCTTTCCAACGGAGTTGGAATCATATCATTTAGAGTTGCGGTTGGCAAGATACACTCGATTTTCTGAAGACATGCCGAGCTGGAGGGATGAGCTCGGCAAGAGGCTTTAAAATCATTGGATTGAGCTGAAATTTGGACAAAAGATAAATAATTGAGTAATCTTTCATCAATAATATCATGGAGACGTATCAATCTGGCCGAGCTCACTAGCTACGAAGCGACGAGTTCGACAAGCCTGAGATTGTCTCAAAGATATGGGCCAAGCTCATCATCAATGACAAGACCGAGCTCGTCGCCAATAACAAGGCCGAGCTCTAAGTCAAAGACAAGATCGAACTCGTCATTGAAGACAAGGCCAAGCTCAAAGACAGAAAGTTGGGCCAAGCTGAGCAAATGAACGTATAGGCCGAGACGACGAGTTCAAGCCCATAATGGAGATTTGACAATATCAAAGCCCATGGTTGTAGCCGACTTCGCTAAAAGGAAATCTTGAGGAATTAGGAAATCTTCCTTTTCTCTTTAGATATTGACCTAGCCGACTTAGACTTATATAAATAGACATGTACATCTCTTGAGAAGGGGATCCGCAATTTACTAAGCAAAACCCTCGACTTTTTGCTCTCATACGAAAAGCTTTGAAAGCTGCATAAAAACTATCTGTTCATCTTTGTGTTGTGGTTTCAACCTAAAAACTTCAGTTCCCTCTAAAAGTCTTCACAAATTCAATTGTGCTAGTTTCGACTCCCACAATTTGGCGCCGTCTGTGGGGAGTCTAAAATTTTCTTACACCAGAGACCACCACAAAACCGATTCAAAGAACAATGACCAACGACGGAGAGAGGCTAGTTGACGACACGCAGGATACTGGAGCCGATGGATCCGGAGCAAAAGATGCACCAGTACTTGCAGCTTTGGAGACGAGCCCGGAGGTCCTGGCCCAGATGAAGACGATGCTAGACACACTGTTCAAAAAGGCAGAGGAGCAGGATAGGCTAAACACGACGATGACTGACAAACTGGAAGTCCTTGTGATGGCGAGCTGAGCCCAAGTACCGGGCTCAGGATTTGACATCTCAATCCGACAGCCCTTGATTTCGCGACGCCTCTAGGAGCACCGAGAACTAGAGGTGGGTTGCCCCGCCGCACCACGCGGCTGCAACCACCGAGCCAAACATGAGGACACAAGAAGCAAAGACACAGGCTGCGGACGGGACAAATCCAGTGATCAATCTAGAAGAAAACCCAGAAGGCGAGCGCAACTGGGAGAATCTTAGTGAGCCCAAAATCGTAGGTGTTGGCCACGCTCGAGCTGAACCATCCAGTACCGATCTCGGCCATGATCAAGATTTTAATAAGGAAGAAGAGAATATCCTCAGGGACCAGCGACCCCAGATCAAAGAAGAGCGAAAAGTGGCATTCCGAGCTCAGAAGGAGGAGATGGCTGAGATTCTAGCCGCCGCTGAGATAAGAGATGTCCGATCTCATATGCATAGGGCTACCAGCAAGGCTCCTGAGCTCGATCGAGTGGTTGACGAAGTACAAAACACTCCTTTCACAACCCGGATAACGAAGGCGAAAGTCTCCGACCCTGGGAAAATGAAAATACCGATTGATGAAGGAAAGTGCGATCCAAAAGAACACCTGACAGCCTTCACGATAGCAATGGGAAGAGCAAACTTCAGAGAAGGTGAGGAAGACGCTGGGCAATGTCTTCTATTCGTTGAAAATCTTAAAAGACCAGCTCTTCAATGGTTCTCTAGGCTCGGAAGAAATTCGATCGATAACTTCAATCAACTATCCGCAACATTCCTCAAACACTATGCTATATTTATGGAGCGACGAACGTCCGACGTGGATCTATAGACCAAGGGGCAAGGACAAAGTGAGACTTTACGAAATTTCATCGAGCGGTTCAAGTCATTACTATCAAAAGTAGAAGGGATAAGTGACATAGCCGCATTACAAGTATTGAAGAAAGCTCTATGGTTCGACTCAGATGTTCTGAAAGGAGATCTCGCTGAACGCTCTGACCACGATTTAGGATGCGTTGCATCGAGCAACATATTTTGCAGCAAACGAAGAAGAAATGAAGGTTCTAGCCCAGAAGAACATAAAAGCAGTCTGTAAACTATTCTCCCCATGCTCCGAACCCACCGAAGAATAGGAAGGGTAACCAAGGCTCGGGGTATGTTCAACACAAAGGAGGTTTTAAAGGAGTCCACAGTTACGGAGTTGACTCGCTAGGTTATGGCCGAGGATGAGGCCCAGGCAGAGGAAAAGAGACATGGAACAACATGTGGACCAGGGGCCAAGGATCTTACGATGAAACGGCTTTCTGCGAACATCATCGTATTTTCGGACGCTCGACTGCAAATTGCCGTATTCTGGGTTTAAAACTCGCTGCAAAGTTGGCGGCTGACCAACTTAAAGGTGACATTAGTCTCAAAGATTTCTACATGGATATCAACGCCAACCGTCCCGAGCAGGCGAACGATGATCATCCTAAGCAAAAAAGGCAAGACGATGATGCACTACAATTTGGATCCAGAAAATGGATAAACATGATAATGGGCGGATCTCACTGCTGCTCAGATACTATCTCGTCGATTAAAGCTTTTTAACGACGAGCCGACTATGGGAGTGTAAATCCATGCCAATCGAATTTGTCGAGGGTTTGTTAAGAGAGATGAAATTTCTGAGCAAAAACCACTAAAAACACAAACAGAGATCCAAAAATTGTATTTTATTAAGCTGCTTAGAAAGCTTTTCATATGAGAGCAAAAGTATAGAGTTCTGCTAGGTTAAATTGCGGATCCCTTTTTCTGAGGGTATACATGAGTATATATACAAGGTTAAGTCAGCTAGGTCAATCTCTAAAGAGATAAGGAAGATTTCCTAATCCCTCGGGATTTCCTTTTGGCAAAGCCTGCCACCACGATGGGCTTCGATTCATGGGCTTGTTGTCTCAGCCTACTCGTTCATTTTGCTCAGTTTGGCCCAACTTCTTATCCTTAGGCCTTCGCTCGAAAGGCAATGGTTGAGCAGCTCGGGTGACACCATGGTTCATAGCTCGGGTGACACCATGGTTCCTGGCTCGGGTGACACCATGGTTCCCGGCTCGGGTGACACCATGGTTCATGGCTCGGGTGACACAATGGTTCACGGCTTGGGTGATACCACGGTTTACCGCTCGGGTGACACCATGGTTCACAGCTCTTGTGACACCATGGTTCACAGCTCGGGTGACACCATGGTTCACGGCTCGGGTGACACCATGGTTCACCGCACGGGTGACACCATGGTTCACTGCTCGGGTGACACCATGGTTCGCAGCTGGGGTGACACCATGGTTCACCGCTCGGGTGACACCATGGTTCACGGCTCGGGTGACACCATGGTCATGGCTCGTACTATAAATCGTGACACCCGATCCGTTTACTGTACCATGGATCTGGTTACACGACCCAACTTCTTCACCACGGGTCGTGATACCCGATCCGTTTGTTGTACGATGGATCGGGGTACACGACCAATCTTGTTCAACGTGTGTTGTGACACCCGATCTATTTGTTGTACCGTGGATCGGGGTACACGACCCAGCTTGTTCACCGTGGGTCATGACACCCGATCCATTCGCTGTACCATGGATCGGGGTACACGACCCAGCTTCTTCACCGTGTGTCGTGACACCCGATCCATTTGCTGTACGCTGGATTGGGGTACACGACCCAGCTTGTTCCCCGTGGGCCGTGTCACTCGATCCATTTGATGTACCATGGATCGGGGTACATGACCCAGCTTGTTCATCGTGGGTCGTGACACCCGATCCATTTGCTTTATTGTGGATCGAGGTACACGACCCAGCTTGTTCACTGTGGGTCGTGACACCCGATCCATTTGATGTATTGTGGATCGGGGTACACGACCCAACTTGTTCACCGTGGGTCGTGACACCGGATCCGTTTGCTGTACCGTGGATCGGGGTACACGACCCAGCTTCTTCACTGTGGGTCGTGACACCCGATCCGTTTGTTGTACCGTGGATCGGGGTACATGATCCAGATTCTTCACCGTGGGTCGTGACACCCGATCCATTTGCTGTACTCTGGATCGGGGTACACGACCCAGCTTGTTCACTGTGTGTCGTGACATCCGATCCATTTGTTGTACCGTGGATCGGGTACACGACCCAGCTTCTTCACCGTGGGTCTTAACACCCGATCCGTTTGCTGTACCGTGGATTGGGGTACATGACCCAGCTTCTTCACCATGGGTCGTGACACCCGATCCGTTTGATGTACGATGGATCGGGTACTCGACCCAGCCTGTTCACCGTGGGTCGTGACACCTGATCTGTTTGCGTGGATCGGGTACACGACCCAACTTCTTCACCTGGGTTTTGACACCCGATCCATTTGCTGTACGCTGTATCGGGTACATGACCCAGCTTGGTCACCGTGTGTCGTGACACCCGATCCGTTTGCTGTACCGTGGATCGGGGTACACGACCCAGCTTGTTCACCATGGGTCGTGACACCCGATCCGTTTGCTGTACCGTGGATCGGGGTACACGACCCAGCTTCTTCACCGTCCGTTTGTTGTACAGTGGATCGGGGTACACGATCCAGATTCTTCACCGTGGGTCGTGACACCCGATCCATTTGCTGTACTCTGGATCGGGGTACACGACCCAGCTTTTTCACTGTGGGTCGTGACACCGATCCATTTGATGTACGATGGATCGGGGTACTCGACCCAGCCTGTTCACCGTGGGTCATGACACCCGATCCATATGCTATACCGTGGATCGGGGTACACGACCCAGCTTGTTCACCATGGGTCGTGACACCCGATCCGTTTGCTGTACCGTGGATCGGGTACACGACCCAGCTTCTTCACCGTCCGTTTGTTGTACAGTGGATCGGGGTACACGATCCAGATTCTTCACTGTGGGTCGTGACACTCGATCCATTTGCTGTACTCTGGATCGGGGTACACGACCCAGCTTTTTCACCATGTGTCGTGACACCCGATCTGTTTGTTGTACCTTGGATCGGGTACACGACCCAGCTTCTTCACCGTGGGTCGTAACACCCGATCCGTTTGCTGTACCGTGGATCGGGGTACACGACCCAGTTTCTTCACCATAGGTCATGACACCCGATTCGTTTGATGTACGATGGATCAGGTACTCGACCCAGCCTGTTCACCGTGGGTCGTGACACCCGATCTGTTTGCGTGGATCGGGGTACACGACCCAGCTTCTTCACCGTGGGTTGTGACACCCGATTCATTTGCTGTACGCTAGATCGGGGTACACGACCCAGCTTGGTCACCGTGTGTCGTGACACCCAATCCATTTGCTGTATCATGGATCGAGTACACGACCTAGCTTCTTCACCGTGGATGGTGACACCCGATCCGTTTTCTGTACCGTGGATCGGGGTATACGACCCAGCTTCTTCACTGTGGGTCGTGACACCGATCCATTTGATGTACGATGGATCGGGGTACTCGACCCAGCCTTTTCACCATGGGTCGTGACACCCGATCCGTATGTTGTACCGTGGATCGGGGTACACGACCCAACTTCTTCACCGTGGGTCATCACACCCGATCCGTTTGCTATACGCTGGATCGGGGTACACGACCCAGCCTGTTCACCGTGGGTCGTGACCCCGATCCGTCTGTTGTACGCTGGATCAGGGTACACGACCCAGCTTCTTCACCGTGGGTCGTGACACCCGATCCGTTTGTTGTATCATGGATCGGGGTACACGACCCAACTTATTCACCGTGGGTCATGACACCCGATCCGTTTGATGTACGATGGATCGGGGTACTCGACCCAGCCTATTCACCATGGGTCGTAACACCCGATCCATATGCTGTACCGTGGATCGGGGTACACGACCCAGCTTTTTCACGTGGGTCGTGACACCCGATCCATTTGCTGTACGCTGGATCGGGTACACGACCCAGCCTGTTTACCATGGGTTGTGACACCCGATCTGTTTGCTGTACGCTGGATCGGGGTACACGACCAGCTTCTTCACCGTGGGTCGTGACACCCGATCCGTTACTTCAAGTGGGTGAATATTGACCCCAACAGTTAGCCCCCAGCTCGTCAGTTTTAATATTGAAAGTGTCGAGGTAAAGAGCGGTCTGAAGTTAACTCGTCCTGAACCGCTTCTCTTTGTGACACTGAGCCTATTTCTTCGCTGTCACCCCGAACCACCTTTCTTCTTGATACTGAGCTATTTTTTCGCTCACCCGAAGCTACTTTTATATTAAGAGTTTGGATTCTGTTCGGGGCACTTTGGTAAGCTATCACCTTTATCGAGGAGTCCAAACATTTCTGCTGATTCCCGAGTCCAAACATCTTCGAAAACTTCTCCAAACAGGTAACCTCTCTCTTCTTTCTCTCTCAAAATTTTTTTGTGCTTAAGTAAATTCATGCTTGTACCTCCGTTATTTCTTTTTCGTAGCCGAGCCGTTTGAGTTTCCCGCTCCATCTTCAATCAGCTCTGCCGCCATCCTTGAGTTTTCCGGTGGTTTGTATGAAGATTTGGGTCAAATTTTAAATTTATTTTGAAGATCTTGACTTATTCTTCGATTCCTAGAAAGCCTCGATCCATTTTCATAAGCTGTTGATAACCCCGATTTGTTTTCTGAATCTTCGAAAACTTAGATCTTTCTTTCTGACTTCTGGATTTCCTGATCTGTTTATCTGCCTTCCGAGGACCCCGATCTGTTTTCAAGCAAAGGATATCAGTTATCTACGTCTGCGTCACCCGATCCATATGCCAGGTTGTTTGTAAGTCCAGACAAGTCTTTGTCTCCAGAGCCTTCATTCTCCCCCGATCCATTCTTTGCTCAAAGCTGTAGCCAAGCAGATTTCTCTGGTGCGAATGTTTCAGAAGACTTAGCTGATTCAAACAGTTCAGGGACAGGACCTTCCGTTCTTGGCAGGAAAATGGTGCTCTCTGAATCCTCGGGAGCTGATAATGACACTGAGATTCATCTGGGATTTGAAATCCCCCAACTTCATGATTCTCCATTTGACGAGTCGGTGAACCCTTCTGCTGACATTGCAGACCCCCGGTTGACAAAAATTGAACCAGAGGATTGGTTTTACGACCTGGTTGTGGCCAGACAAGAGTTAGAACGTCTAATTGGACCTATCCAATGAGCGCCAAGGAGGAAGAAAGCTAAGAAGCAACCCGATCCGCCTGGCTTCACTCTCACTACCTTAGATTCGTTGGCAGCTCTTAGGCAGAGATTTAATATCTCGGAGGAGATCGAGTTTGTTCTTCCTTCTTCGTCAGGCCGAGCTGATAAACCTCCTCCCGATCACTTTACTCTCTACGAGAGCTTCTTTTATCGCTGCCTACTGTGGCTCCCGATCCCCGAGGTGATCCTGCGATTTTTATGGAAGCACAATTTGGCTATCGTCCAAATCAATTGTAGGGGTATCAAACATGTGGTCGGCATCCTTGTCAGAAGTTACGAATGCGATGTTGAGGTTGGGGTCGAACATCTGAGAAGTTTTCTCGAATTCCGGCGTCGCAATACAAGAGAGTTGAAATACTACGTATCGGGTAAAGCCAAGAGGAAGATTATAGGAGGATTCCCGACCAAAGATGATAACTGGGAAGACTACTTCTTCTTCGTTCCCATCATCGAGGCGTCAGTGGGATCAAGATGTCTTAGCTTAATCAAGACGAACTGGGGAGAACTTGGTAGCCAACCCATGGCTTCTTTTTTGGGCTACGGCTCGATGTCCTTTTATATTGATTTCGTTGGAGAAAAGATTTCCATCTCCAACGGGTAGAGAGAGCCCGAGCACTTTTTGAAGGTCAATCTGCTGGTCCATCATCTTCTTCCAACTCAGACGATACCATGGGAAGACCAACCTTTAGAGATAGAGCCGCAGCCAAAGCGGAAGCCAAAGCCAAAGAGAGAGCAAAGCAGGCCAAAGCGTTGGGTCAGCTTCGCCTCCCGAACCCCCAAGTCGATGCTGCTCTCCATCCCGATCTAGTTTCCTCTCGTAACCAACCCGAACAGATTTCTTGTCCCGCGGCTTCTCAAGATGTCGTATTGGGCCTTCGCCCTGCCGACTCCCAGATAGTGCCGTATAAAGATAAGGGCAAAGGGAAGGCCAAGCAGAAGAAGGGTCCGAGCATAAAATGTCAACCGTCGGCAGATGACAAAGTCGACAGAGTGGCCGAAGCATCAAAACGACAGGGATGCTCTGAAAAACCCAGAGCTATCCCCAAAGCAATACCTCTTTCTACTGCCCTCTTCAATGCTGATGAGGCGTACAATGACGCTGGGGCATCTGCCGTAATCTTCTCGAAGATTACCTGCCCCGGCGACCGCCTCCCACCATCCGATACCTTGCTAAGGGACAAATCCTATAATGAGGTTTCTCTTCGCGGTGTTAAGGTAAGCTACTAGCCATTGTTTATCTTGTTGCTCCCAGCCGAAGCGTTCTTGCTTGTCTCGCTGTTTTAAATAACCTCTTTATCTCTGTGCAGTTCATAGCCCATCTTAACAGGATGGTGTTGGGGTATAAATCCGATGCCCACAAGGAAAGGGAGAGGGTTGATGATGCCCGAAAGAAAGCTACTAAGCTTGATGGGAAGCTCAAAGAGATCGAGGCAAGCCATGCCGCTGAACGAGAAAAAGCTCTCAAGAAAATCCAGAATCTTGAGGATGAAACAGAGGGACTCAAGAAGCGTCAAAAAGAAAACGACGAGCGGATCATGCGGCTGGAGTCTGGCAAGGTAAGGCGGGATGCTCATATCGCTGGCTTAACAAGGCAGTTGGATGTGGTGAACGAGCTGCAGGAGAGTAAGGTTAAGTAAGCCGTTCTCGAGGCCAAGCGGGAGATGATGATGACGTTTGAGGATAGAGTCTCCCGAGCCAAAAAACTCCTCAGCAAGATTGACGGTGAACCGAAAGAAAACATGCTTGATCTTGCTCAGATCGAGGGAAATCTTCAGTTCGTCGAACTACCAGAGTGAGGAGCCGCCGTCTCTCGATGTCGAAGTGAAGAATCTAGCTGAACAGAAGGGGGAGCGTCAAGGTGCCCACGAGGCATTTGCGGAGCTGGTCGCAAGTTTGGGAGACGTATTGAGATTATCCCGTTTGTTCTGATATATTAAAAGAGCTCAACGATGGTGAGCCTATGGAAACGGCTACTGCCAGCATCGGCATTAAGGATTTTCTAGTTCAAACCAGGGGACACCAGGTTTGGCTGCCCGCGACTTGAAGGAGATGCCATAGGGTCCGTCATCTTCTGAATCTAGCGGTGGTAATACGAAGAAAGTTCCTGAACCGTCTCTTGGGAAACCATCGAGGAAGTCGTAGTCATACCCGAGCCAGAGGAGGTGATTGACCCCATCATTGAGAAAGGAGGGGCAAACGAGCAAACTGAAGGGCTAGAATCTTACGATCCTTTGTTTTTTGTATAGTTTAAAACTCGTTTGGCGCCTAGATGGCTTTATCCTCCTTGTATTTTTTTGAACTTATTTCCTTCTTTTTATCACTCGCTCTTTCTCAGGATATCGGTTAAAAGAGTGTCTTGTGTTTTGATGAATATGTTTGCAAAGAAATATTAAGTATGCTTCTTCGGTTTGATGATGTCTGAATGCTTTGCTTGCATTGTCTTCATAAGATATAGCTGTTTCAGATGAATGGATCCAAGTATGGGTTTGTTATGTTTGAGATGAACAATGCTGCCTACGGATCGGGTGTCACAACCCATGGTGAAAAAATGTTGGGTCGTGTACCCCGATCCACAGTACGACAAACGGATCGGGTGTCACGACCCACGGTGAAGAAGTTGGATCGTGTACCCTGATCCATGATACGACAAATGGATCGAGCGCCACGACCCATAGTACGGCACCATGAAGCAACGCCACCCGAGCCGAAGGTGATGGTTTCGACAAAACCAAGCCAGGCCCAAGACAACAAGAAATTCACAACAAGCCCACAAATAAAAGTGGGCCGAACCTAGACAAGAAGCCCAGCAGGCCGAGCCAACGTAAGAAAGGAAAACGCCCGAAGAAACAAGAAATCTTCCTTATCTCTTAGGAGTAGGTTTGGCAGACTATGGCTTGTATATATACTCATGTAAACCCTCAGAAAAGGGGATCCGCAATTTTACCTTGCAAAAACTCTTTACTTTTGCTCTCATACGAAATCTTTCTAAACAGCTTAATAAAACACCATCTTTGGATTTCTATTTGTGCTTTCGTGGTTTTTACTCGGAAGTTTCAGATCCCTCTAAAAATCTTGACAAATTCAATTGGTGTGGATTTACACTCCCACACCGACCTCTGGACTTTAGCACAAGGATCAATAGAGACCCTGCATAGCTTCATGGAGAGATTCAAGGCAGTATTATGAAAACCAAAGGAGTAAGCCATAAATCCGCTTTTACAGCGCTAAAGAATTCACTATGGTACTAATCAGACTTCCAGAAAGAAGTTGCACTGAACGCACCCCAATCAATCCAAGATGCACTGCATCGGGCGTCAAGTTTCATGGACAATGAGGAGGATATGAAAGTTCTGTCCAAAAAGTACGGAGCCTCTAGATCGGCAAACAGAAATCCTCCTCAAAACCAAAGCAAGTCAAACTCTCGAAAGAGCAATCAAGGGAGTAGTTACGTACATCATGAGGGACCGAGCTTCGGCAGAGCCCACAACTACCAAGTAAGTACCGGCCGAGGTAAGGCCCCGTGGAACACTTGGATGAGAAACTCCAACACTTACGATGAAAAGCCTTACTGTGAGCATCACCATTGCTACGGACATTTGACCGTAAACTGTCGAAGCCTGGGCTCAAACTGGCAGCAAAATTGCTAAAGGGGGAGCTCGGAGACATTGTAACTCCCAAAGATTTCGAGCTCGACGAGTCAGAGAAGGAGCAACCTTTCAATACGAACCAAGCTGATCAGACCGATGAAGCACTAACAAAAAAGGTAGACGAAGTAACGAAACAGTACCAGGAGGACAAAGACAGAGAATAAACATGATAATGGGAGGATCCCACTACTACATGGATACGGTGTCCTCGATCAAAACCTACCAACGCAAAGCCGATGCTAGCATCAACTGGTCGACACCCACCGAGATGCCAAACGACATAGTTTCTTTCGAAGAACAAGAAACCACCGGCATCGACAGGCCCCATAACGATCCTCTCGTCATCGAGTTGATCATCAAAGAAATTGACCTCGCCAGAATCCTAATAGATACGGGAAGTTCCGTGGATGTTATTTTCTGGGAAACACTCAAAAGGATGAACATCAGCTTGACCGAGGTGATAGCAGTGCCGAAATCGCTAACCGGATTTTCAGGGGAAACTACAATGACTCTTGGGACGATCATGCTACCTGTCCAAGCGGGAGATGTGACCAAAAGTGGTAGAATTATAGGTAGCAGATCACCCGGCGATCTATAACGCAATCCTAGGAACCCCTGGATAAATTCCATGCGAGCCGTACCATCAACCTATCACCTTTGCATAAAATTTGCAACCTCGAATGGAGTAAAGAGGATCTGGGAAAACTAAAAGGAATCCTGAGTCTGCTTCCTGACGGAACACAAGCTCAGGAATCCTGTCACCGAACAGATCTCAAAGGCAAAGTGAAAGAAGATGAAGACAAATCGAGAGACCGAGAGCAGTTGGTAAAGCTCTTATAGCAATTACATATCACGGAGGGTCGCAAAGAAGAGGAAAAACCAACTTACGGCCCCGTAATCTCGGTATGCATCGACGATGCACACCCAGAACACTGCGTGGAGATTGAAGCATCAAAGAAAGAATTGATCTCTTTTCTAAAAAGGAATATAAATACTTTTGCATGGAGCACCAAGGACATGCCGGGCATCGACATTAACGTGACCTGCCACGAGCTAAACATAGATCCAACCTTCAAACCAATAAAATAGAAAAGAAGGAAGTTGGAACTGGAACGAGCTAAGGCCGTGAACGACAAGGTGGATCGGCTCTTGAAGGTAGGATCAATCGTTGAAGCAAAATACCCCGATTGGCTAGCTAATCCCATAGTAGTAAAGAATAAAAATTGTAAATGGCGAGTGTGCGTCGACTTAACCGACCTTAACAAGGCATGCCCAAAGTATAGCTTCCCACTTCCGCACATTGATCTACTGGTGGAAGCTACAGCGAGCAACGAAATCCTCTATTTCATGGATGCCTTTTCCGGGTACAACTAGATTTTCATGAATCCCGACGACCAGGAGAAAATTGCATTCATCACGGATCGTGGGATGCCGGGGCGACTTGCCAAAGATTGTAACTAAGATGTTTGCAGATCAGCTAGGCAAAACAATAGAGGTTTACATAGATGACTTGCTCATAAAGTCACTTACAAAAAAGGACCACGTAACCCATCTAAAGGAGTGCTTCGAACAACTAAACCTACACAACATGAAGCTCAACCCAACCAAGTGTAGGTTCGCAGTCACATCAGGAGAGTTCCGTGGATACTTAGTAACCCACCGTATCATCAAGGCGAACCCAAAACAAATCACCACCCTGATCCAAATGGCCTCACCGAAGATGAAGCGTGAAGTCCAGAGGCTTACTGAATGCGTCGCATCTTTGACCCATTTTATTTCACGATCCACAGACAAGTGCTTGCCGTTCTACAATATCTTGAGAGGAAACAAGAAGTTCGAATGGACCGAGAAATGCGAAGAAGCATTCCAACAGCTGAAGAACTATCTAATGAATCCTCCAGTGCTCACGAAACGCCTTTGCCCTTATATATAGTCGTCTCAGCCACCACCCATTTTCTATGTAAGTCAAACTCTGACCGACGCAGACACTCGATACCAGCAGATGGAGAAGCTTACATTGTCCGTGGTAATGCCAGCTCGAAAACTAAGGCCATACTTCCAGTCACACTCCATAGTGGTCCTAACCACTTCCCCTTTACGATCTATCCTGCACAGTCCCAGCCAGTCAAGAAGATTGGCTAAATGGACAATCGAACTAAGCGAGTACCATATCGAATATCGGAGTAAAACCTGCGCAAAATCCTAAGTATTGGCAAACTTCTTGATCAAACTCCCGGAAGAAGGCATAGAAGAACTGGCGCAGAATCTAACATGGACACTTCATGCCGACGGGTCATCCTCGAAAGATGGTTTTGGCATAGGAATACGCCTAACTTCCCCAACTGGCGAGGTCATGGAACAATCATTTCGGTTGGCATTCCATGCATCTAACAACAAGGCAGAGTACGAAGCTTTAATCGCCGGTTTAAGGCTTGCCCACGGGATTAAGGTCAAAAGAATCGATGCGCTTTGCGATTCACAGCTGGTGGTAAACAAATTCAATGGCGAATACGAAGTAAGAGACTAGAGGATGGAGGCGTATCTAAAAATCCTCTAAGAGCTAGTTGAAAAATTCAAGAAACTCACACTTACTCGAATACCCCGCGGAGAAAACACTTCGGCGGACGCACTGGCAGCACTTGTGTCCACCTCTGACCCGGGCTTAAAGAGGGTCATTGTTGGGATCTGATCCCAACTCACTGGGATCTATAGGAAAAATGGCTGTCTGGGCAAAACGACGGTGTAGGTCGGCATCTTCAAGACATAATGGGCCGAGTTGAAGTGAGAAACCCATAACTTTCTGCCGACCTCGAATATTTATGAGAAAAGCAAGGATAATCATGAAAAAAGGAAAGAGGCGAAGAATAAGGAAATCTTACTTAGCAATTTAGGTCTGAAAATAACCGACTAATCATGCATATAAATATACATGTACTTGTACCCTAAAGAGGCATCTAAAAATTCCTAACCTAGAAATGAATACTTGTGGTTTATCTGAACAATCCGTGTATCCCAAGCTCTAAAGCAAATAAATAACAAAAAATATCTTTGGATCTTTCGTGCTTGTTTCTTTCTTATAGAAGTTTCGGTTCACTAAATTTTTCTAAGAACAAATTTAGTATTGTGAAATTCGACTCCCATAATTTGGTGCCGTCTGAGAGGAGTCCATAGAAACTTTTTGACTCTAAAGAACAACCGCGCACAAGATCTAGAGAGATGGCTACCGACGGAGAACAGAGCGGCGAAGACGCAAACAATACCACCAACACGGGCCTGCCCCCAACAAACATGGAGGTTGTTTTAGCAGCGATAGGGGAGATGAAAGACATGCTAACCACGTTACTAAAGAATGCGGGTGAGTAGGACGAGTTGAACAAATCAACATTGGAGAAGCTTGAGACGCTAGCAACAGAGAGTCGAGCCAGATATCTTCGAGTTGGAACCATGAGATCAACGACTAACCCTTCCGGGAGGATGGGGTGACTCAGGCTCAATCCAACGGCACTCGATTTCTCAACACCTCAGGATGCATCAAGAACGTAGGAGGACTATCGCCCTTACACCCAGTCAGCGAACAAATGCCCGCAACGACAAGATCGAACGTAACGAAGCCGCCCCCCACTGATACAAGGAGGAAGAAGAGGTGCCAAGGAAACCGACTTAGACAACGAACGCGACAGATCGGCTGCCATAATTGTCCTCAATGGAGAAGAGGAGAAATGATTAAGAGCTGGTGTCGACCTAACGGAAGAAGAAGAAAACTTCATACTAGACCAGCAGGCGTAATTCACAGACGAGCTGCCGAGAACAACCTGAGACGATACCCAAGCGAACTGCAACGAGCAAACCTCGACCACCAGCAACAGATGGACGAACTCCGAGCTTCTCTAGCTCAAGCCACCTTCGATATGTGAGCTGTCTGCTCCCAAGTACAAAAGGCCACTAGCGCGGCTCCGGAGCTAGATCTTGTGTTGGAAGAAGCACAACGAACGCTGTTTACAGCTCGGATCACCAACACTAATATCTCCGACCCAAGAAAGATCAAGATCCCAGTCTACAACCGATCCCAAAAACCATATCACAACTTTTTGCATAGCAATGGGACGAGCCAACCTCAGGGAAAGTGAAAAACATGACGGCTACTGTCTCCTGTTCGTAGAACATCTGAAAGGCGCGGCCCTTCAATGGTTTTCCAGGCTGGAGCGAAGGTCCATCGACAGTTTCCAGCAGCTAGCAACTACCGTTCTTAAGCATTACTCCATGTTCATGGATAGGAAGGCCTCCGATGCCGACCTTTGGGCCTTATCGCAAGGATCAACAGAGACCTTGCGTAGCTTTATGGAATGATTCAAGGCAGTAATATCGAAGATCGAAGGAGTAAGTGATAAAGCCACTCTCACAGCGCTGAAGAATTCACTATGATATGAATCAGACTTTCGAAAAGAAGTTGCGCTGAACGCACCCCAATCCATCCAAGATGCGCTGCATCGGGCGTCGAGCTCGATAGACAACGACGAGGAGATGAAAGTCCTGTCCAAGAAGTACAGAGCACCGAGATCGGCGAACAAAAATCTTACTAAGAGTCAAGGCACGTCAAACTCTCGAAAGAACAATCAAAGGAGTAGTTACATATATCATGAGGGGCCAAGCTTCAGTGGAGCCTACAACTACAAAGTAGGTGCTAGCCGAGGTAGGGCCCCATGGAACACTTGGACAAGAAACTCCAACACCTACGATGAGAAGGCCTACTATGAATACCACCACTGCTACAGACATTCAACCGCGAACTGTCGAAGCTTGGATTTCAAACTGGCGGCAAAATTGGTAAAAGGGGACCTCGGGGATGCAATAACCCTCAAAGATTTCGAGCTAGACACGTCAGAGAAGGAGCAGCCTGTTGATACGAACCGAGCTGGTCAAGCCACTGAAGCACCTAAGAAAAAAGGAAGACCAAAAATATGAATCAGCACCTAGGGGTAAAGGCAGAGAATAAACATGGTAATTGGAGGATCCTCGTATTATGTGGATACGGTTTCCTCGATCAAAGCCTACCAACGAAAAGTCGACGCTAGCATCAACTTGTCAGCACCCACCAAGATGCCAAATGACATGATTTCCTTCGAAGAAAGAGAAACCACTGGCATCGATAGACCCATAATGATCCTCTAGTCATTGAGTTGATCATTAAAGGCTGTGATGTCGCAAGAATTCTAATAGATATGGGAAGCTCCGTAAATGTTATCTTCCGGGAAACCCTCAGAAGAATGAACATCAGCCTGTCCGAAGTAATAGCAACGCCAAATCCGCTGACCGGATTCTCAGGAAAAACTACAATGACCCTTGGGATTATCATGCTACCCGTCCAAGAAGGAGATGTAACTAAAGTTGTAGAGTTCTCAGTAGAAGATCATCCGGCGATCTACAACGCAATCTTGGGGACTCCTTGGATAAACTCTTTGTGAGATGTGCCATCAACTTATCACCTCTGCGTGAAATTTTGAGCCCCGAACGGAGTGAAAATGATCTGGGCAAACCAGAAGGAATCCCGAATCTGCTTCATAGCAGAACATAAGCTTAGGAATCCCATCACCGAGCCTGTCCCAAAGGCAAAACGAAAGAAGATAAAGGCAGATCGGGAGCCCGAGAAATAGCTAGCAAAGCTCTTATAGCAATTACAGATCACAGAGAATCGCAAAGAAGAAAACAAGCCAACATGCGACCCGGTAATCTCAGTTTGCATCGACGATGTACACCCAGAACGATGTGTAGAGATCGGAGCAAGGCTAGACAAAACAACAAAGATATAGTTAATCTTTTTTCTCAGAAGGAATGTAAAAACTTTTTCCTCAAGGTCCGAAGGTATGCTGTTGGGGTCAGATTTCACCCCTTGAGAATCAACGATTGAAAATGACTAAGTATGAAAGAGCATTGGTAACTAGATCCCTAACCGTGAAGGTGTTGGTTCGGGGTCCCTAACTGTGAAGTTGGATCGGGACCCCTAACCACGGAGAAGTTGGATCGGGATCCTGCACCACGAAGCAAGAGTTGGATCGGGACCCCGAACTGTGGTCGAAGAGTTGGATTGGGACCCCCGATCCGTGACAAGTTGGATCGGGACCCCCGATCCGTGACAAGTTGGATCGGGACCCCCGATCCGTGACAAGTTGATCGGGACCCCCGATCCGTGACAAGTTGGATCGGGACCCCGATCCGTGACAAGTTGGATCGGGACCCCCGATCCGTGACAAGTTGGATCGGGACCCCCGATCCGTGACGAGGTGGACTGGGATCCCTAACTGTGAAGACAAGTTGGATCGGGATCCCGAACCGTGACAAGGAGGTGGATCGAGTTCCCTGACCGTGACAAGGAGGTGGATCGAGTTCCCTGACCGTGATAAGGCAAGCTGGGTTGCGTACCCCGATCCACGATACGACAGACGGATCGGGGGTCACGACCCACAGCGAAGAAGATCGGACGTATACCCCGATCCATGGCACGACAGACGGATCGGGGGTCAGGAGCCATGGCGTCACCCGAACCGTGAACCATGGTGTCACCCGAGCCACGAGCCATGGCGTCACCCGAACTGTGAACCATGGTGACACCCGAGCCGTGAACCATGGCGTCACCCGAACCGTGAACCATGGTGTCACCCGAGCCGTGAACCATGGCGTCACCCGAACTGTGAACCACGGTGTCACCCGAGCCGTGAGCCATGGCCTCACCCGAACCGTGAACCGTGGTGTCACCCGAGCCATGAACCATGGCGTTACCCGAGCCGTGAACCATGGTTAGAGAATGGGCCGAGACAACGAGCCCACAGATTAAAGCCCACAAAAAGAGATGACAAAGACAGCCCATGAATCGAAGCCCATGACGATGACAGGCTTTGCTAAAAGGAAATCCCGAAGAATTAGGAAATCTTCCTTATCTCTTTGGATACTAACTTAGCCGACTTAACTTAGTATATATACTCATGTAAACCCTAAGAAAAGGGGATCCGCAATTTACCTAGCAAAACTCTGTACTTTTACTCTGACACAAAAAGCTTTCTAAGCAGCTTAATAAAACACCAACTTTGGATCTCTGTTTGTGTTTTTGGGTGGTTTTTACTCAGAAGTTTCAGATCTCGCTAAAAGACATAACGAATTCAATTGGCGTGGATTTCAACCCCCACAGTTTGGCGCTAGAAGGAGGGGAATTGAAATTTTCTTACACCGAAGAACCACCACAAAACCGATCTGAGAACGATGACCAACGACGGAGACGATAGCGCTGCTGACACCAGAAATGCCGGCGTGGAGAATCAGGCGAACCGATCCACAGACGCTGGGGAGACTTCGACAACGCTCACGGAGATGAAAGCCATGCTGGAGACACTGCTCAAAAAGGCGGAGGAGCAAGATAAGCTGAACAACACGATGACGGGCGAGCTAAGGGCCCTCACAACGGCGAGTCGTACCCGAGGCACGGGATCAGGTCTGGATCCAGCAAGACGAGTCGGGAGGCGTCTCAACCCAACGGCCCTGGACTTCACAACTCCGCTCAACCCACCAAGGACCCGAGGAAGACTACCACCACTACACCAAAGCTCAGCAAACCTAGCCTCAAGAGTCCAAGGGGCAGACGCCACGCCAATCGAAGAGGAGCCTGCACCAATCATCAATCTGGAGGAGGAGAACCGAATGGAGCAAAACATGGAGAGCCATGACAATCCTGAACACATAGCAACTGGTCAAAACCGAACCGAAAGATACGAGGCCATCCCCGAAGGAGATCAAGAGCTGACCGAGGAAGAGGAAAACATACTCTGGGCAGAGCAAGCACGGATGAACGAAGAGCGCCGAGCAGGAGTCAAAGCCCAGAAAGACGAGATGGCTAGGATGCGAGCAGATATGGATCGAGCGGCTGCCGACATCAGAGCTGTCCGATCCATGATGCACAAAGCAACTAGCAAGGTGCCAGAGATAGATCGTGTACTGGAGGAAGCACAGAACACCCCGTTCACAGCACGGATAACTAGCACGAGAATTCCAGACCCTGGAAAGATGAAAATCCCGATCTACGAAGGAAAGACCGATCCGAAGGAGCATCTGACGGCCTTCGCTATTGCCATGGGACGCTCGAATTTCAAGGAAAATGAGAGAGACGCCGGACAATGCCTTCTCTTCGTGGAGCATCTTAAGGGACCGGCACTCCAGTGGTTCTCAAGACTCGAGCGAAATTCCATCGACGGCTATAACCAGCTATCTGCGGCATTCTTGAAACATTACTCCATCTTCATGGATCCCGGAACATCTGACGCCGACCTGTGGACCTTAGCTCAAGGACAGAACGAAACACTCCGGAGTTTCATTGGAAGGTTCAAGGCTATTATGTCAAAAGTGGAAGGCCTGAGTGACAAAGCAGCCCTACTAGCCCTGAAGCGAGCACTCTGGTTCAATTCCGATTTTCGCAAAGAAATCGCGCTAAACACCCCCACTACGATACAGGACGCTATGCATCGAGCCGCAGACTTCATCACCGAAGAAGAAGAGATGAAAATCCTAACTGAGAAGTACGGGAAGGCCAAGACAACGAACCATTCTCCCCAAGTTTCATCCCCTTCCAACACTAGGAAGAACAATCAAAGCTCCAGCTATATCCAGCACGAAGGAGGTTTTCGAGGAGCTCATAACTATCAAATCGACGCTCCTGGATTCGGTCGTGGGAGAGGCCGAGCCCGTGGAAGAAGCTCATGGAGCACATGGACCAAAAGCGACAGCTCCTATGACGAGACGGCCTACTGCGAACACCACCACATCTACGGACATTCTACCGCGAACTGCCGAATTCTAGGCCTGAAGCTTGCTAAAAAATTAGCAGCCGGCGAGCTTGGGGGAAGTGTCAGCCTCAAGGATTTCGAGATGGACGTAAACACATACAAACCCGATCTGACAAAAGAAGATCACACCAAGCGCGATAGACGGGATGACGAAACGCCACCCTCTGGATCAAGCAGAAGAAGGATTAGCATGATAATGGGAGGATCCCACTATTGCTCAGATATCGTCTCATCAATCAAAGCATTCCAGCGAAGGGCAGACGTCAGCATCAACTGGTCTAAACCATCTAAGTTTCCAAACGACGTGATATCATTCGAGGAAAGAGAAACGATCGGAATCGACAGACCTCATGACGACCCTCTCGTAATCGAGTTGATCATCAACGACTGCGATGTAGCACGCGTATTGGTAGACACTGGGAGCACCGTGGACGTAATCTTCCTCGAAACTCTCAGAAGGATGAATGTGGACCTGTCCGAAGTGATGTCTACTCCCAAACCCTTGACGGGATTCTCTGGAGAAACCACCATGACCACCGGAACAATCAAACTGCCTGTTCAAGCTGGCGAGGTGACAAAGATCGTTGAGTTCTCCGTAGCTGACCATCCGGCCATCTACAACGTCATCATAGGGACCCCCTGGTTAAACTCGATGCGTGCAGCCGTTTCGACCTACCATCTTTGTCTCAAGTTCCCTACACCAAACGGCGTGAAAACTATTCGAGGAAATCAAAAAGAGTCTCGCGTCTGCTTTCTCGCCGCACACAAGCTCAGAAACCCGTGACCGATCCAACGGCAAATTCAAAGCGCAAGAAGATGAACACCGACAGAGAACCGATGAAAGAGCTTTCCAAACTGTTATAGCAGTTACAGATCGCGGTGGATCGCGAAGAAGAGGTGTCTCAACCAACCTGCGACCCCGTCATATCAGTTTGCATCGACAACAAACATCCCGAACGCTGTGTAGAAATTGGAGCAGAGTTAGATGGAAAGATCAAAGAAGAGCTCGTGGCATTCTTGAAGAAAAATATCAACACCTTCGCGTGGGAAGCAGAAGATATGCCTGGCATCGATATCAATATAACAAGCCACGAACTGAACGTCGACCCGACTTTCAAACCGGTAAAACAGAAAAGAAGAAAACTTGGGCCAGACAGAGCTAAAGCGGTAAATGACGAGGTGGAGAGACTACTGCGCGTCGGCTCAATAACTGAGGTGAAGTACCCGGACTGGCTAGCTAACCCAGTGGTGGTCAAGAAGAAGAATGGCAAATGGCGCGTGTGCGTGGACTTCACCGACCTGAACAAAGCCTGTCCAAAAGACAGCTTCCCCCTTCCACATATCGATCGCTTAGTCGAAGCGACGGCAGGAAACGCACTCCTATCCTTCATGGATGCCTTCTCAGGTTACAACCAGATCTTGATGAACCCCGACGATCGCGAGAAGACCGCTTTCATAACGATCGTGGAATATATTGTTACAAGGTGATGCCATTCGGTTTGAAAAATGCGGGCGCGACATACCAGCGACTGGTGAACAAGATGTTTGCGGACCAACTCGGTAAAACAATGGAGGTTTACATAGACGACATGCTGGTGAAATCACTAAAGGAACAGGATCACGTCGCTCATCTCAAGGAATGTTTCTCGCAGCTGAACCTTCACAACATGAAGTTAAATCCGACCAAGTGCAGATTCGCCGTTACTTCGGGAGAGTTCCTTGGGTATCTTGTAACTCACCGCGGCATTGAGGCAAACCCTAAGCAGATCGACGCTCTCATCAATATGACCTCACCAAAGACGAAAAGAGAAGTCCAACGTCTTACTGGGAGAGTAGCTGCGCTTAACCGGTTCATCTCACGATCCACCGACAAATGCCTGCCATTCTACGATACTTTGCGAGGGAACAAGAAGTTCGAGTGGACGGACAACTGCGAGGAAGCGTTTCAGAAACTCAAGAATTATCTAGCCACTCCCCCAGTTCTCACAAAACCAGAAGCAGGGGAACCACTTTTTCTGTACACCGCAATTTCTGCCACAGCGGTAAGTGGCGTATTGATTCGGGACGAGCGCGGCGAACAGAAGCCGATATTTTACGTAAGTAAAACCCTTACAGACGCGGAAACAAGGTACTCGCAGATGGAGAAATTGGCACTATCCATAGTTATGTCGGCGAGAAAGCTAAGGCCATACTTTCAGTCTCACTCAATCGTCGTTCTGAGCACCTTTCCGATCAGGTCTGTTCTGCACAGTCCAAGTCAGTCAGGAAGGCTAGCAAATTGGGCTATCGAACTGAGCGAATACGACATTGAGTATCGCGGACGCACATGCACTAAATCGCAAGTTCTTGCAGATTTCCTTATCGAACTACCCGAAGAAGGCATTGACGACGAAATGCAAGGACAGCTCTGGAAACTCCATGTCGATGGCTCATCTTCCAAAAAGGTTCAGGAGTCGGGATACGGCTAACCTCTCCAACTGGCGAACTACTGGAACAGTCTTTCCGCCTGGGGTTTCATGCATCTAACAACGAAGCAGAGTACGAAGCCTTGATTGCCGGGATGAACTTGCTAATGGCCTGAAGATCAAGCAACTCCATGCATTTTGCGATTCCCAACTAGTCGCGAATCAGTTCAGCGGTGAATATGCAGCAAAGGACGATCGCATGGAGGCTTACTTGAAGATCGTCAAAGAATTAGCTGCACAGTTCAAACAATTCATCCTAACACGCATTCCGCGAGGGGAGAACACCCCAGCCGACGCACTTGCAGCCCTCGCATCAACTTCCGATCCTGATCTAAAACGAGTGATCCCGGTAGAATTCATCCAACACCCGAGCATCAGTTCCGGCGGTTCAGTGAATGCCATAACTCGTTCACAAGCGGCTAGACGAGCGACAGACGTTTCGACTAGGCAAGAGGTGATGGACGAAATGCAGAAAGAATTGGCCGACCCACCGGATATTGCCCCAATGGAAGAAGACAATCTCATTGAGTCACCAACTACGACAAGCCGCAATGACCCTGTCATTGAACCCAACGGAGAAACAAACGAAATCAACAATGATCCAGAATATGGTTGTGACGGGGACTGGCTCAGCGCAATCAGAGAATACATATGCGACGGCGTCCTACCAACCGAAAAATGGGCAGCTCGCAAGCTTCGAGCCCAGGCAGCACGTTACGTGTTACTTGATGGAAATGTCTTCAAGTGGAGATTCTCGGGACCGCTGCTAAACTGCGTGGAAGGAAAGGACGCCAGGAAAGTTATGGAGGAAATTCACAACGGTTCATGTGGAAATCACTCTGGAGGGAGAGCACTAGCCATAAAAGTCAAACGTCACGGCTACTATTGGCCCACAATGATCAACGATTGCAAAGTGTTTTCAGCTAAATGCGAAAAATGCCAACGCCATGCGCCAATGATCCACCAACCTACAGAAGTACTTTCATCAATATCATCGCCATATCCATTCATGCGATGGTCTATGGACATTGTCGGGCCACTCCATCCGTCAAAACAGAAACGCTTCCTTCTAGTTTTGACCGACTATTTCTCAAAATGGGTCGAAGCCGACTCCTATACTAACATTAAAGATGCGCAAGTGGAGGCCTTCGTCTGGAAAAACATCATATGCCGACATGGAGTACCGTACGAGATCGTGACAGATAACGGCTCGCAGTTCATCTCAAATCGTTTTGAAGGTTTCTGCGAAAAATGGAAAATCAGACTCAGCAAGTCTACTCCAAGATATCCACAAGGGAACGGACAGGCCGAAGCAATCAACAAAACAATACTTGACGGCCTAAAGAAACGCCTTGACGAGAAGAAGGGACGTTGGGCTGAAGAACTGGAGGGGGTACTTTGGTCTCACCGCACCACCCCACGAAGAGCGACAGGAGAAACCCCGTTCGCCCTCGTCTACGGAACAGAGTGTGTCATCCCACCGGAGGTACATTTTCCAGGGATTCGCCGGAGGCTATTACCAGAACAAGAGGGGCTCAATCACCTGTTAATGCTTGACGAACTGGACTTGATCAACGAAAGAAGGGACCAAGCCTTGATCAGGATCCAGAACTATCAACACGCGGCATCAAAGTACTACAATTCCAACGTTCGAGAACGAAGATTCTACGAAGGCGATTTAGTTTTGCGCAAGGTTTTTCAGAACACCGCGGAAACAAATGCTGGCAAACTAGGAGCAAATTGGGAAGGACCCTACAAGATCACCGAAGTTGTCAAACCTGGCGTTTACAAACTTGCTAACATGACGGATGTTCCAGTACCGAGATCATGGAACGCGATGCATCTCAAAAAGTACTATCACTAAGCTACTTTACATGAACTACGGGGCGACTTGATCCCTGCAAAGGGTACGTAGGCAGCTCGTCTTCGGATGGGTTCAGTTGCCCCCCTCCTTTCAAAAGGGGGGGAGTGGGTACGTATACGCATACTCGTATACTCCCATCTTTGTAAACAGGTTCTACAATCTATCAAAGCTTTGCTTTCACAGACCATCTTTACCTAAAAAAAAAAAAAATTACTAAGTCTTAACAAAATAGACTACGGGCATCTCGCCACACCTTCACTATTGTTGGCCACAATAGTGAACTTTCGCATCCATCTCGGATCTAAACTATCACATCCCGGGATTAAAAAGCGTGCTATACAAATACTTTGTTCATTATCGGAGCGAATATGTTTACGGTAACGTATCCGTAAACCGAAATGTTCATCCACAACAATACAAACATATGATCATTGTCGAAGCGGATACGTTTATGTTAACATATCCGTAAACCGAAATGCTCGTCCTAGACTATACAAATGATCATTATCAGAGCAGATAAGTTTATGGTGACCTATCTGTAGACCGAAATGATCATCTCGAGACTGATCATCTCGTAACTACGCAAACAAACGCAAATGCAGACAAGGCATTCTAGAATCTATCGTTAAACAAAAAAACACATATATTCAAAGACAAGGGTTATCAGCAACCGAGTGATAAAAGAAGTTCACAGGTATTTGGATAAAGCCGTCCAGGCGTTAACAAAAAAAATGAGAAAAGAGTTGTAAAATTAGACAAAGAAAAGAGGATCGTAATCCTCCACGATCTCAGGAGTCATGACCGACTTCTGCTCCGCCTCCACCGTCCACTCAGCTAATTCACCTTCGGGGGCCTTGTCCTCCTCAAGGAGCGCCTCGGCAACCTCTGCAACCTTTTTCTCTAGCGCCGGATCGGGAGATTCTGAAGGAATGGGTGCGGGGACTGTATCCTTAACAACCTTCGTGGGACTAATGTCAGCCAAACCAGGCGTTCCCTGGTTAGAACCAGAGAAATCCTGGATCCCGACACTTGCAGCAGCCGTCTCCATGGGCTCACCATCGTTGAGCTCCTTGAGAATGTCATAACGAACTGGAGACAGTCGCAGGATTCCTCTCATTTCCGCCACAAGCTGAGTAAATACCTCATGAGACCCCATCAAGCCCTCCTTCTGCTCAGCTAAACTCCTCGCCTCGGCATCGAGGGATGGCGGGTCGTCGCTTTGGAGCAGCCCAATGAATTGGAGATTGCCTTCGATCTAGGCAAGGTCAATCATGTTCTCCTTTGGTTCACCGTCGATCTGACCAAGAAGCTTTTCGGCTCGGGAAAATTTGCCTTCGAGCATCGACATAGTCTCGCGTTTAGCCTCAAGAGTAGCTTGCTCGACCTTACTTTCGAGGAGCTCGTTCGCGGCTTCCAGCTGCCGCGTCAAACTGGCTATGTGCGCATCCCGCCTTATCTTCCCGGACTCTAGCCGCATGACCCGCTCGTCGGCTTCTTTAATGTGTTTTCGGCATCTGAGAGACATCTCACTGTAGGCCTTGTCCCTAAGCAGGGTGTCGGGCGGTGGAAAATGATCACCCGGACATATCATTCTTGAGAAGATGGCCGTAGACGCTGAAGCGTCGTTATAGATGCCCTCGGTAGTTAGGGGAATGGTGGAAAGAGGTATTGCGTCGGGGACGACTCGGGACAAACCAGCGTGCTTTGGACGCTTCGGCACTTCTCCACCCTTGTCGGCTACCGACAACTGGCGTTTACGGCTCGGAGCTTTTTTCTCGGCTTTCCCTTTGCCCTTATTTTTATGCGGCAGTATTTGGGAGTCAGCCGGACGAAGCCCCAGGACAACTCCTTGAGCTAACGAGGAAGGAGTCGGTTCGGGGAGATTAACAGCGGAGGATGGTTCGGGAGCAGGAATAGTTGCAGCCGGTTGGTTCGGGGACGAGATTGGCTCAACGATTTTGCCTGTCTTGCTCTCTCTTTCGCCTCTTCCTCCGCTTTGGCTTTCGCGGCAGCCCGATCCTTGAAGGTAGGTCTTCCCATCGTGTCTTTCGAGGAATTTGAAGAGGACGATTGATCAACGGATTGTCCTTCCGAAAGGGCTCGGGCTCTCTCTACTCGTTGAAAGTTGAAATCCCTTAGCCAATTGCACTTGCGAGCGGAAAGCGTTTCGTGTATCTCAGACAGATCGGGGGGAAGCGAAAGGCGGAGATGACGCACTACAAAACAAAACAGCATATGCGAGATTAGGAAACCTAAAAAGGAAAATCACCAAGTATTTAAAAACCCAAGCCGTGGCCCAAGTCGAGCAACGGATCGGCTACCAATTTCTCCCCAGTTCGACTTGATAAAGCGAAGACAGTTCGGGCCCACAGACGCTTCGGTGATAGGGACAAAAAAGAAGTAGTTTTCCCAATTATCATCCTTAGTCGGGAAACCCTTTATAATGTTTTTCCTGGCTTTACCGGACACATAATATTTTAACTCTCTTTTGTTGCGGCGTCTGAATTCAAGAAAGTTGCTAAGATGCTCTACACCAACTTTGGCGTCGCATTCGTAGCTCCTAACCAGAATACCGACCATATGCCTGATTCCCCGAGCATTGATTTGAGCAATGGCCAAGTTGTGTTTCCATAAAAACTGCAAAATAACTTCAGGGATCGGGAACCACAACAAACAGCGGTAGAAGAAGCTTTCGTAAAGAGTGAAGTGATGAGGAGGAGGGTTGTCAGCCCGATCGGACGGCGACGGAAGAAAAGCTCAACTTCCTCTGAAATGCTAAATCTATGTCTTAGAGCCGTCAGCGAATCCAGGGTCGAGAGGGTTGAGCCAGGTGGATCGGGTCGCTTCCGGGTTTTCTTCTTCGGAGCTCGACAGTTAGGGCCCGTCAAGCGTTTCAGTTCCTGCCTGGCTACGGCTGGATCAAAGAGCCAATCCTCTGGTTCAATTTTCGGCGGATCGGGATCCGCTGCATCAGTATAGGGGTTCGCCGCCTCGTCGAAAGGAGAGTCGTGAAGATGGGGCACTTCGAATTTCAGCGATTCGCCGGAGTTACTGTTAGCTCTTGAAGACTCGGAAAGCACCATTTTTCTACCAAGGATAGAAGGCCCTACCCCCGAATCACTTGAATCGTTGAGATCTTCTGAAACGCGTGCACCCGAGGAATCTTCCCTGCTATAGCTTTGGGCGAGAGGTAGTTCGGGAGAAAGAGATGGTTCGGGAGACGAAGACTGCCCTGAAATGCCAAACAGACGGGCATACGGTTCGGTGGACGCATAACCGGACAACTGGGACATCTTTCGAATTAAACAAAAAAGACGGATCGGGTCCTTTGAAAGGCAGACAAACAAGCTAGGATCCCCAGGAACCAAGGAGAGAAGATCCAAGCTCTCTGAGATTTGGAAAACAGATCGGGCTGTCAACAGGAATCAAAACAGATCGAAGCTCTCAGAAGAATCGAAGAACGATCAAGGATCTTCTAAAAAATTTTCGGAGGATCCAAATTTTTAGGCAGACTATCGGAAAACTCGAAGATAGCGGCGGAGCCAGTTGAAGATGGATCGGGAAATTCAAGTGGATCGGTGGCGAAGGAAGAACAACGGAGTTCCGACTTGAAAATAACTTAAGAAAAAAAATTAGAGAGAGAAAGAAGAGAGAGGTTACCTGCTTTGAAGAATTTTCGGAGGAATGCAGTAGTGAAGAAATGAGAAGTATCGCGAGATATATAGGCAGATGATGACGTCATTCGCCTCGGGAATCAGCAAAAATGTTTGCACTCCCCGATAAAGGTACAGCAATACCAATTAGTGGTGGTTCGGGACCACCCGCATATAACGGTTCGGGATCGTCACCAAACAGACAGTTCGGGTTAGTTAGAAGGGAACGGTTCGAATCGTTGATCTCAGACTCGACCATTAACAGCTCGGCAATAACATCACTGACACTGCCAAGCTGGGGGGCTAACTGTTGGGGTCAGATTTCACCCCTTGAGAATCAACGATTGAAAATGACTAAGTATGAAAGAGCATTGGTAACTAGATCCCTAACCGTGAAGGTGTTGGTTCGGGGTCCCTAACTGTGAAGTTGGATCGGGACCCCTAACCACGGAGGAGTTGGATCGGGATCCTTAACGATGGAGTAAGAGTTGGGTTAGCATCCCCAACCGTGAAGGTGTTGGATCGGGGTCCCTGACCGTGAAGGTGTTGGATCGGGGTCCCTAACTGTGAAGTTGGATCGGGATCCTGCACCACGAAGCAAGAGTTGGATCGGTACCCCGAACCGTGGTCGAAGAGTTGGATCGGGACCCCTAACTGTGACAAGTTGGATCGGGACCCCGATCCGTGACAAGTTGGATCGGGACCCCCGATCCGTGACAAGTTGGATCGGGACCCCCGATCCGTGACAAGTTGGATCGGGACCCCCGATCCGTGACAAGTTGGATCGGGACCCCCGATCCATGACAAGTTGGATCGGGACCCCCGATCCGTGACAAGTTGATCGGGACCCCTGATCCGTGACAAGTTGGATCGGGACCCCCGATCCGTGACAAGTTGGATCGGGACCCCCGATCCGTGACAAGTTGATCGGGACCCCCGATCCGTGACAAGTTGGATCGGGACCCCCGATCCGTGACAAGTTGGATCGGGACCCCCGATCCGTGACAAGTTGGATCGGGACCCCCGATCCGTGACGAGGTGGACTGGGATCCCTAACTGTGAAGACAAGTTGGATCGGGATCCCGAACCGTGACAAGGAGGTGGATCGAGTTCCCTGACCGTGATAAGGCAAGCTGGGTCGCGTACCCCGATCCACGATACGACAGACGGATCGGGGTCACGACCCACAGCGAAGAAGATCGGACGTATACCCCGATCCATGGCACGACAGACGGATCGGGGGTCAGGAGCCATGGCGTCACCCGAACTGTGAACCATGGTGACACCCGAGCCGTGAACCATGGCGTCACCCGAACCGTGAACCATGGTGTCACCCGAGCCGTGAACCATGGCGTCACCCGAACTGTGAACCACGGTGTCACCCGAGCCGTGAGCCATGGCCTCACCCGAACCGTGAACCGTGGTGTCACCCGAGCCATGAACCATGGCGTTACCCGAGCCGTGAACCATGGTTAGAGAATGGGCCGAGACAACGAGCCCACAGATTAAAGCCCACAAAAGAGATGACAAAGACAGTCCATGAATCGAAGCCCATGACGATGACAGGCTTTGCTAAAAGGAAATCCCGAAGAATTAGGAAATCTTCCTTATCTCTTTGGATACTAACTTAGCCGACTGAACTTAGTATATATACTCATGTAAACCCTAAGAAAAGGGGATCCGCAATTTACCTAGCAAAACTCTGTACTTTTGCTCTGACACAAAAAGCTTTCTAAGCAGCTTAATAAAACACCAACTTTGGATCTCTGTTTGTGTTTTTGGGTGGTTTTTACTCAGAAGTTTCAGATCTCGCTAAAAGACATAACGAATTCAATTGGCGTGGATTTCTACTCCCAGTGGCTTTTGTTGGTGGAGAAGATGGAACATCACCAATTCTTTACTTATTAGGGTTTTTAAGTCTCTTAATCGTCATCAAGAACATTGTTTTCTCTCTTAAATCTCTTGGCTTTTCGCTTAACAACTTCCTATTCATGTCTCTGCCTCTCAGCCGCCTTGGGAAACCTGCGTTGGTGAGAAGATACTCTCTTCTTCCTCTTCTTCTTCTCTCTAATGGCTTCTCATCTTCTTCCTCGCTTCAAACCCCTCCTTGTTCCATCATCGGCGCTGAATGGTGTGGAGAGGATTTGGGAAGACTCTCTATTTCCAATGCTAATGAACGTCACACCATTGATTTGGAAAAGAAAGTGCCCACGGAGTTGGTGTATAATCATCTATATGATTATACAATGGTAACCATCGGGGCATCTCATGGCTGGGTAGCTACTTTGAAGGACGACGGAATCCTTCGTCTCCAAGACGATCTAAACCCGGTTGCATCGGATACAGACCCGAAACGCATTCCGCTGCCTCCTCTTGTAACTCTGCCTCATTGCCAAACCAAAATTGTCACCAACGTGTCAATGTCCTCTTCTTCTCCTGAGGATGACGACTGTGTTGTGGCTGTCAAGTTCTTGGGACCTCAGCTCAGCTTTTGCAGACCGGCTCAGAGCAACTCCGAGTGGACCAACATAAGAATCGCAAACCCCTGCTTCTACTTCTCCCGAGTCATGTTTTCCAAGAAAGAACAGATGTTTCGCATACCCGGATCTGGAGGCCACCTCATCGGGTCATGGGATCTCCGCAAACCGGAGCACAAACCCAAGTTACGGAGGTTGCGATATAATAACCTTCCCAAGTTGACCAAGACCACACGCGAGCTTCTGGATTCGTGCAGCACGAGCGAACACTTGGTGGAGTCAATAACCACCGGTGAAACTTTCTTGGTTAAGTGGTACAAGAAGACCGCCGAGATCATCGACGGTATTGCAAAAATGAAAACAAAAGAATTGATGGTGTTCAAGCTAGACGAAGAAGGGAACGCTGTTTACACTAAAGACATTGGAGATCTCAGCATTTTCATTTCAAAGTCTGAACCTTTCTGTGTCCCTGCTAGCTCCTTTCCTGGTCTGCTCTCTAACTATGTTTACATCTTGGATTTCGACGAAATCGCATTTATCAGTATGGTTGGTTACCCCTTCATTAGTACAATTGGTACATTCTAGGCCCCTTACCATATTCCACCTCAAGATATACACAAGCAGTAGTTTGGAATTGAGCCCGAGTCATGCATCCATTATTAAAAGCTTTTATATCTTCACAAGTAGATTCAACTGTTACCAGTTGCTGTAACAGATTATATCTAGTTACAACATATTATTCTTGTTAAGTTTTGAAGTTGCAACCAAGAGAAAAAAGAGAGTATTGTAGTATTTTGACAATGATATTGCATATGTTCCTTCCCTTTAAAATGAAAATCGTCTTGTTGGTATTGACTCTTTTGACAAAGATTTAAACTTTACCGCAAAAATTAATCACATGCGGAACTTGATATGAAATTCAATATATAATTTTAAAAACAGATTTATAAGATCATTTAACTTGTTCTTCGTATTTTGCTATTCGGTGATGTATTGGTCTCAAGGGAGTTTGACTTTTAAGCAACGTGTTTTGTCTCACTTTAACTTGTCTCACACGTGTGGATCAGAAGACCACCGGAAGGAAATCTCCGGCCACCCAAAACTCCGACGCTGCAGAGCTTCCTCAGACCACAAATCCATCAAAATCGACTCCGATTCTTCAAGATTCGTTCCTTTCTCTTTAGTTTTCACTTGAAAATCCATGGTAGCATCTTCCACAGAAAGCGGCGGCTCATATCCATCAAGATCTTCACTTTAACACCTTGAAAGAAACCCATGGATTCTTAATAACCAACCTTTGAAAAGAAGCTTCACCAACACCTATCATGTAGGCCCTCTAATGGGATGATGAAGATATTACTTCACAAAGATCAAGCTCGGTGAAGAAGCATAGAACATTGATGGAAAACCAACCGGATTTAAACCTGAAAATTCATGCGGAAAGATGAAGAAAAACTTGGACTAAGCTAACCAAAAAACCGAAATAAAATTGTTGAAATAGATAATAGAAAATAGAAAATAAAAAAAAGGAAAAAAAAAAAAGAAAAGGAAAAAAAGAAAGAAAAGAGGAATCAAACAACAATATACGGAGTTAGAAACGCTTTACACAATTTTATCTTTTTCCGGGTAAGCTCTAACCTATCTATATTTTGTTGTTATATGCTACATTTTTATTGTTTTAGTTTTTTTATAAAATCTGTAAAAGTAAAGATATAAAAATTTAAAATCAATCAAATTGTAAATTGTATTTTCACCTCTAAATAAAATTTTATCAATTTCTTAAAAACATGTTAGCTCGCGTATAGCGTGAAAAGTCATCTAATTAAAATTATAAACAAAGATAATTCTGATTTAATCCACATAAAACACCACTGAAGAACATTAAAAAACGAATAGACGCTCTTTAAAGGATTGGAAAGTTTGAGTATTTCCCATTGAACCAAATAACGTCATTGAAAACAGATCGCAAACAAAACAAAACAAAAATTGTTTTTGGTAATTGTTACCAATTTGAATTTCTCTCCTAACGTCGTTATCTGTAATTTTGATCTACACGTTAATTTTGTATCCGTGCATATTAGCATTTGTTTATTTTTCGCATCTTGAATCCAATAGTTCCATATTGTTCTAATGTCATATTCAAACCGAACAAATAACACAACTTGCATTAGTATTGGATTTTTCTTTTTAATTAGAAACACAGAAGAATCTTTCGTAATTTATCGGGCCAGAAATCAGAAACCACCTTTTACCAATTTGCTTTTGTATTGCTCTCAAAATAATTGCACCATCTACTGAAATGGACTATTAAAAGAAACATATGTAGCTCGTGTGACCGGTAAGTTTATAGTAAAACATACGGTAGGTCGGAAGCGCGGACCCTGAGCAACAAGAAACGTATGTAGCTGATGGTTTACAATCCAATATCCACTTCCTTCAGGATTTTGATGGTTTACTATAAACTGATGAACATTCAACTCCCCATAATAAGTAATCATCTTACACCTAGCCTATTAAAGGCACGACACAAGTTACTTCATATGAAAAATAAACTTACAAGGAAGGGAATCAAACATCCTTCCGGGCAACAACCTGAAGACAACACAGAGAAGTTAGGATAAGGAAACTACAATTTAATTTGTCGATTGTTTTTCTAGTTAAGTCATACTTACCGCAAGCAATAAACTATGCGACTGAAACGGCTGAATCATCGGGACAAGAGAAATAACTATTGCTGACAAAACACCATGCAATAGGTCGTCGGTTAGTTCAAGTGACCATATGAATGGAGATGAAGAACGATCAAAGGAAAGATGTAACTAACCATATTTGGGCAGGTCACCACAATTTGCTTCTCTAATAGTACTCCAGCAAGCAGTGACATAATCTGGAAGGATGAAAATATTTTGTAATTTAAGATATTTGTTTATTTCTTATAGAACTTAAGATATTTGTTACATGCGAGAACACTAACTCAAGGCACAAAGAAGAGATGGACATTGCACCCAACACAAATTAGTAGGATTTTATTGATATGTTGTTCGAAACTGTGTCGTTGTCCACATTGAGAGACCCATGGCATCCTCAGCAACTGCCAACCTTGCATTTATCTTTGGAAAAGAAGAATAAAGTGGTTTTGATGAGATAATAAATTAGAGGCAAGACTACGAAAGGATAATTTCCGATAAAAATATACCCTGAAAGAATCAGGAGAGCAAATATATTCTTCTGACAATCCTAAAGCTGAATTAGGGGCACGGGTATGCACAGATAATTTCCAGTCTCTGTATAATGCTAGGAAAAGCCACTACTAAGAGCAACGGCATCTTACTTACCTTTTTAACATCTCAAAGTGTAGTTCAAAAAGAGGAATTTTTGTCAGCAAGCAATAGCATCAAGGTGCAGAGAGCAAAAAGGGACTGTCTCCTCCAGATGAATGCAAGGGTGATGCAGTGCTTAATACACCAGGTGAACGGATGGAGCAAACCCTTTTTGTTGCCACGTATCAGGCTATGGGATGATGACATGGCACTCAATTGGAGAGGGTTATCCTCTTTTCATTATATGATTTGACTAGATTGTCTGGATTTTTTTGTCCTTTTTCTAATTATCATTATTCATTTTTGGTAGAGATCTAATTTTTCTTTTCTTTTCTTTTGAGATTAATCCTTGAAGAAATTAGTCTTAGAAGAAGGAGAAAGTGAATACCTGAAGGAGCTCATAGGTGTAGAAGTCTAAGCGGTCCCGAGTGCCGAACAAAGAAAAATGAGTCATGTCATTGTCTCCCACCACGGCGTCAGAAGGGAGATCGACAAGACATCGGCGGCCACAACGCTAGACAAGTTTGAAACGGGTTGATGCAGGGGAGATCTTCTGTATTTGGAATCCCGCTTTCTTTTCTTTTTTTTTGTCGACAATAGTTTTTCATTAAACCAAGTCCAATGGTACACATTACAAACTCAACAAAGCCCAACTCGAGTCTAAAGAGATTTGACAACTTAACAGAACAGTCACGTTTCTGCTACGTGGCTGCCATTGGAATATTCTCGAAGAGCACCGAAATCTCCACCGCTAATGTGCCTTTTCTCTCGATCACAATCGTCGGCTATCGAATTCCTTCCACCGCCGCCACAAAGTTTATGAATATGCCTCTCTTGTACCAACTGTCCTCTTTTCTAACCCGTAATGCCGAGATCTACCGGATCTAATCTTTGAAGCCGCTTCAAAATTCTCCGGTAATCACCAATCCCGGGGAAGCTCCATCACCGACCACACCCAATATACTGATATAGTCTTAAATCTATCGTTGCTTCTATGCCATTACTCCTCAACGACTGAAAAAAACAGAGAGAATTTATGAGAAAATCATAAGAACTCGACGGGAAGAAAAGAGATCAAAAACTCGCAAAAAACGAGATAGAAATCGGACTTAGCTGGTATAAAATCTGAACTTAGTCGGAATTTATTAATCCAATATTTACGAAAACAAAATCCAGACTTGCCGGAACAGTGATTTCCGCTTAACCCTCAGAATTTTACATTTTCGTGGGAAATTTCAATTTTCCAAAAAAAATTTATTGACCAAAGAGATATTTTACTTCCACTAATTCTTCACATCTCTTAACCTTTCTTTTTATTCTGCCGACAAAAAGAAAACCTTTCAATTTCTCTTTGTGCCACAAATCTGATATAGGGTTTTTGTGCTCAAGGCTCTCTTTTCGTCTTTTAGCTTAAACTTCTTCTTCTTCGAATCTGTGATCTTAGATTCAGATGGAGACTCGATTTTCTCTGCTTCTTTGTTCTTTGTTTGATTTCGTGCTGCTTTAACTCTTCTTGCTAACAATTGTCGGCTACTCGATTTTAAGTCTCACGATGAGTAAGTACTGGAAATCTGTTCGATTAAGGCTTCAAATGTGTCCTCTCGTGTTTATTGTGGCGATTTTGAGCTTTGATTTGTGCTATTCGCTGAATTATGAAGGTATTTAGTTTCGATCTGGAAATATTTAGCCTGATCTATTAGATCTGAGAGTTTATTGACTCACGTACTAATTTGATTTGGAATTTTGTTTTCTGTATTGACCAACTGTTTTTTTAAGTATAGTTTCATTCATATACTTTTCCTGGAAATGGTCTTAAAATGTTAGCTTCTTCTGTTGGCAGGCAAAAGACGAGGTTACAGATATAAGAATTGGTGAAAACACTTCAACAAAATTTGAGGTACGAGACCTGAGATCAACCTGAACAAGTGGACCAAGTACGAGACCTGAGATCGTGAAGATGAAGATTGAGAGTAATTGCAATCCTTGTGAGGTCATTTGTTCGGGTTTAGGGATTAAGAATCTAACGATTAGACCGATTTCGACGGAGGTCACGAGACGAATTAGCTTCGCTCCTTGCGGTTGCGGCTCCGACGGTGAAGTAGCGAAGGAGAAGAGGATTCTTCTCACTAGTTGTACTACTATATCTGTACTCTTTATTCCAATGCTAAGTGGTCGTTACTTATGTGATTTTTTTTGTATAATAGGTTTTTTATATGATATTTCATATAATAATAATAAAATATGGTAATTTTATTTTTAATATTTTAATTTATCCAAAATAAAAATATAATAATCATAATTAAATATAATTAAATTTTTTAATAAAATACAAATGTTACAAAAAAATACAAATTATTGATATAAACTATCGAAATTATTACATATATGGTATGCTATAGTAAAATTATAAAATGATATGAATAAGTTAATTAATAGCAATAATTAATTGCTATTGTATATATATTATTACGTAAGAAAAATGCTATATTAAATGAAAATACGATAGCAGTGTCAAAAAATGCTATCGAAAATGTCAAACCTATTATGACGGGAGCAGATATAGCGCTTTTTACAACGCTATAGTATCGTTAGATAGCGGTTTTCAGCTGCTAAGAATACCCATTTTTTATAGTGTTGATTTGTCCTGATATAGCTAAATCCCTTTTGTATGTGTCCAAACTTACCAAAGACTATCCATGTTCCTTCGAATTTGATTGTGATGGTGTTATTGTCAAGGACAAGGACACGAAGAAGGTTCTAACTCCGGGAAAAAACCATGATGGTTTATATACCATGATGGTTTATATCTGCTAGAAGATCCAGCCGCTAAAGTGTTTTTTTCATCTCACCAATTGTCTGCAACAGAGGATGTTTGGCACAAGAGATTGGGACACTCTAATGCTGAGGTCCTTCACAAGTTATATTTAAATAAAGTCATCACAATAAGCAAGAGTACCAAGACCTTATGTGAAGCATGTAGGCTTGGGAAAAGTAGTAGATTACCATTTAGTTCTTCTACTTTTTCTGCTTCTAGACCTCTTGAGAGGGTTCACTGCGATCTCTGGGGTCCAGCACCTATTGTCTCTGGTCAGGGCTTTAGATATTATGAATCTTTATAGATCATTGGTCTCGTTTCTGCTGGTTCTATCCTCTGAAATACAAGCCAGACTTCTTTTCTACCTTCTTAGCTTTTCAGAAATTTGTTAAAAATCAGTTTGCCTCAAAGATCAGTATATTTCAGTGTGATGGTGGTGGAGAATTCACTAGTCAAAAATTTCTGCAAAAGCTGCAACAAAGTGGTATTCAACATCACATCTCTTGCCCTCACACGCCTCAGCATAATGGCTTATCAGAAAGAAACCATAGGCATCTTGTTAAATTAGGTCTCTCGATGATGTTTGAGAGTAAACTACCACAAAAGTTTTGGGTAGAAGCATTCTTTACCTCAAATTTTCATATCAATCTCCTTCCCACTTCCGCTCTAGACTCCTTTCAAAGTCCTTATCAAAAGCTTTATGGGAAGTCTCCGGATTATACAGCACTAAGAGTTTTTGGAAGTGCTTGTTTTCCAACCTTAAGGGATTATATAACCACAAAATTTGATCCCAGGTCCCTTAAATGTGTCTTTCTTGGCTACAACGAGAAATACAAAGGCTATAGATGCCTTCATCCTCCTATAGAAAGAGTCTATATCAGTCGACATGTAGTCTTTGATGAGACTACTTCCCCTTTTGCAGGCTGCTACAGCTCATTACATCCCACAACAGTCACACCTTTAGTTTCAGCTTGGCACCAAGGCTTTCAAAGTTCATCTGTCCCTAACTCTGACAAGGGTACACGTATTTCTATTCCTTTACTTATTCATGTACCTCTGCCTACACCTGCAAATTCCAATTCCCTTCCACTGCTCCAACATTCACTGAAGTAGATTTACCTCCTCTCCCTACCAGTTACGCTTCCCCAACACAAGACTTGACTACTGCTTACACAGGAGAAAGTCCTAAGTTTACGGAACAGACATCCGATGGTAACCAGATTAAAAGACGGTATTGCAAAGCCTAATCCGAGGTATGTGTTGTTCACTCAGAAAGTTGCCTATCCAGAGCCAAAGACTGTCTTTGCAGCTCTCAAAGACCCTGGCCTGACAGAAACTATGGTTGAAGAAATGGACACTTGTGATGAAACCAACACTTGGACGTTAGTACCTTATACTCCGGATATGAATGTCTTAGGCTATTGCTGGGTTTTCAGAACTAAACTCCAGGCAGATGGAACTCTTGACAAACTCAGAGCAAGAATAGTAGCTAAAGGCTTCAATCAAGAAGAAGGTGTCGATTATCTTGAAACGTACAGCCCTGTAGTGAGGACTGCGACTGTCAGACTTGTTCTACACACTGCAACTGTTATGAATTGGAACATTACACAGCTTGATGTAAAAAATGCTTTCTTACACGGTGATTTTCAAGAAACTGTTTGCATGAAGCAACCTACTAGTTTTGTGGACAAGACTAAACCTGATTATGTCTGCAAGCTTCATAAGGCTCTCTATGGTCTTAAACAGTCCCCACGAGCCTGGTTTGACAAGTTTAGTAACTATCTCCTGGAGTATTGATTTCTTTGTAGCAAGTTTGATTCTTCACTCTTTGTTTATGTAAACAAGACTGATGTCCTTATCCTCCTCCTCTACGTTGATGATATGGTACTCACCGGAAGCAGTCAATCTCTAATTACTCATCTTCTCAATACATTAAAAGAACACTTCAGGATTAAAGACATGGGTAAGCCACTACTTTCTTGGAATGCAGGCTCAATTCCATAAGGACGTGTCACAACAAAGGTACGCCGAAGATCTTTTAGCTGTTGGAGGAATGAGCAATTGCACTCCAATATCAACGCCACTGCCTCTGCAATTGAACAAGCTTCCAGATCAAGATACTCCTTTTTTCGACCCCAAATACTTCAGAAGCTTAGACGGTAAACTTCAATACCTCACCCTTACTAGACCGGATTTACAATATGCAGTGAATTACGTTTGCCAAAAGATGCATGCTCCGTCACTTTCGGACTTCAACCTACTCAAAAGAGTTATTCGATATCTAAAAGGAACTCTGCACTTTGGTATCTCCTTCTCCAAACACATTGATTTCACATTGGAAGCTATAGTGATAGTGATTGGGCGGGTTGTCCAACCACTAGACGATCTACTGGTGGTTTTTGTACTTTCCTGGGAGACAATCTTATTTCTTGGTCAGCTAAGAAGCAAAGATCTGTAGCAAGAAGTTCAACTGAAGCAGAGTATCGTGCCTTATCCGAGACAGCTTGTGAAATCACATGAAATCACATGGCTCAGCAATCTTCTTCGTGATATTGGCATCCCACAACCTGATCCTGCTATCCTTACTGTGACAACCTATCATCTGTGCATCTCTCAGCCAATCCAGTCCTCCACCCCATGTCAAAACACTTCAAGTTAGACTATCACTTTGTCAGAGAGAAAGTAGCTCTCGGATCTGTCACAGTTAAACATGTTCCTGCAACGTACCAATTGGCTGACCTTTTTACTAAGTCCTTTGCCTCATGATGCCTTAGTGTCTCTGAGGTCCAAACTTGGCGTTCAGGCTCCACCCACACCAAGTTTGCGGGAGGGGGGGAGACTACAAAGCTGATGCAGGGAATCAAACTCAGAAAACACCAAGTGTATCAAAGCCTCTACCTGAAACTGAGTCTTTGAACAGACACAAAATGCAGAGCTTCATTAAAACAACTCAAAACACGTCGAGCCCAAATAAGGACAAGCCCACAGAGCCCAAGAGGAAGCTTCCCTATCACCTTCGTCCTTCAACGGCTTCTTTACTCTGTTTTGCAAAGAACAAAATAGCTTTCACAGCTGGAAAATCTGAGTCCAAAACCGTACAGTTTGGAACGATCTCAATGCTCACAATAATGAGCTGATGACAGACAAGTGTCAGATATCTAGACCAATATAATTTGGCTATAAAAGGGAAATCTTGTTATATCAAAATCATTAAGCAAAATAAGCAATAAATTTTTTTTTTTTTTCTCTCTATCTTGAGCTCTCAAGCTCACTTTCATATCAAATAGAATGTTTGTGGTTATGAGTTTAAGAAGTATAAATAAGGAGTCGATGACTTGAAATCTTTTATACTTTGATTGTTGTTGAAACGATCACGATGAGATTGTAGACAATCGCCATGAGATTGCAGTAACGTTTGAGTATCGATTCTCTTGTATTTGGATTTTAAAAAATAATCTATTGGTTGCGATAAGGTATCTATTATGATCCAAAAATTCAAATCGTTTTAAAATCGCTATTAAACTACACAAATTAAGACCACAAGTACTTTAGAAAGCCGGCCTATAACTTTTGCACCGTATATTTTTCGGCAGAGTTTCAATAGATGACATACAAGTTTACGTAGAGACGATGTCAAAAGCATGTGGTTATGAGTCCATAGATATAATACGTAAGTTATAGACCGTTATCCATTTTTAATTTAAGAGATAAGACTTTTGGGACTGATTGGTAACGACTGTGGTTGTAGATTTTTGCTGTAAACTTTTGGCTGTAGAGATTTTGACTGTAGAAACTGTAACTGTAACTTTAAATATTAATAAAAGTCTGATTGATAATTTAAATTATAAACTTTAATTTATTTCTTAGTTATTAAAATTCAATAAAATGCAAAACATATAAAAACTATGGATAAAAACAAAAAGCATTTAAATATAAATTAATAAGTTGTGAATATTAAAAAAATAATTAAATATATATAAACTGTTACATAAGGTTTTATTTTAATTATTTATCAACAAGGTTTATTTATTATAGGATAAAAGATTTCAAAAAAAAACTCATTTATCACAACAAAATAAAACTAATCCTACAGTCATTAAAAATCATACTATCGTGACTTTAGGAAAAAAAGAAGTTCAATGAATTAAAAAAAAGAAGTGGGCAGTTTAGGCTGTAAACAAAAAAAAAGAATTAAAAGCCTGTTTGCAAAATTTTGACTGTTAAAACTTTAAAACATGGTACAATCCTTACAGTCGTAACACCAATCAGCCCCTTTGATTGTTTGTAAATTTTGAAGTAGATTTTGGTTTTTGTTTTTCAAAAATCAATTTATTAGCCATTCAAATTTTTAAACAAATAGATTTCCTACAATTGAGGGAAAGTAGTTTTTCAAAGTTTTTACTATTTTCTAAACAAAAACCGAAACTCACATAAACGTTTCCTCCCAAAAAAATGCCGTATCTTTTTTTTTATTTAAAATATATTTCTTTGTTTTTTTGTAAGTATTGCTATTTTAATCAATTAATATATAACCAACAATATACCATTTTTTTACTTCTACACAAAATTTGTTTTTTTCTCTCCATTTGTGTAAACATCTCTAAAATAATGTGCAATAACGTGTTTTTCATTAAAAAAATATGAATAAACATATGTGCAATTTTATTGACAGTTATTTATTTATTCTATATATATATATATTGTTGTGATTTATTATTTTTATTAATTAAAATTTATATCTTATTTAATAATTTTAAACACATAAAGTCTAAAACTTTAAAAACATAAAAACATTTTAAAAATAAAAAACGAAAAACCTTTTTCATCAATAATTTTCTGGTATTACTAATTGTGTTTATAAGAAATAATATTTTTTTATTAATAAATTTTATATATTTATTTTACTAATTTTAAATACTTAAAACAAAACTAGAAAAAACATAAAAACATATCTTATAAGTTAAGATTAAAAAAAATATATATATATATAGCCAAAAACCAAAAACTAAATAACTCACCATTCAAGTTTTTGAAAACTAAAATCTATAGCAAAATCAAAAATCAAAAACTCAAAAACCAAAATCTAAAAACCAAAATCTAAAACCCAAAAACTAAAAGCCAAAAACCAAAATCTAAAATCCAAAAACCATACAAACAATCAAAGCTCAGTTTTGGTTTTATGTTGTTTAGTATCTTAGAGTTTTTTTTTCTTTCTCATATTAGTTTTCTATATTATAGGATTTAAATAACTAAATCTCTATAGTTTTTGTAGAGTGACATATTATTTTACATAATCAAACAAATGTAAAAATATATTTAATTACCCCTTTCAAAAATAGAGCTAGATTATGTTTTTCGATTCCAACAAATTTCCACCTTATAAACTTTTATGTGGTCTTTTTAAATCCTTATAAATCTTATTATTATATTTTTCATAAAAGTCCATGCGACGACTATTATGTCTTACAAGTTACAACTAGATGGAAAATCATATAAGTAACTGGTTCAATTTGGATATGGTGTCTCCCTAGGTTGGATAAGCTTCACATTACTTGCAGTTCAAGACACCTATAATAAGTTGGTTATGAAATAGATAGGTTTAAAAGAAAATTTTCTATTATTACTAGGAATAGAAAAGAGTAGTTTTCTATTACTAATAGGAATAGAAATAGTAATAGCAAAGTGGTGCTATGACCATATATACCTTGATTGAGCTGTGATCAAAGAAAAAGAGCTTATGATTGTTTAGTTTTGAAAGATTTTCTAAACATTAATAAAAAAGAGTTATTCTTTATCATAAGTTAAAATTGTTTAACAAACTATAATTGGTATTAGAGCTTTGTGGATTATCGATCATGAAAGTTTTGCAACACGAAGATATTACGAATGTATAGTCGTCGTAACCGAGCCATGGGAGACGACAACACAACAACAACTCGCCCGAAGGAACTCACACCACCATCGATTCAATGCCCCATACTAAATGCATCGAACTACACGGTATGGGCCATGAGGATGAAAGTCCTATTGAAGATATACAAGGTGTGGGATATGATCGAATCCGGAACGGAGGAACCTGATAAAAACAATGTCGCAATAGGAATATTGTTTCAAGCCATCCCAGAGGCTCTTATTTTGCAAGTAGGCGAACAAGAATCTTCAAAAGGGATATGGGAAGCAATCAAATCGCGACACCTAGGAGCTGATCGTGTCAAGGAGGCGCGATTACAAATCCTTATGTCCGAATTTGAAAGGATCAAGATGAAAGATTTGGATACAATAGATAGCTTTGCGGGAAAGCTATCAGAGGTTGCATCAAAATCAACTTCACTTGGACAAACGATTGAGGAATCCAAACTTGTAAAGAAATTTCTCAATAATTTACCAAGAAGCAAGTATATTCAAATCATACCCTCCCTCGAACAAGTTCTGGATTTGAAAACAACAGATTATGAAGATATTATTGGAAGATTAAAAGCATACGAAGAAAGAATTCTTTATGAGGAGAATAGCGGAGATACACAAGGCAAGCTTTTATATGCAAATACATATCAACAAAACTCTGCGACATCACGGGGAAGAGGTCGCGGAAGAGGAGGCCGAGGATACAGAGGACGTGGAAGAGGAAGGTTCAACTCACAAGATAGGACAACAAATCAAACCGAGCAAATCCAAGAAAAGGAGAAGAAGGATAGATCGAAAATAATTTGTTATCGATGTGATAAGATTGGCCACTTCACCTCTGTATGTCCTGAGAGAATACAAAGGATACAAGAAGCACATAAGGCACAGAAGAAGCAGATCCAGCGCTTTATATACACGAAGTTGTGTTCTTGAACGAAGAAAATCTAATACCGAAAAATTACGAAACCAAGGAAGGGGAAGAAGGAATTTGGTATCTAGATAACGGAGCAAGCAATCACATGACCGGCAGCAAGTATTATTTCTCGAAAGTCAACAAGAAAATAAAAGGCAAGGTGAAATTTGGAGATGGTTCTTACGTCAAGATAGAAGGAAAAGGATCAATCCTCTTTCAAGGCAAAACGGGTGAACAAAAACTTGTCACCAACATCTACTATATTCCCGATCTCAAGAGTAACATCCTAAGTTTAGGACAAGCTACGGAAGCCGGGTGTGATGTTAGGATGAGACAAGACTACTTGACGGTTCATGATCCAAGTGGGAGACTCTTGGTAAAGGTCATTCGATCATCAAACAGACTTTACAAAATAAGTTTGAAAATAGGAACGCCTATGTGCCTAAATACGAGACATGGAGGTGGCATGCAAGGTTAGGACATATAAGTTTTAAGTCAATCAAAACTATGTCCCAACAAGAGATGGTTCAAGGGTTGCCGAAGATAAATGATGAAATAAGGATTTGCGAATCATGCCTAGTCGGGAAACAAGCTCGCCAAGCTTTCCGAAAAAGGCAACATTCCGAGCTTCCAAGCCACTAGAACTTCTACACGCCGATTTATGTGGTCCTATAACACCACCAACCATCGCTCATAACAAATATATATTTGTTATCATAGATGATCTTTCAAGATATATGTGGTCAATCTTGATAAAAGAGAAGAGTGAAGTTTTTGGTATATTCAAGGTGTTTAAAGGTCTAGTGGAGAAGGAACTCGAGAAAAAAATCATGACTCTAAGAACTGATAGAGGAAGAGAATTCACGTAAAGGGAGTTCAATGATTTTTGTGAAGAAAGTGGGATCAAGAGGCAACTCCCGACACCTTACACACCGCAGCAAAACGATGTGGTGGAGAGGAGAAACATGACATTAATGGAGATGACAAGAAGCACTCTCAAGGAAATGAAGGTACCTAATTATTTATGGGGAGAAGCAGTACGCCACTCCACTTATATAATTAATAGAATACCGACGAGAGCCCTTGAAAACATGACTCCCTACGAAAACTTGCGAGAGAAGAAACCGAACCTAGATCATCTAAGGGTTTTCGGTTGTCGAGCCTACTCAAAAGTTGACACTACAAATCTCAAGAAGTTAGATGATAGATCACAATCTCTAGTGCATCTTGGAATCGAGCCGGGATCCAAAGCCTACAGATTATATAATCTATCAACACGAAGAATTGTAGTAAGTCGTGACGTGGTGTTTGATGAAAACAAGTGCTGGAGCTGGAATGAAACAACAAGTGGACCAAGAAGGGATCCATGAATGTTTCACATGAGGTGGGGAGAAGTTATAGACACTGGAGAAGGACCCATGGTAACCATCGGCCAAGATCATGACGATACCGAGAACAATGATCAAGAACATGAGGATGACAATAACACGGGTGACCACGATGCTCATAACAATGAAGAGGATGAGAATGACATAGTCCAAGAAGTACAACCACTTCGACAATCGACCCGTCAGGTAATTAAACCACGATATCTCGATGATTATGTTCTCCAAGCCGAGGAAGAATGCGAGAAACTTCTACCCTCTATCAACGAGGAACCAAGGAGTTTTAAAGAAGCAAAACATATATTAAAATGGATACAAGCTTGTGAAGATGAGAAGATTGATAGGACTTCAAGATTTTTTCAAGATGAAGTTGAAGTTTAAGAGGGAGAATGTTGGATAAGCTTCACATTACTTACAGTTCAAGACATCTATAACAAGTTGGTTATGGAAAAGATAGGCTTAAAAGGAAATCTTCTATTATCATTAGGAATAGGAAAGAGTAGTTTTCTATTACTAATAGGAATAGAAATAGTAATAGCAAAGTGGTGCTATGACTATATATACTTTGATTGAATTGTGATCAAAGAAAAAAAAGCTTATGATTGTTTAGTTTTGAGAGATTTTCTGAACATTAATAAAAGAGAATTATTCTTTATCATAAGCTAAAAGTGTTTAACAAACTATACTCTATTGTCTCTACATCTTGAAAATGTCGAGAACAGTAAATTTTTCTTGGGGACAGGTTGGCCAACATGTATAACTAAATCATTGTCATTATTGCTCATATCTTCAGCTTAAATATTCAGATTTATGAGGTTAACAAACCTAAAAATGTTACTGAACAAGAAATTGCTGCGGAAAGCATGAAAAACTTGGAAATTCTGTGAGAAACTAAATTATTAGTTTTTTTTTAATAAATTGTGAGAATTTCGGGTATTTGGCCCATAAATTTTTTCTGTACATAAAGTCAGCTTTTAGATATTCCGATTTAAAGAATAACTATTCATTCTATTCTCCGTCCTAAAAAAGGATTAAATCCGGAGCACAACTAAATTACCAGTTTAACCAAGTTTTTTTTTTTTGGAAGAAATACTAGTTTAACCAAGTTATTATTGTTAAAGCCTACTTATTTAATCCTTTATTTTTTATATTTTTTTAACAATAAAAAAGAATACGCTATCCGAATATGAGAAAAATCCAAGAGAATAGTTACTTAACTAAACTGGTTGCTACGACAACTTGTAGTCTTGTACAATGCGTCGTGGATCCAAAGGTTAGGTCTGTTTTTGTTTTGTTTATAATTGTAGGGAAATTGTTATCTAATGCAAAACAAACGAATTTTTAAAGATTTTAAATTTTTAGATTTTATTGTTATTGGTTTATGGATTATGACAATCTTAATGAAATCTATTGTTATTGGTTTGGTGACTTTTAAATTCCATTCAAAATACTTTGCTATTTTAAAAGTTTAGTTTTCATTGATTCTATAATTCTATTAAAATCTAGTGTTATTGGTAGATTGATTCTTTATAATTTTATTCATTAAACAAGACTTTCAAAATACCTTGGAAAACCATTGGATTCTTAAAATTCTTATAACAATTTTTTTAAATATTTAAAACTCTTTGCAAATTTAATAAATCTTTCAATTTTTAAAATCAATCAACTCCATGTGAATCTATCTACCAATAAGCCGTCCTAAATGGTGCTATGCTTTAGGCCCATTTGAAAATCCGATGAGTGGGCTACTCGACGGCTACACTCACTTTAGGGGATTAGTCGGGTGGTAAAAACCCGGATCACCTTTTGTTTATAAAAAAACAAACAAAAAACTAAAGATAAACGAGTGAGAAGTGACCTTAGTCTAGTGGCATTCATAAATCCACATAGAGTAGGCACCATCTTACCCGGGATCGAGTCTCTTTCCTTACAAATGTAGGAATGAAATGCTATTGGACCGGTTTGTTGTGGTCCATTAATGACAACATAAAATAAAAAATAAAGATAAACGAGGAAGGTTATATCGATCATTAGTTTCAAATTTCAATGCGTGTTTTTATCTTTTTTTTTGCTAAGAATGTAAATATCATTAAAAATAAACAGTTTAGGGTTTACAAATTATTGGAAACAAAATGCTAAGCCTAAGATTTGGTTCCATGGCAAAAAAATTTTAAAAACATGGAAACATAATAAATCGATACCGTAATTTCTCAAAGCGCATAGTTGCAAAGCAACCGACGCCAAGAAACTAGCAATAAACAACCTGAAAACTCGAAATGGACAAAGAAACGAGAAAAATAAAAGAAAGACAACTTGAAAGACCAAACAAACACCAAAAACACAATCATAAACTTTTTCATCTGGTAGCCCGACAGAACGGCCTTCAATAGGAGCTAACAAGCCAAACAAGACAAAGGCTGCCCTCCACTCCAATGAAACGAGGCTCGTCCTGCAATCCTTAGCAACTAGCTCTAATACGGGACTACGCTAGCCAAAAAAACCTTGAAGCGCTCTCAAACTCTACCAAGACCATGCCCCGATGTCAGCTAGAGCTAACTGAGCAACAACAAAATTCATGGCCTTACTAGATCCTCCAAAAGCAAAGACAGTGCCACACAAACCAAACACGAAACTACCCTAATCAAACCTCACTAACAGGTCCTAAGCATCCTAACTCGAGAGAATAACCCTAACATTCATAACCGCACAGATCGAAGTCAAGCAGAGCCTTGGTCAGTGACAGAGACTAAAGCAATCGGAGAACCTGCAAGAGAAGGCGACATAGCTCTTGCCGCTACCACACAAAGGCACAAACCGAGTGCATCAGCTTTTCAATGACCAACGGAAACCTCACCGCCAATGGCAGATACCTAAGAAACCCACAGAGCGCACCACCTCCACACCCAAATCCGAGAAACCAGAGTTTTACCGATGGCGAGGCCCCGTCTTCACGGGCCCCTCCCATCCTCACGGGCCCCTATAACCACTCCGGCGAAACAGATTCAACGGGAGCCTAGAACCAAAGCGTCGAAGCGAGACAACGGTGAGCGTCGAAGCATGTCTTTATCTTTATGGTCGGTATATATATATATATATATATGTATATGGAAAAAATCCCTTTACATGCGATATTTTGCAGATATATTATATGGTCTTTGCGCAAACTAAAACTAAATGTACTATTATCTTTAGGGTAAAAAACTATAATAACCCAAAAATCTCCATTTATTACTTAACTAATCCCAAAGTTTGAAAAAGTATTATAATGTTTTTCATATCCAAAGTACCCTAATAACACTTGTTAGGAAAAAACATAATTACAAAAGTGCCATTACTTTTTAGTCTATCGAGACACTTATTTACAGAACTGCCACCGCATTTTTGTTGGAATATAACAATTAATTTCTTTGATGTAGAGTTATTTCGTGTGTGGTAGATTTATATCCGCGATTTAATGACTATGTGTTATTGTAGATTTGTTTTTTACGTTGCAGATATATTGACAATGTAAGCATAATGTGTAGTAGACTTAAAAGTGTTTGCATGTTTTTGAGAAAATCGTCCTACGGTGTAGATTTGTTCTGCAGATTTTTGTTGGGTGGTTGCAGATTTATTATGTACGTTGCTGATATTGTGACACGGTACGAATCATGCCTAGTAGACTTACATTTGTTTGCAGGTTTATTAGGTGGGATGTAGATTTATCAGGAATGACGGTAGATTTGTGCAAGGTATATAGTTTGTTGGAGGTGTAGTAGATTTAATTGGTAGATTTATTTTGTATGTTACAGATATTTTGACAAAGCAAAGATCGTGTGTTGTAGACTTAAAAGTGGTTGCAGATTTTTGATGAAATCGTCTTACGGTGTAGATTTGGTTTGTAGATTTTTGTTAGAAGTTGCAGATTTATTTTGTACATTACAGATATTTTGCCACGGTATGAATCGTGCCTAGTAAACTTACATAGGTTTGCAGGTTTATTAGGTGGGATGTAGATTTATCAGGAATGACCGTAGATTTATGTAAGATATTTAGTTGGTTGGAGGTGTAGTAGATTTACGTTGCAGATTTATTTTGTACGTTACAGATATTTTGACAAAGTAAGAATCGTGTGTAGTAGACTTAGAAGAGTTTGCAGGTTTTTGAGGAAATCGTCCTACGGTGCAGATTTTTTTTGTAGATTTTTGTTAGAATCTCCAGATTTATTATGTACGTTGCAGATATTTTGACACGGTACGAATCGTGCCTAGTAGACTTACATAGGTTTGCAGGTTTATTATGTGGGATGTAGATTTATCAGGAAAGACGGTAGATTTGTGTAAGGTATTTAGTTGGTTGGAAGTGTAGTAAATTTATGTTGTAGATTTATTAAGTACGTTGCAGATATTTTGACAAATGAATAATCATGTGTAGTAGACTTAAAAGTGTTTGTAGGTTTTTGAGGAAGTCGTCTTACCGTGCAGATTTATTTTGTAGATTTTTGTTAGAAGCTGTAGATTTATTATGCAAGTTGCAGATATTTTGACACGGTATGAATCGTGTCTAGTCGACTTACTAATCTTTGCAGGTTTATTAGGTGGGATGTAGATTTATTAGAAATGACGGTAGATTTGTGTATGGTATTTAGTTGGTTGAAGATGTCGTAGATATATTTTGTAGATTTATTATGTACGTTGCAGATATTTTGACAAAGATAGAATCGTCTATAGTATACTTAAAGATGTTTGCAGGTTTTTGAGAAAGTCGTCATACTGTGCAGATTTGTTTTGTAGATTTTTGTTTCGAAGCTGCAGATTTATTATGTACGTTGCAGATATTTTGACAAGGTACGAATCGTGTCTGGTAGACTTCCAGATGTTCGCAGATTTTTGAAGAAGTCGTCATAATGTGCAGATTTGTTTTATAGATTTTTTTTACAAGCTGCAGATTTATCATGTACGTTGCAAATATTTTGACAAGGTACGAATTGTGTCTAGTAGACTTAATGTTTGCAGATTTTTTAGAAAGTTCTTATAATGTGCAGATTTATTTTGTAGATTTTTGTTTACAAGCTGCATATTTATTATGTACGTTGCAGATATTTTGACAAGGTACGAATCGTGTATAGTAGACTTACATATGTTTGCAGGTTTTTGAGGCTGTCGTGACACTGTGCATATTTGTTTCGTAGATTTTTGTTTACAAGCTGCAGATTTATTATTTACGTTGCAGGTTTTAAGGCTGTTCTGAGACTGTGCAGATTTATCTGGTAGATTTTTCATTTTGACGCTGCATATTTTTGTTTTGGTTACGCAGATTTAGTGAAATTATAATTTTTTTTGTTGAGTTATTTTCTATGAGAGTAGTTTAGTTGACTTAATTGATTCAATGTAGAGTTATTAAGTGGTATGTTAGATTTATTATGTACGTTGCAGGGTTTAAGGCTGTCGGAAAACTATGCAGATTTGTTTGGTAGATTTTTTGTTTTGACGCTGCAGATTTATTGGTTTCATCGAGTGTGGTTATGCAGATTGTGCAAACTAAATATTTGCGATGTAGAGTTGTTAGATATTACGATAGATTTGTGTTCCATGTAGAGTTGTTAGGTGGTATGGTAGATGTATTTCATAGATGTATTACATATGTTGCAGGTTCTTGAGGCTGTCGTCAGACTGTGCAGATTTGTCGAGTAGATTTATCCGAAACCGTTGCAGATTTATTGGTTTCATTAGTGTGGTTACGGTAGATTTAGTAAAAGAACATTAGTTGTGTAGAGTTATTTTATATGGAACTAATTTAGTAAACTTAGTAGATTTAATGTAGATTCATTAAGTAATATGATAGATTTGTTATTGGTGTTTAGTTTTTAAGAGTTAGGGCCGATTTATTTTGTAAGTTGCAGATTTGTTGAGTTAGTACGAAACGTGCGTAGTAGACTTATATAAATTAGTATGAATCGTGTGTTGAACTTACGTTACTTACTTGTGAATTTTTGAGTTAGTACGAATCGTGTGTAGTTGACTCTTATTTTGTGATTTGCATTTTCGAGTTTTATTTTGTGATTTGCATTGTTGAAATTAAGATGTTTGGTTACATGATATTTTCTAATGATTCTTCTTTTAATGGGTTTTGTGTATCCCTTTTCTGTTTATATTTATCTCGATTGCTTCAAATCTGTTTGTGAGTTGGTATGATTTATTTCTGGTTTTAACTTAGTAATTTGCATATATGGTTTTGCTTCTGTTTTTTATTCTTCTGAATCATTTTTCTTTCGATTGTCAGGTGGGAAATCATGTGAAGGATTATATATACTACAAAGAAATGGAACACAACAAGGAGAAAACTATAAGAGAAATGGACATAGTCAAGAGAAAAGTTACATAGAATTTACAATGAGGCGAAGAAATTTGCTGAAAAGGCTTACAATTTATATCCAAATGTTGAAGGTTTGAAACAAGTGTCGATGATGATCGATGTTTATACCACGGCACGACAATAAACAAATCTATCATACCAATCACAACGAACCCTCGTCGGAAGCAATCTGATGCCTCTCTCTGATGTCTCCTTTCTCTCTGATTTCTTCGAATGAGGAAGAAGAAGATGAAAAGTTTCTCAAGAAAAAATGAAGAAGAAGATATATTGATTCTTATTTCTGATTTTTATTTTTTCCCTAAAAATAATACTAAATAGCATAAATTATAATTTAAACTAAAAAACCCTGATATATATATCTTTTTTTTTATTTTAACACAAAAAAGTTTAGTTTAGTAATAAACCATAACTTTAGAATTATTCTAAATAATTTTTCTTATCTTTATGGCCCCATTTTCCCATCAAAATTTAAGGCTCCACTTATACAAATATATTAGTTCATGCATTAATGCGGTGTAAGGTCTTAGAAGTGTTTATATTCATTTTATGTATGAGTTCAATTGTTCATATAGATATTTTCTCCATTTTTTGTGATTTTTTACATTATTTTCTTAACTCGTTATTTTTTATTGTCAATCAATTCATTAATTAAAATATACCACCATAATTTATTATCCAATTAGGGAAGAATTGTTTACAAATGAAAAATCAAAAGATCTAGAACTAGCTGAGCGGGCCAAACAATCCGCTTTTAAATTAACAGATCAAGAGATCAAAGACAAGCAAAACCGGAGAAATCGGGATCTAAACTCTCTAAAATGCTCTAAAAAGATGGTAAAAGCGGACCACTCGTCTAGGGCCTGAATAACTTGGATCAGCTCCGAACAATCTGTCTTAAATTCCTGGCAATCCACCCTCTTTTCCAGAAAACTGAACATCGCCCATAGCAAGGCTTAACTCGTTATTTTAAATACAATTCATTTGAAAAAATTATTTAGCTACTGTAGGAATTACCTAGAGCAAATTTTTATATATGAATAATTATGATGGAAATTTGTTTTTATAAAACTGAAAATTATATAATTTTTAATAAAAATTTTCTTGTAAATAATCATTCTAAACATCAAAAAAATCAGAAACTTAATTACATTATTATTATTATTTTTTTTTTTAATTTCAATTGTTTGAAAATTTTAATTTTTTGGTAAAAAATTATATTTTGTTAAACTCGCCTTAAGCCCTTGAAACCTAGGTACGGCCCTGCTTACACCTCTAAAAATAGTGAATAAAAAATGAATTTTTAGAAAAGTATTTTCTAACAATTTATTTCGATTTTTTGGATGTTAAATTTGGTCTAGTATAACTACGTTGAATTTGAACAAACGACCAGATTGAACGACGCCATAATTGTTTTTTAAATTTACGAATATCTTAATGATTTTTTTTATATGAAACATACAATTTTTAAGAATATTTTGTCGGAGAAAAAAAAAATGTTATGCTATCTGTTTTATTAAATGGGAGGTGAGAATGACTCACGTTGAAAATTAGGACTTAAAAATACAATTTTACTCTTAATGATTTGAAGTTAAAAAATTTGGGTGCAATAAAAAATGATGTGGTTTGACATTGAGATTTAGAATTCTAAGGCCAATACATTTTTTTGAATCCTAATTTTTGTTGTTTCACATAATGCTTAAACTAGGTTTCTGAATCCAACACACTTTCATCTCTTTTTATTTCGATTTCTGGTTTTTTTCGTTTGCTTTTTTATTTTTTGCTTTAAAGATATGTTTCTATACTGTGGACTTTTGTTTCCTACTAAGGTTATGTTTATCTGCGAAACTTCATCTATGTCGAGTGGTTTGTGTTTATTTTAAAGTTTCTTAATTGTGATTTAAAACCTAGCATAAGGATGTTTGTTGTCGAATAATTTTTCAGTCAGTTGTCTCGTTTTCTTACAAGGTTTTTAGATGCCCTAATTAATATCTCTAAAGGAGCCAATCCGATGATGACTATGAAAATGAATGTGAGAAAGAAGGTTCGGAAGATGACGAGGAAGAGGATGATCAAGAAGACAAGGAGGAATGGAGCGAATCCGATCATGACTACGAAGATGACTCTAAGGCGAGACAATGAGGTGGATGAAGAATATTGTGATGGAACAATTAGGTGTTTGATAATTAAAATAAAAACTCGGGGAAGATAGAGAGAGAAAACTCTCTCCCCCTTCTGTATAAAAATACTTAAAAACTCTAATTGTTGAGAGGCTTCGACTCCGCTGTTTTGATGTCTCCAGCTTTTCATCCGTGGCGAGGTTCCTTTATCGACGTATTTCTGCTGGCTTGTCCTACTTCCGGTGATGGTGCTTGGAAGCTCCGTTTGCTCCGCCGTTGGTCTCGCGGAGGCCCTGATAGAGATCTGTCTCGGATCTTCAAGGACGGGACCTGGGCTGTTCTTTTCTCGATCTTCTCGCGGTGGATGGGGGGAGTCTTGTAGTGGCTAGATCTGATGTTGCGATGTGGCTGTGGATTTGAAGACTCTGTGGTGTTTTGGCGGTGAGTGGTTCGTTGGTTGAAGACTTCTTGGATGTCTCCTTTATACGGCAGATCCGCTAGGGGACGGTGGATCTTCCCGTCTAATCGAGTTTCCCCGGCGTTTTTCTTTTTCCAAGGATCCTATTCTCCCTCTCCGGCGATCTTGCTCTAGGGTTCAAGGTAAAACTTCCGCCTTCGCCTCTAAGTCCCTGACTTTCCTTTGCTCTTTTCCAGATGGTTGTTCTTAGGCGTGGTGGTGATTCTCGCTTCTCTCCGACGTCGTGGCTCTTGGTTTGGGTTCTGAGTGGGTCATGTTGGGATTGGAAAGATTTGTGATGTTGGGATTGTTGGCCCGCTTCTCTGCTCGTCGATTTTTCGGCATGGAACACGATGGTCCAGCTTGGCGAGTATGGTCTCGGTATTGCGGTTCCAATGCCGTCAGTCTTGGTTAGGATCCTTCTCCGGCTTGTAGCGGAGGCGTGCATGGCGGCGGCGGCGATCTCTCTAGTGTAGATTAGGATTTTTCGTGGGCCTTAGGTTTAAGTGGACTTAGCCCAGAAATATATTTGTAAAGGGCCGAACCAGGCCCGTCTTGGGTTTTGTTGGGGAGGCCCATTTGTTTTTGTTTAAAAAATCAAAAAACCCAAAAAAAAAAGTATTGTGATGGTCGAGATAAAAACCATGAAGACATTGTTCCCAAAAAGAAGAGATGTCTAACCAAATAAGATGTTACTTGTTTTTCGGTTTTGTTTCTTTTGGGTTGGGTTTTATTGTTTTTATTCTTTTCTCTGTTATCTTAGGATTTGGGTTTTACTATTTGTTTTTCTTTTGTTTCGTGCCTTTAAAAATGATTTTTTTGTTTGCTGGAATTTGTATCTTCTTCGTTTTTTAGTTTTACGTGTGTTTGTATTAAAACTCTTTATGTTTTTATCAAAGCTTTATCATGTTATGCAGATTTTTTTGTTAATATCGAGGCATCGTCTGGTGATTTTATATGGTTTTCATTTCACAAGCGCTTCATATCTATAATTATGAAAACTATATGAAAAAATATTTACTTATGAAAAATATTTGATAGCGAGACATTGTCTTGTGAAAGATTTTTTTTTACAAACTACCTACTGAGGTTCAAGCACACCCATTTGTTTTTGGTGATGTAAGTGGTCACCTAATAATTCAATAATCCCCCTTGCTTCAGATGCTGGATCTGATCCGCTTGGTTTTTGGTAGGAAGGTGCGACCTTAACGCACTATGCTGTGCAAACATCATCAGCTCCCACAATTAATTTTCTCATCTTGTATAACGCTGATATAAACGCTCAGGACAGGGCATGATGTCAATCTTATATAGTTTAATGTGCATTATTGATGTGATGTAGAAGTTAAATATTGTTAGTCATAAAGTAAAAAAAATATTATTGTGTTGGATTTTGGTGTGTACAATCCCAATATCACTGACCCAATGTTTTGGCCAAATTTAATCCTAATAAATTAAGCAAAAACAATTTTAAAAATCGTAGCGGCCAAACTTAATACTAATAAAAAAATATGGCAATCCTAAAAAGGAATGAGTCTCCTAAATCTAATCTTATTATATAAAGTTCAATGTGTCAAACTTCGTAATTAACACGATCATGACATGTGTCAGCCGGTCGATCGGATTTTGACATATGTAATTTTTTTTTCCAATTAGATTTTGACATATGTCATACAAATCTTATTTTTTTTTAAACTTATATATTTGTATTTATCAAGTAGATTATAAAAATCAACATATATCAAAAAAAAATAATTAGTTTCTGATAAATAATTCAATAAATAATTAGTTGATAAGCGTAGTCTATTCTTTTAAATATTGACTTTATTATATGTCTCGGTTTTATTTTTTTGTACAACCATTCTTTTTTTTCCCTTTTTTCCTTTACGTTTATTAAGATGAATTATGTTTCAAAATTTTTTCATTAGAATATTAATTAATACATGTGTAAAAATTTGTTTGAGTTCAAATAGACTTAGGTTTACATACCCAAATCTTCAAAGATTATAATATTTTGTTTTTATATAACAAGTTTTTATGCTCTCTCAATCTTCTCACCACAAAATTTCAAACTTCAATAATCTCTTCCACAAAATTTTATTTCAGCTTTTTTATTATAAAAAACCATCGATTACTCTCTTATTCAATAAAAATAACATATCTCAACATTTTCCAATTAGCTTATTTTAGTAATTCATAAAAAAGTAAATAAGCTACATATATACACGCTTACATATATTTTGATTGTAAACAGAAATAGATATGACAAAAAAATCAAATACGTTTTCTCATTAGAATATTAAATACACGTGTAAAAATCTTTTGAATATAATTAAATTTACATACCCAAATCTTTAAGAATTATAATATTTCACCTTTATTTAAACAATTTTGTACTCTCTCGGTTTTTCCACCCAGCAATTTAAAATTTCAATAACCTCTTCTAAAATTTTGTTTCCAATTAGCTTTAGCCACATGTCAAAATAAAATTTTCCATTTAAAAAAAAATCTAATATCATTATATTTTGAAATCAGACTAAAAAAATGTACATTGTATTGTGGTTTTTTTAAAGACTTACCACTACGTAGACATCCTAAACACTGTAAAATTGATGTATGAGAAGAAAATTATTTTGAAAGTTTTTCAGTGAAAATTATAAAAAGTAAGAAACCAAGTGATGAAACACATATAATTCGTTTTCATTGGAAGAAAGATAATACTTGATTCATAAGTGAAAAAGAAAAATTCAAAAATGATTAAAAAATGTGAGTAAGTCTAATTCAAATAAAAATACGTAAATCGATTTGTCAAGAATTAAAAAAATGAGTAGTTATATAATAAAAAGTAAACATAATTTAAATAGGAATAGAAAAAACTAATAATTTAGAAATATGTGAAAAAATAATAATTGAAAATTCAGTTAATATAAAAAAAAGTTGGAGAATCAAAATCAATAAATAATTTGTAGGCTTTTCTATGAGTGATTTCACATTGACATTTTCTATCTTATTTTATTTATTTTTACGGATGTTATGATTTTGTTTTCCATTTTTGTGCAGTTTATAAATATTAAAGGAGTCAAAATAATTCAACTAAAATATGATAATAAATTCATCAAGATTTTAAAAATGGATTAAAAGGTAATATTAATTCAAATAGAATAGGAAACCTAATAATTTGAAAGTATGTGATAAAATTTAATTGAAAATCAAATAATAAAATAATCAAAGTAAATAAATAAATGTTAGACTTCTGAATTAGTGTTTTGCATCAGCGTTTTCAATTTTATTTTATTTATTTTTACGGGTGATTTAATTTTGATTTCTACTTTTAATTGATTAATTTTTTTACAGATTATAAAATATTAGATTACAAACCCGCATATATGCGGGTCCTTTATCTAGTATAAATATAAACCTTTCATTACCCCAAAACATAACCTAAAACTTTAAAGCTCTCTTTTTCCTATTTATTGGATTTTGATTCAGCTCTATTCCTCGGATTTCTTTGATTCTGATTTAGTGGCGTTTCAACATGTCTTTGCCTACTGCAAAAATCTGAGCGTATCCTTTTTGAAGATTCTTGGTGGTAAAAGAAGCAACTTGACCTACGAGAGTAACAAAAATTGTCAATGTGGTATTAGTGGAAAGATCTTGCTTTATATTTATAATATTACACCAAGCATGTGTTCATGAGCGTGTGTATTTATTGTAATTTTTCGATTATATTTCTGATGAGTTGGACCATATATTGAGAAATATCAGAGGAAGAAGAACAATAGAATAAAGATTTCTAGATCTCTATTGAGAAGCTCATCACGAACATATATACAATCCTCTAGCTTGGAGAAGACGTACAAAATCAATCAATAGTTAAGAATATACAAAGTTATGACACAGATATGTACGATCCTATCACATATGTAAAGAAGATAATGGAGATTCCCACTGATGAAAAAGATAACGGAATGTGGGTCTGAAGTACGAGGCCCATTGGGCTCAATATATATATTGTACTTTTTCGATTATATTTTTGATGAGTTGGATCAAATCATCATCTTTTAAGTATCCGTCTTCTCCAATCATGTAGTACTGGAAATATTATTTTGGGTCCCAGACTTGGATGATCACAAAAGTTCCATGATCGTATATAAGCTTTATATTTGTTAATTCAAAGGTAATTTTTAATCACTTTTTTTTCCTCTACGTTTTTGTCAAATGTATTGATTATGTCTCCTATTTCTTTGATTTCAAATAAATGTACAACTAAAAATAGACGTAGCCAAACGGTCACCATGGTGGACACCCTAATCATGATAAATCTTGGTAGCCATGAATTCGACCATAATATGAAATTTAATGTGACGTATCGAAAACCTGGTTAAGGAATCATAATTGTAATTTCGTAATGAAGGTAATAATTGTGTGGAATAGTTTCGCAATTTTGTAGAGTGATATTCATGGAACTATAAATTAAAATATCGTCAACAATTTGTCGAGAAAAGGAGAAAGCAAATCTATTATTAGATATTAAGAGATTTTTATTGCTAAACTTTGTCTTTATCTTATATAAAGTAAATCACTCAAATGTTTTTTTTCCACTTCAGTCTCCATTGTGAAAGGTACTGATTTTGATCTCGATTTTGTTCTTAATTTTGTTTTTCTAAATCGAAATAGATGCACCAAAGAGCTAAATGTCCTTTGGAAAAGGGGCACAAGAAGAGCTCCTTAAAATTGTCCAGTGGAAAAGTTTGAAAGTGCTAGTTTATAAGAAAATCAATACGGGCGATGCGTAGAAGATATATACTGCAATGAGATTTTTCTTGGGGTAATATAAGTATAAATCTTTATATTTTCATTTCGTTATGAAAAAAAAATGAAATCGTTTATCGTTTTTTACGCAGGAGAGAATGCTAAAGAATGGTCTTGTTTGACATTAGCTTATGAGAAGGGCATGGTTCTGACAAAAACAAAATTAGTAACGCTTGTGGAGTATATATATATATAAATAAAACGATTTAAAAAGAATACAGAGTCGAGATATAATTTTTTTTCTTAATTCATAAAATCTCCTACAGTGTGGTGGATCTGTAAGACTCTGAATCCAAGGATACAACTGTGTGAAACTATAGTCGCGACACTCGACTATAGAATCTACGCTATACTCTCGAGATATACTTACTCAGAGAGAGAGAGAGAGAGAGAGAGAGAGAGAGAGAGAGAGAGAGAGAGAGAGAGAGAGAGAGAGAGAGAGAGAGAGAGAGAGAGAGAGAGAGAGAGAGAGAGAGAGAGAGAGAGAGAGAGAGAGAGAGAGAGAGAGAGAGAGAGAGAGAGAGAGAGAGAGAGAGAGAGAGAGAGAGAGAGAGATTGTTGGAGTTTTTCTTTATGATGTTTCAGAGAAGAGTGAGTGAAGAATGAGAAGAGATGAGGCTTGTATATATAGCCAAGAGAGAGAGGTGATCAGCTCATCTATTATAAAGACATGACGCAGATCGTGGACAATAATCATAAGGCGTAATGTCAGGGCGTGGAGCGCAAGACACGAAGCCGTTATGATTCTGCAGGAAAGGAGAAACGTTTTGATTTCGTTTTTGATTTCAAAACGTGTTGACTTTTGTGTTGACATTGACCAAAAAGAATCAAGTGCCCTAAGTGCCAAATATAAAGCCCACGAGCCCACGAGTTTCGTGCCACGTGCGGAGCCGAGCAAGCGGCGGCGGCGCGATCATGTGGTTTGGCCATCTCTCTTTCTAGGTGCACACTTTTGAACATAGAAGTGTGTGTCCTCTCTTATATATCGCATGATTTTTAATCATCTAAGCGATATGGGACAAATGTTAAAAACATATTTAACCTTATGAGTTAAATTAACGCTTAGGCCCGAGTGGTTTATCATTTATCCATTTCTCATTCACATTTTACCAATTAATCTTTTTAATTATTTGGTACATGAAGCCTTAATTAACTTTGATTAAAATTGGTCCAACAAAATTGTGGATATATGGGTTGATATGAGATATACATGAGATGTGTTTTGGAAAAGGGTGAGTCCAATAATTTGTTTTGTCAAATCAAATTCAAAATAATAAGGTTTGGCTAATGATTCAACATTTATATTTTTAACATTAAATCACTCTCAAATTCATCAAAAAATATTCTGAAATCAAATACATGTTTAACTCTTTGATATTGAATATTTTAATTTGTATATGAAAATTACATATTGAATAACACATAATTTTAATAAGAATTTGAAAATTAATGATTGAATAAAACCAATAAATCTCTAGTATATAATATAAAAAGATATGATGTTTCATATGGTATATAGTTGGACAATAATATTAAATAGTACAAAATGATAAGAGCATATATGGACTTTAGTGAAATGTAGCTACATACCGGCGTGGGCTTTATAATGTTGTCTTGTGCATGTGTATCAGTGTATACCGCACATAAATTTCTAATTAAAAAGTATCGGTGATTTGTTTAATATGCTCATTATCCAATAAACCATTATTTGATGCTATTATGAGTGTTACGAAATTATTATTTATATGTACATACTTTATTATTAAAATTATCCTCATATATATGTATATATAATATATATATATATATATTTATATGTAATTTCTTTTTTCATTATAGCCAACCTCACAATCAAATTAAATCCAAGTAGATATGCAACTTTTAGCTATTTCACGTATAAAATGAGAGGGGCGGGTATATAGTATTAAGGGTGGGACGGATCCGGATATTTTGGAATTTCAGGGTATCCAGATCCGGATCCGGATCCGTGAAAAAACTATCCGGATCCGGATCCGTGGCTTTCGGATATCAGGACTTCGAGTATCCGGCCAAAACTCAAGATATCCGCGGATATCCGGATCCTGATCCGGATCCGAAAATAATAATTAAATAATTAAAATAACCAAAATAAAATATTAAAAATTAATTTTAAAAAATAAATATAAAAATTAGAATAATATTTTTCAAAAATATGATATTTTAGAAGAAAAACTAAAATCAATATATATATATATATATATATATTTTTTATATAAAAATAACTTAAGATATGTAAAAAAAATATGTTTTTAATAAATTTAATGAGTCCGGATCCGGATCCGGATATCCGGACCTTGAAATTTTACTATCCGGATTCGGATCCTCTTTTCACGGATCCGAGATTTTACTATCCGGATCTGGACGCTCCGGATATCCTAATTTACGGAGCGGATAGGAACGAATCCCGGATCGGATCTCGGATCCCGGATAATAATTCCACTCCTATATAGTATATTATATACTATATTTAACATTTTCTATCTTAATAGTTGTTTGTTTTTTTTAATCAGTGGTTTTTCTTCGGATCCTAGCTTCCATTTTGTTTCCCGATATGAAATTTTTTCAGCATTTTCAAAGTAAATTTCTGTACACATATTTGCATGCAGATTTTTAAAAGAAAATTTTGAATGAGGATGATGACAAAGAAGAAAAAGTTGCGCGAAGATTTTTATTTTACTCAGAAAATTGGCAATACTCTTATTTCGATCATTTTCACTTGCAACGTTAGAGCGCATTCTTTTTTTGAGTTATTTAGGAAAAAGAATTTGGAAAATATGGGTGGATCAGTGTAGTAAATTTGAAAAATAGGCAGTTTTTACTGTTATACTAATAAAAAATTACCATGAAAAGATTAAAAGGGACATATGAGGATTGTATTGTACACTGTTGTGTACACTGCTATCTTGTACACTGTTTCGTACACCGTCGTAGTATACCGGCATGCACACTATTTCGTACACCGGCATGCACACTGTTTCATACACCATCGTAGTATGCCGGCGTGTACACTATTTCGTTTCGTACACCATCGTAGTAGACCACCGTGCATATTGTTTCGTACACCGTCGTGTATAATATTTTGTACACTGTCGTGCACAATGTTTCGTACACTGTCGTTCACACTGCTCTGCAAGGTATCACATTATCTCGTACACAGCCACACGGTACACTGCATCTGACACTATCTATATACACCATACATGACATGGCCATAAAATTCACCAATTCACTCATCGATCAGATTTTCATCTCCACCTACATCACCTAAAACTCTAATCCCCCAATTTTGCATCCTCCGATTTCCTCATTTTCCTCCTCTCTCGAATCCATGGCTATTTCTTCCACCGTGTTTTCCTTCTTTTTCATCCCCGTCGCAATCTCTTTCTTCCGCCATACCTTTCTCCTTCTCCGTCGTCGTCGCAATCTCTTTTTTTCGATGTGCCTTCCTCTTGTCTTCGTCGCTTTCGGATCGAAAAATTAGATATGAGTTACTCCTTTTGTCGTCGTCGCTTTCAGAAAGACGAACCACTAATTAAAAAAATAAAGAAAAAGAGGGGAAGAATTGGTAGATAAGAGGGGAAGATCTGGTTCGTTGGTGGTCGGAATGGAGAAGAAAGAGAAAGAGCTAGAGAAGAGGAAACAAAAAGATTCATTTGTTTTTTTAATAGAAGAACTAGATTTGACCCGCGCGTCAAGCGCGAAATTATAATATTTAAAAAGAAAAAATTATAATTTTTTTAATATATCAGAGAGATTATAATAGCAAGATTATGTGGTACATTTCCCATATTAATAAAAATATTTTAATATACAAACTTTAATTTGCGTGACACTTAGCTTGTATGTAAGCATTTTTGGTATAAATCGAATATGTTTGAGATTATGAGTTATCTCAAACTTATTTGAGTTCACCAAACCAAAAAATAACTCGTTAGTATGTACAAATCCTTTAAAATAAAAAAGCAAAGAAATAATAAAAATGTAAAACTAATGAGTTTTTGAAATTTAAGCATTATTTTGTTGTTTTCTATTTATTTTGTATGAACTGTTTGAATTTTGCTAATATTGACAACTTGTACATATGATTGATAGTTTTATAAACTCCAACAATTTGATTGATAACAAACAGAGGAATGATTTTTTTATATTCTTATAATAGAAATTGTCAAAATATATATATATATATATATATATATATATATATATATTTCTATCGATAAACTTATCTTATTTTCTATAAAAATTGTAAAAATATTATATTTGTAAAGTTGTACGTTTATAACAAAATCTCAACTTTAATTAAAGTAATATAGACACAATTAAGCGATATTAAAAAATAATTATATGATCAATCATATTTTAAATATAGTTGATATATCATGGTTTTTATGGATTTTAAAGCCATGATATATGTATATAATCGAGTCTTTTATGTGTCTTTCGAGTCCTTTTCGAGTCTTTTACAGGTTTGCACACATTTGGGATCATTTGGACATTATGGAGTAATTATGGAGCATTATAGCTGAGAAGTCGAAGTTTGCGTCTTTCGAGTTCAACCTTGTCGACCAATATAAGCATGTGTGTCGGTCGACACAGTCCGAGTTTTATACCTCCGCGTGAAGACCAATATTTTTTGGAGATTTGCAACTTTGCTCTGAAGTTTCATGTATTTACAAAAGAACCCAGCTCGCGTTTAGACTATTGTTTAGGGTTTTTAAGTTTTTAGAGGCACGATTACTCAGACTTTCGCTTGAACGATTATTTGGGAGGCTTTTAGGAAGAACTTGGAGAGATTTAGAGTTTGGGGTTGATCTGATACTTTGCACTACTTTGAGAGAAGATTTTGAACCCCTGTTTCTATTTCTCTTTTCTGATTTATATGATATCTATCTTATTCATGTCTTTGATTTCAATTGATATGTGTGAGTAGATCCCTTGTTAGGTTTAGGGCTTCTCATTAGGGATTTCATGGAATGATATATTGATTTATTGGTTAGGATTCAAACTCAATAGTTCTTCACCTAGGTTGCACTTAAAGCTAGTTATGGATTGATCACCTAGAATCTCGATCTTAGGTTGTTAAATTGGCACGGCAGTGTGATTTATAATCTGATTAAAACCTAGAGTGAGAAAATTAGATAATTGCAAAGGAATTTGGATTAGATAATTTGTGAACAAATCGAACCTGCGCTTAATGCTTGTTTAGAATTTAGGATTCGCAAAAGAATTTGGTTTTTTAAGTTTTAAACATAGTTAATTCTCGCAACGAAAGTTGGTTTATTTTACATTAGTGATTTAAGTTCTGGAACTTGTTCGTAATTCGGTTTTAACCAATTAATTAATCTTCATTACTTGATTTCCTGAGAAATTCTCTGGACCTGAAGTTTTCCCCATCTGATAAACAAACTGTTTTAATTATTATTTGCATTGTTACTTAATTTATTTCATACTCGCTTAGCTGAATTTGAAACGAAAAAGTCTATCGTGAGGTTCTTGAGTCCTTGTGAATTCGACCCCTAAGTACTGCATCGATCTCTTAATTTGAGATAGTAGCTCTAGGGATTTAATTTGAGCAATATTAATAGTATCCAATAAGCTTTTGAACAGATCAAGCAAGCATTAGTGAACGCTCCAATTGTAAGTTCACCAGACTGGGATTTGCCTTTCGAGGTGATGTGTGATGCCAGCGACTTCGCGGTTGGAGCTGTTCTGGGGCAGAAGAAGGACAAGAAACTTCATGCTATTTACTACGCTAGCAGAACACTAGGTGATGCGCAAAGAAATTATGCAACTACCGAGAAAGAGTTGTTGGCTGTGGTGTTCGCGTTTGAGAAGTTTCGTCCGTATTTGGTTGGCTCTAAGGTGCTAGTACACACGGATCATTCAGCTCTGAAGTACTTGATGCAGAAAAAAATGCAAAACCAAGGTTTTTAAGATGGATTCTGCTTCTCTAAGAGTTTGATATTGAAGTTCGAGATAAGAAGGGAGTTGAGAATGGAGTTGCTGATCATCTTTCTAGGATTAGAGTTGAAGATGATGTCCCAATCAATGATTTTATGCCTGAGGAAAATGTATACAAGGTTGAGATTGGTCAAATTTCGGATTTAGAGGAAAAACAGCAAAATTGTCGAATTGAGGTATCCGTGTCGATCAACACAACCTCTGGTGTCGGTCAACACAGGTCGAACACGAACACAGAATTTTCAACGGTTCAAATTGGTGACTACAACATGGATTTATGCACTGTAACTCTTCCCGATCGACCATGGTACGCTGATATTACCCATTACCTTGCTGCTGATGATAAGCCAGAAAATTTTACGGGATATGCCAAGAAATTTTTTTGAGAGAGATTAGAAGGTTCAACTGGGATGAACCTTACTTGTACAAGCACTGCGCGGATGGCATGTACAGAAGATGCATTGCTAAGACTGAGGTTCCGGATGTACTGTTTCATTGTCATGTTTCTGAGTATGCTGGGCACTGCGCGATTTTTAAGACAATGTCTAAGGTTCTCCAAGCCAGTTTTTGGTGGCCAACAATGTTCAGAGATGCTAATGCATTCATAGCTCAGTGTGATGCTTGCCAGCGAAGGGGAAAGATTAGCAAGAGGCATGAGATGCCACATAACTTCATCCTGGAGGTTGAGATATTTGATTGCTGGGGTATTAATTTTATGGGACCGTTTCCTTCATCTTACGGGAATCGGTATATTTTGGTTGTTGTGGACTATGTGTCTAAGTGGGTGGAAGCTATCGCTAGTCCGACCAATGATGCCTCTGTGGTTCTTAAGCTGTTTAAGACTATAATCTTCCCTCAATTTGGAGTACCTCGGATTGTGATAAGTGATGGTGGTTCTCACTTTATCAACAAGGTTTTCGAGAAACTGCTGAAGAAGCATGATGTGCATCACCGTGTGGCTACTCCTTATCATCCGCAGACAAGTTGACAAGTTGAGATTTATAACAGACAGATCAAGAAGATTTTGGAGAAGACCGTGGGCAAGACTAAGAAGGATTGGTCTACTAAGTTGGATGATGCTCTATGGGCCTACAGGACTGCGTTCAAAACGCCACTTGGGACTACACCGTTCCATATTCTCTACGGGAAAGCTTGCCACCTCCCAGTCGAGTTGGAGCACAAGGCAGCATGGACAGTTAAGATGATGAATTTTGACATCAAGTCTGCTGCAGAGAGGCGATTGATTCAGCTGAACAAACTGGATAAAATCAGATGTCACGCCTATGAGAACTCTAAGTTATACAAGGAGCGAACAAAGGCATATCATGATAAAAAGATCATCTCCAGGAACTTTAAACCGAATGATCAGGTACTTCTGTATAACTCTTGGTTACAATTGTTTCCTAGAAAATTGCGTTCTCGTTGGTCAGGTCCTTTCACTATCAAAGAGGTCCGACCATATGGTGATGTCGTCTTGACAAGTGTTGAAGGCAATGAGTTCACAGTGAATGGACAAAGGGTGAAACACTACTGGGAGGAAGCCGAAACTCCATCAGGACACATTGTGTCTCTAACTGATGCACCCGCTGCCTAACCACATTACAGTCGAGCTAATGACGTTAAACAAGCGCTTGGTGGGAGGCAACCCACCGGTAAGTCTGTAAATAAGAATTTCAGAGTCTTGTTTTCTTTTATTTTGGATTTTGGTGTTTTTGTGTCATGTCCAGAAAAATTCGGAAAGTTGTTGTCCATGAGTCTCCGTGTCGACCAACACACTTGCCTGTATCGGTCGACACGACCACCTATTCAGCACAACCTTGTCGATTTAAGCTTGGTGTCGCCCGACACCTGGCTGTGTGTCGGTCGACACAGGTACGATTCTTGTTTCTTTTTATTTTCTCAATTTCATATCATTTTTAACCGAACCTATACTTCAATAACACTGGAGACAATGTTGTTCAAGTCTGGAGAAGGTGGTTACTGATACAATGAGTTTTAACCCTAAATATCACTGCAAGTGCACAGCAAACGGAGTAGTAATTAGGGATCGAATCCACGAGAACCAAGTGAAACACTACGAATTCTTTTGAATGAAATTAAGCTAAGATGGTAAAAATGATGTTGATTGCAATGACAAATGTAAATAGCAATTTAAACGATGTGAAATCTATTAAAAAAAGCGTTAAGTCTAGGGCGTTTCGCAGGAATTCAGAGATCATGAACCAGACAATTATTCAGGGAACGATAGAGCGCGGTCTCAACTCAAACAAGAATGTATAATCAATCCACTTTCGTGGTCTCAACTACTTTATTTAGCAACCTAAGAATCTAAACTGTCGTTTGATCTTAAAATTCTAAACAAGCATTAACGAACAGGTTTGATATATTCACAAATTGCCTTAACATCAGCTTTCGTTGGTTAAGGACAATTTGCTCACCTATGTTTTATCAAGCAATCTATAGCACTTTTGATGAATAGATTAAACCCTAAATCAGAGATTAAGTGATCAATTTAATCTAAGCAATAAGAATGACAATAGGTGAAGACGATAATAATTCCTATCTATGTCTGATTCAATGATTCATAAACTCCGTTGAAAACCCTAAACTCAACTAAGGATCTACTCAGACATGGAAAGAATCAAAGCAATCGAAGAAGAAGAAAAACTCATGATAAAATAAAATAGGGTTCAGAAATCTTCTCAACGATTGAAGAGTCAGAGATTCGTCTCCAACGGCTTACAGAATTTCAGAAAACTAAAAATCTCAAAGTATGAAAGAGTATGAAAAAGCTTAGCCTAAACAATGGCTTAGACTCGAATATATATCTAAGTAAAAACGTTGGAGAGAAAAACGGCAAAACCCTCTGAAAATAGGAAATTAAAAATTTCCTTTTTCTCGTCGAAAAATAGCTTGGATCGATCGATCCATGATTGGATCGATCGATCTTATGTTGGCACGATCGATCTGGTCTCATCAGGTCGATCCTAAATGTATACGATGTTTTGGCTGGAGCGTTGGATCGATCGATCCATATGTGGATCGATCGATCTGAGTCTTTTTCCGCCGCTTTGCTCTAATCCTTACTCCTTATGCCTCTTTTCTCATCCAAACATGTTTTGGCCCTGAAATGACACTAGAACCATAGAAACGACTCGAAAAACCGTTAAAAACATATGTTAGAGTGCGTAAAAACGCAATACATCAACTCCCCCAGACTTAGCGTTTTGCTTATCCTCAAGCAAACACTAAATATAGAGTCGAAGTTTGAAAATCACGGGAACTCACCTTCTCTTTGAAATGTTATAATGACCATTTACCTTATAATCCACATATTTCAAAATCAATCTTAACCGAACCATTATGTACTTCTCCGCAGACATTCGCAGCCTTCCAGATTCAACCCACAAATTTCACAAGGTTGTCCATAAGCCTTTCATTGCTGGGTCTCATCAGTGATCTCAATGTCAAGAGTCTTATAGACTCATTCCCGTCCAATGCCATGACAACCATCCGTACGATCATTGGTACTCTTTCTCTCCCCCAGACTTGTTCTTTGTTTTCGTCTTTTCTTTTCTCGCTTTTTTTTTTTTTTTTTCGTTTCAAGGGTGTAGGCGAATAATGGCATCACGAGAAATTTTCCTAGCCTCGCTTCCAACCCTTGTGTGATCATTCCTCTCAGAGTAAAATAATGGGATCATGGGAAATTTTCCTAGCCCTTTACCCTAGAGGAAATCCTTTCATCTTTTCTGCATATTACCTTTTTAGATAAGGGAGAGGAGTACCATTATGTTTCATACAGGATGTGTTTGTCAGGCAATGAACAAGGAGTCAGACCCTTGGCATCAATCACGTCTGATGAGGTAAAAGGAAGAGCTCAGAAATTAGCTTGGGCTTAGTGGATTCTGTTGGAAGTGTGGATGTCTCTAGTAGCTGGTCAGCTTTTGGATTTTTCATTGGTCAAGTCTGAATGGATTCTGCAATAATGGTCACTAAGATAGAACAAATCAGACAACAAATCAAGAGAAATATCATAATACCCAACAGAGTTTTGACTCAATAAAACATCTTGGACTGACTCAATAAAAACATCAAAATGACTCACGATAAACAAAACAAAGAAAAATGGCGTTAGTCCCAGCAAATATCCTCCCCCAGACTTACTTCACACCGTCTCCGGGGTGAAAATAAATCAGAAGAAGGATACGACTTACGCAAAAAGGTACATAAAAATGAAAAAGGGAAAAAGTAAAAGGGAGATAGAGATGATACTGCAATCAAGGACGGTCAGCTGGGCTGACACTCTCTCGTACTCCTGGTGCTCTCCTACGCCTCTGAAGACGTGGTCCATCGTCAGACTCATCCTCATCAGTGGTCCTGTGTCCAGCAACATCAGGAACTGCAGTAGTGGTGGTGGGACGTCTAGAGGAGGAGGCTCGGAAACATGATGGTGGCCGCGGGCATGTGAGCCTAGAGAGGGCTCCCCAAATCCTCTGCATCATGGAGTTGTTGGTCCTCTGGGACTCAACCATCCATGCCCAACGAGCCTCATCTGTAGCATCTGCAGGTAAGGGGGGAAGATAGTACTGACCAGTGTAAGCAGGAAGCAGCTGCTCCGTCGTATCCTGTGCAGTGTAATCTGGCACTCTGTCATCCTCCAGGTGAGGCTGTGAAGTACTGGCTCGCGCAGAACTACTCCGTCGTCTAGGTGCAGCAGCACACAAGAGCTCCGGGGCAGGTAATAACTCCAAGTTGTCCCTGGATGTGAGAGCGGTGAGGGCAGGAAGTGGTAGCTGGCACAGATGAGAGACTCCAGCGCGATCATGGAACTGATACTTCAGGCCAGCCTTGAGAATGGTGCTGTGCCTGAAGTACTGCTCATCGAAATGGGCGTGTGTATCAACACACGCGGTCGCAGTGAGATCAATCCCATGATACCTGAAAATAGGAGTCAAGAGGCTACCAATACACTCTGTCCGCTGTCTCGAAGTGTTAAGCCCGCGAAACTTCTTCTGGACCAAGACCGCAGCAAAAATCGCTCCAAAGTGCGTGTTGAGCCCAAGTTGAGGTGGCTCGTGGTAGATGTCACGGACAAAAGAAGGAAGCCCGTAGTGCAACATCTGCAGCTCATCAAAGCTCAAAGAACCTACTTCCTCCTTAGCGAACAAGCTGTGCCCGATGATCTTAGCAACCACTCTGATCACCGGGTTCCGGATCAATGTCAACTTGGCCTCCCGTGATGTGTATGGCCCGGACCCAATCAAATGCCACAGCTCAGAAGCCTGTGGAAAGTCATCCGGGAACCTGCAGCTCTCTCTATAGGTATCAAAGTCGTAGAGGTTACCTAGCTCGTTGAGTGAAATCTCGTAGAGGAGACCGCTGGAGAAGTATGAGAGCTTCCCTTCACTCGGGACATTGATCGCGATGTCCTTGTACTTGATCTCTGCAGAGGCGAGGAACTGTCGTACCAACTCCGGGTAGAGGGGGTATGTCTGATATGCAAGTGTGCCTAGCCCCATCCTCTGCAACATGGCTCGGACATCGTCCGCTATGCCCATCCTCTGCAATGTCCACTCGCATATGAACTTGGTAGGCGCCATCTCAACCCGGAGCAGACCGTTGTAGAAGGTGCTATTATGAATAGCCCATGGGTTGCCATAACGCCTCATCCGATATCGGGTGTCGCGCTGCATCTCCCCAACCGTCATGTGAGGAACCGTGATAGCAAGAAAATCGTCGATGGGCGTGTTATCAGGGCGAGGCCATGGAGCAGTTGTATGCTCTCCTTCCTCCTCGTGGTCGTCCTCTGCGCTAGTAGGGACCGAAGATTGAGCGACGCCTTTGTCTTTTCTGCGCCTCGAAGTAGGCGCATTCGGGTCAACTCGTGGTTGTGGTGGTGGTGGTGCTAGACCCCTCGTTGGGTTTTTCCTCACAGCTCCCGTTTTAACCATTTCTGCAAAATTCATCGAAAAACACATATTTATCGAAACAAAATACACATACGAGTAGAGAGTTCCAAATATCCGAATATCATGCAATAACAGAAACAATTCCAACCACCAATGCAAAGCAATGCTCCACAATCACTATCCCAAACAACCCAATTCGGATTTGCATCAAAATTGTCCAAAAAGTTTGCATATTTTCCATTGATTTTCAAATTTTCATTCCAATCACACCATTCAACGAAATAAAGCATGGGGCAGTGCGAAATCAGTCTAGGAATCAATATCAAGCCACGAAAATCATCTAAGGAGAAGGAGAAACCAAAATTTTAACTTTTCTAAAAAAAATATTTCGGACTGAAAATCGAAGATAGAACGACGTACCTTTGTAGATCGAGTGAATGGGTTATATAAACAGAAAGAGGAGGAAAATCCGAGTGGTTTAGAGCCAAAAATCGTCCAAATCCGTCAAGAATTGAGAAAGTTAGAGATTTAGCAAAAATCTCCCAAGAACACCCAAAAATCGCGAGAGAGAAGGAGAGAAAAAGAAAATTTGTGTTTTTGATTCTTAAAATCATGGGAAGGATGGTTAAAACGTGTTTCCGGTGTAGTTTTAGTGAAATAAACCGGTGTCAACCAAAAACAGTCAAACCCGAAACTTACCTGGGATTGGATCGATCGATCCAGAGTGGATCGATCGATCTGTAAAACGTTCGGCTTTTTGGCTGGTTGGCTGGATCGATCGATCTGGACCTGGATCGATTTATCCGACCCCTCTTTTTTTTTTTTTTTTTTTTTTTTTTTTTTAAGAACCTGTAACGGTGAAAAACAAAACTAAAGATTAGAAAACAAATGAATATCTAAGTATGTACACTTACCGATGGGTTGCCTCCCACCAAGCGCTTGTTTTAAGTCACGAGCTTGACTTGGATGCCGTCTAGGCTTGAGGCGGATCACTTAGGGGAACGGTGTCTCCTTCAGTGATTTCGGTATCGGCAAGATATGGCTTTAGGCGTTGACCATTAACCACAAATTCTCCTCCTGCAGTGTCCAGCAACACAACAGCTCCATACGGTCGTACCTCCTTGATGGTGAAAGGACCAGACCATCGCGATCGCAGCTTTCCAGGGAAAAGTTTCAGGCGAGAATTAAAGAGCAACACCTGATCTTTTGCAGCAAAGTTCCTTGGAATGATCCTCTTGTCATGGTAGGCCTTAGTCCTTTCCTTGTAGATCCTGGAGTTCTCGTAGGCCATATGACGAATCTCATCAAGCTCGTTAAGTTGCATCAAACGTCTCTCAGAAGCAGGCTTGATGTCGAAATTTAACAACTTAACAGCCCAAGCTGCTTTGTATTCGAGTTCCACTGGAAGATGACAAGACTTTCCATAGACGAGATGGAATGGTGTCGTTCCCAAAGGTGTCTTGTAAGCAGTCCTATACGCCCAAAGAGCGTCATCAAGCTTCACGGCCCAATCCTTTCTTGTGGTGCTCACAGTTTTCTGCAGAATGCTCTTAATCTCCCTGTTGGAAATCTCGACTTGCCCACTCGTCTGCGGATGGTAAGGGGTGGCTACCTTATGCTTAACTCCATGCTTCTTCAAAAGACCCGCGAAGACCTTGTTGATGAAGTGAGATCCACCATCGCTGATTACAACTCAAGGCACTCCGAAACGTGGAAAGATCACAGATTTGAACATCTTCAAAACTACCTTGGCATCATTGGTCGGACTAGCCAGCGTTTCAACCCATTTAGACACGTAGTCCACTGCGACAAGGATGTATTGATTTCCAAAAGAAGATGGGAATGGACCCATGAAATCAATACCCCAAATGTCGAAAACCTCAACTTCCAAGATAAAATTATGAGGCATCTCGTTCCTCTTGCTTATGTTTCCCTGCCTTTGACACGAATCACACTTGGAGACGAAAGCATGAGCATCTCTAAACATAGTTGGCCACCAAAAACCAGCTTGTAGAGCTTTGGACACCATCTTGAAAGTAGCGAAATGCCCTGCGTAATTAGAACCGTGGCAATGAAAGAGAATACCCGGGACTTCTTCCTCTGAAATGCATCGTCTGAAAACTCTGTCTGAGCACTGCTTGTACAAGTATGGCTCATCCCAGAAGTAGCGTCTGATGTCTCTCAAGAACTTCTTCTTCTTATACCCAACAAAGTTCTCGGGTTCCTTTTCTGCAGCCAAGTAGTTCGCGATCTCACCAAACCAAGGGATCTCAGGGAGCGTGGTGTCACGAGAAGGTGTACAATGGTCCATGTTTCCAAGGCTGATGGCATACACGTGCTCCTCAGGAAGGCAATCGTTCATCGGGACGTCCTCCTCTACCCGTAGGCGAGACAAATGGTCCGCAACACCGTTCTCAATGCCTTTCTTGTCTTTGATCTCTAAGTCAAACTCCTGCAGCAAGAGAATCCATCGTAGCAGCCTAGGTTTGGCATCCTTCTTGGTGAGAAGATATCACAAAGCAGCATGATCCGTGTGTACAACCACCTTGGACCCAACAAGATATGACCGGAACTTCTCGAAAGCAAATACTATGGCAAGAAGCTCTTTCTCTGTTGTAGCGTACTTGCATTGAGCATCATCAAGAGTCCTACTAGCATAGTAGATGACATGAAGCTTCTTCTCTTTCTTTTGCCCCAAAACAGCCCCTACCGCGTAGTCACTAGCATCAGTCATTACCTCGAAAGGTAGCTCCCAATCTGGTGGTTGGACGATTGGTGCGCTAACAAGTGCTCCCTTGATTGTGAGAAAGGCCTCAAGACAAGCGGTATCGAAGTGAAACTTCACATCCTTGCACAAAAGTTGAGTCAAAGGTCTAGCAATCTTGGAAAAATCCTTGATGAACCTCCTATAGAACCCAGCATGTCCCAGAAAACTCCTAATCCCTTTGACAGAATCAGGTGGTTGCAGACTTGTCATCACCTTGATCTTTGCTTTATCTACCTCGATGCCACTTTCTGAAATTCGGTGTCCCAAAACAATCCCATCTCTGACCATGAAGTGACATTTCTCCCAATTCAACACGAGATGCTTTTCCTCACATCGTCGTAGAACCCTGCACAAATTAGAAAGACAAACAGAAAAAGAAGATCCATAGACAGAAAAATCATCCATAAAAACTTCCATTATGTCCTCAATCATGTCAGTGAAAATCGACATCATGCATCTTTGGAACGTGGCTGGTGCATTACACAAGCTGAATGGCATTCTGCGATAAGCATAAGTGCCATAAGGACATGTGAATGTGGTCTTCTCCTGATCCTCTGGATGGATAGGAATCTGAAAGAAACCAGAATAACCATCTAGAAAATAGTAGTAAGCGTGGTTAGCCAATCTTTCAAGCATTTGATCAATGAAGGGCAAAGGAAAGTGATCTTTACGAGTAGCAGAGTTCAATTTCCTGTAGTCAATGCACATACGATGGCCTGTGACCGTCCTGGTTGGGATCAACTCGTCCTTATCATTCTTAACCACGGTCACTCCACCTTTCTTTGGGACAACATGGACCGGGCTCACCCATCTACTATCAGAGATAGCGTATATGATGCCCGCTTCTAGAAGTTTCATTATCTCTTTCTTTACAACATCTTTTAGATTCGGGTTTAACCGTCTCTGATGTTCTATAGAAGTCATTGACTCATCCTCTAGATGGATCCTGTGCATGCAAAGATCGGGTGAAATGCCTGTGATATCATCCAACGAATAGCCTAAAGCCCTGCGATACTTTCTAAGTTCACATAAAAGTAAAGCAGTCTCCGCATTATTCAAATTAGCATTGATGATCACAGGGTAAGAAGAGTTAGGACCTAGAAACGCGTACCTTAGCCCGGCTGGAAGAGTTTTGAGTTCTACCTTAGGAGCTTTCAGCTCGCTCCATGGGTTAGAAGACGAAGGAAGGGTTGTTGCTGGAGTTGTCTTGACAGCCTCGTCCAAGCTCATGTAGGCAACCGTCTTCCCCAAAATTTGGCTAGAGTTTAACATCTCTGCGTACCCAGCCGCGTCATCACTCAGAAATCCATGCTCGTTTGCAGCCCTTGTCAAAGCAATCTCCAATGGGTCATCAACTAGAATCTCTTCTGCAGCCTCGTTAGAGATTTCTAGTGAGTCATCGACCGAGAACGTCTGCCCACCTATCATGGGCTTTTTCAGCAGGTTGTCCATCTCAAACTTCATGATAATGTCTCCCAGGTGGAGATCTATTCGCCCATTTTGCACGTCTATGATGGCTCCAGCAGTGCATAAGAAGGGTCGTCCCAAGATGAGAGGATCCTTTGGCTCTTCTTCTAGCTCTAGAACCACGAAATCTGCAGGAACAAAAGCATTTCCAATCTTCACATGTAAGTCCTCTAGTATCCCAACCGGCAACTTCACAGAACGATCGGCAAACACCAAGGAGATTTTGGTTGGCTTGAACTTTGTGAATCCAAGTCGCTTAGCCACCGAATATGGCATCAAGTTGACACTTGAACCTAAATCACACAAAGAACAAGCAAACGTCATTGCTCCAATCTGCACGGATAAAACAAACCTCCCTGGATCCCCAAGCTTCTTGGGCATCTTGTTTTGAAGGACGGCGCTGCAGTCTTTTGAAACCTTGATGAAGTCATCTTCTCCAGAAACCTTGCTTGTCAACAAGCCTTTCACATATCTCTTCATCGCTGGTATCATCTGGATTGCATCGGCAAGAGGGAGTTTCACTGTTAGATCATCTAGCATCTCCTTGCACTTCGCCTCTTCTAAGTCCTTCCGCGACTTCTTGGGGCGAGTAGGGTATGGAACCTTTGGAGCATAGACACGCGTAGGAAGTGGTTCCTTTGCAGTCGTGTCGCTTGCAGGTTCTCTCACCAGATCAGCTTCTGAATCGTCTTTCTCTTCCAAGTCAATGACTTCATTGGTATTTTTCTCCTTTCGCGCGGCAGACTCTATCACATTTCCACCTCTGAGTGTAATAGCATTGACAAACTCGTTCCTAGGATTCTGCTCTCCCTTTCCTGGAAGGACTCCCTGTGGTCTCTTGATTGCTTCGGCTGTCTGAGCTACCTGAGTATCCAACTTCTTCACATGGGTAGATAGCGACTCAAACTTGCCATTGAGATCGATGTACATGTTATCCACCTTAACATTGATCTCGTTGGCAGATTTCTGTTGGTTGAGCAAGAGTTGCTGCATGAGAACCTTGAGATCATCACCAGAGTTGTTCGCAGAGCTCGTAGAGGCTTGGAATGGGGCTTGTGTAGTCGGTTGGAAGTTGTTGAACGGCTGTTTCTGTGTAAATCCCCCTGAAATCTGTTCTGGCCCGGATTTTGCACGAACTGATTCCCCTGAAATCCCTGAGAGAAGTTCTTCTGGAAACCCGGATTTTGCACGCTAGTCTGTCCTGAAAATCCCTGAAAAGCAGAAATGCCCGCGTTTTGCACGGTGGGTTTTCCCTGAAATTGTTGACCCTGGACGTTGGCTTGCTGTGGGTAGACTTGATCTTGTGGATTTTCGACGTTCGTGCTCCGATACGACAAATTCGGGTGATTTCTGTAATTTTGATTAAAACCCCTGTTTTGCACGAAACCCTGTCCGTTCACATAGTTCACCTCTTGCAACTCATCAGCCCCTTCTTCAGCAAACTCTTGAGCAAACTCTTGACAGAAAACTGGATCTGCTCCATTCTCACAAAACTGCACGCTTCTCTGATTCTGACTCGCTTTCAAAAGCAGATTCACTTTCTCATTTAACTCGTCGATTTTCTGAGACTCGACGATGTTGACTCACTTGGTCCTGTCATACTCTGCACAGCGATTGTTGGAACTTGCAGCCAAGTTCTCAATCAATTGGTAGGCTCCTTCCTTGCTCTGAGTCATGAAGTCCCCATTACTAGCAGCGTTGAGAGCGTTCTTGTAGTCCCACTCTACTCCATCATAAAAGATGCTTAGAATCTGCACATCCGAGTATCCATGGTGAGGGCACTCTCTGCGATACTCCTTAAACCTTTCCCAAGCTTCACAAAAAGACTCTCCCGAATGCTGTTGAAAAGCAGTGATCTTGTTCCTCAACGAAGCCGTCTTGGACTTAGTGTAGAAGTGATCCAGGAAAGCAGCTCTGCATTCACCCCAAGTGGTGATAGACCCAGGAGGCAAAGACTTGAGCCATCTCGATGCCTTGTCTGCCAGAGAGAAAGGGAAAAGTTTGCACATAATGTAGTCGGCGGGTACCCCATTTGACTTTGTAGTGCTGCAAATCTCCTCAAAGTTCTCTATGTGGTCCATAGGATTTTCAGCGGGTAAACCATGGAACACGTGCTGCTTCACCAACCCTATCATCTGAGGTTTGATCTCGTAGTCATTCCTAGCGATGGCTGGTGGACAGATAGCAGCCCTGTTCTGGTAGAAAGTGTGGGGAGTGTCCGCATCCCCAATTGCAGGTCGGCGTTGCTGCTGTAGCAACTGTTGCACCTGCTGTTGTAGCCTCTGTAGTTCGGCTGCAGTAGCTAGTGCATTGTTGTCGATTTGATCGTCCATTGTGACTTGATTCGACCTTTGCTTCCTGTTTGCTCTTTCTAACCTTGCAAGTTCCTGGTTATCGAAGTTGAAAAGGTTGTCAGCTCCTTTGCTTCTTCTCTGCATACACCTGAAACGTGCAAGAAAGAAAGTTAGTAAATCTTAGTCTAAACTTCAAACTTAAATTCGAAGGTAACGCAATTGGTCCCCGGCAACGGTGCCAAAAACTTGATACAATGAGTTTTAACCCTAAATATCACTGCAAGTGCACAGCAAACGGAATAGTAATTAGGGATCGAATCCACGAGAAACAAGTGAAACACTACGAATTCTTTTGAATGAAATTAAGCTAAGATGGTAAAAATGATGTTGATTGCAATGACAAATGTAAATAGCAATTTAAACGATGTGAAATCTATTAAAACAAGCGTTAAGTCTAGGGCGTTTCGCAGAAATTCAGAGATCATGAACCAGACAATTATTCAGGGAACGATAGAACGCGGTCTCAACTCAAACAAGAATGTATAATCAATCCACTTTCGTGGTCTCAACTACTTTATCTAGCAACCTAAGAATCTAAACTGTCGTTTGATCTTAAAATTCTAAACAAGCATTAACGAACAGGTTTGATATGTTCACAAATTGCCTTAACATCAGCTTTCGTTGGTTAAGGACAATTTGCTCACCTATGTTTTATCAAGCAATCTATAGCACTTTTGATGAATAGATTAAACCCTAAATCAGAGATTAAGTGATCAATTTAATCTAAGCAATAAGAATGACAATAGGTGAAGACGATAATAATCCCTATCTATGTCTGATTCAATGATTCATAAACTCCGTTGAAAACCCTAAACTCAACTAAGGATCTACTCAGACATGGAAAGAATCAAAGCAATCGAAGAAGAAGAAAAACTCATGATAAAATAAAATAGGGTTAAGAAATCTTCTCAACAATTGAAGAGTCAGAGATTCGTCTCCCACGGCTTACAGAATTGCAGAAAACTAAAAATCTCAAAGTATGAAAGAGTATGAAAAAGCTTAGCCTAAACAATGGCTTAGACTCGAATATATATCTAAGTAAAAATGTTGGAGAGAAAAACGGCAAAACCCTATGAAAATAGGAAATTAAAAATTTCCTTTTTCTCGTCGAAAAATAGCTTGGATCGATCGATCCATGATTGGATCGATCGATCTGATGTTGGCACGATCGATCTGGTCTCATCAGGTCGATCCTAAATGTATACGATATTTTGGCTGGAGCGTTGGATCGATCGATCCATATGTGGATCGATCGATCTGAGTCTTTTTCCGCCGCTTTGCTCTAATCCTTACTCCTTATGCCTCTTTTCTCATCCAAACATGTTCTGGCCCTGAAATGACACTAGAACCATAGAAATGACTCGAAAAACCATTAAAAACATATGTTAGAGTGCGTAAAAACGCAATACATCACCATGCATTCATCTCATCTCTAGCTAAGTGAAGGATACATGTGAATTATCAAAATCATCTCACGTCGAGCCAAAATAGATAAAAATGAGTAAACAACATATTAAAATATTTGAATATTAAACCAAAGCGAGTGACATATTATCCAAATTTTTGTTATTTGCGTCACAGTTTGTCATTGGTTGGATATAAACAAAATGCATGTATAATAGCTCTAGAGGTAAAAGCAAGGAAAGTATCTGCTTGTAGTTTCAAATTATAAAATAATATTAAAAGATTAATTCAGAGTTCACATTTAGTTGAAATAGCACTGAGTAAAATTTATATTTTGTAAACCCGAGTTTCTTATTTCATTTTTTTGCCAATAATTTCTTTTATTATTATATTTGCGTTTTTCATCTTTACTAATTTCACTATTATTAAAAAAAAGCCAAAACATTTAACATACTTGGAGTCTATAAAATATAGCGGCCGGATATGTGTATATACATATGTTATGTTTCCATATAATTTGAAACGACCACCAACAAAATTTACCAGTAAAATTCTACATCCAACTGTTTACTTTTTTGATTAACTTTTCGGTCATTTTTTTAGCAGAATATTCGGATTATGAGAGGCATGGATTAGTATCTACGAGCATTATTTGTTTCCTACAATTTTTTTCCATCTTATCGGTTGTAATAAGATCCATATGTCCAAAATATTGTAGAATGTTGGTTAAAAACAAATGAAACAAGAGTTGATTGCTATATGAAAAAATACATACATGAGAGCGTCTTTTCTTCCTCTTGTTAATAAATTAACTGAGGAATAAACGGTCGGTTCAGAATTGGTTGCAGCTTCTTTAATCATCAAAAAGTTTTCAAGCTTAAAACTAGTCCATAAGCCCCCATGTGATCGGCCCATCATCTTAGAGTGGAGCTCTGAGGGTAAAACGTGGTGTGATCCAACACTAGAACTTAAATCATATGATCTGCTTTGATTTAGATATCCCGAAAGATGAACATGTTCTTCTCAATTTATACTATATAGTATGTTTGACTCAGTTACCATCTAAATAAGCTTAACGATAGAAAAAGAAAGAAATGTCAGGAAGACAGTCTCACAAAATAAAATATCACAGAAAAAGACATTAATAGAAACACTAAATAGAATAAACAAGTTGTTTTATTATGCTTATTCAACTAAATATATGATATATAACCTAAAACCCAATATAAAATCTAAATAACTTGGTGCAAAGTTTAGCTCTGGCCATGGTAAAGTGCATGGCCAAGTGCCAATCACTAGACTAGACTGCGTTAGATAGAAACTGAAAATTATAAACGTAGACAATGTATTGGAAGAAAAATAATTAGTAAAAAACCATAAGCTAAGGGATAGTCTTGAGAAGCAAAGTTGATGGTTAATCCACCATTGGTAAAGGCAAGAAAGAGAATGAGAAGAGCATGTCCAATCTCGATCGTGAGAAAGAGTTGTTAGATTGAGATTTATCCGGCAAGCAACAAAAATGTTGTAATAAAAACATATGTGGTAGGGTAATTTAAAGGAACAAAAAAACATGATCGATAATATGATGAAAGAAGTTACAAATCCGAGACTTTTTAAAACTGGAGTAGTCGAGTCTGGATAGTCAGCGAAGAATAAACATATGAGTAGCATCACAACGTAGAAAATTGTGCACCAAATATGATTGGAGAAGACAATTTTTTTTCCAGATATTAGCAAACCAAAGCAGGAGCTGATTAACAATGCATACCAAATCCCACGGGTGAATACACGAAAACCCATCAATCTTTCATTCTCCAAAATTTTCCACAACAACCACATCGTACTAGACAATTTAATTATTTCCATTTTTTTTTAGAATTAGTGTTTTCGATATTCATATTATGGTTTTCTAATCTTTACTAATGTATATAAGTGATTGAGTCAAAAAGTAAGAGACCACGTCAACGACAACGAGGCGATTTTGTTTAACATATCTTCTGAAATCTAGTTGTAGATTACGAGAGATATTATTGAATACAACACATGTCCATTTATGTCCATTTATGTCCAATCAGAATTTGATATATTGAAAGGATTTAAAATCTCATCATTTTCTCACACCACAACACCACGTTTTTATGATCTCATATCATTAAAACTGTTATCCTCCTCAACAGATTTTTTAATTTACAATAATCCCAATTATATGTTAATTTTTTCTAACCAGCTCTCTAACTAACTCAACAACAACCATTTAACCTCCTTAACCATCATTTAACAAATTTGAAAATGACTTTTTGATAGGATTAATTTAGAATTTACATAAGCGTAAATCGTTCATTTCAAAACATTGGCAACAAAAAATGAATTTATTGTTAATTTGTCATATTCATACTAACCAAATTTTTGATTTAGGTGAAATAGATTCTAAACTAATCAATTTGACCAAAATATTTTTTTTTTCTTTTACGTATTACAATGACGAGTGATTTCTTAATCAGGTAAAAAAAAATGAAAATCCGAAGAAACGGAAAATGCAATAAAATGAAAATCCGAAGAAAAGAAAAACGCAAGCATCGCCGAAGACCAATGTCTATTTCCATGGTCTGTGATGAAGGGGATGAAGAGTGGGGGGAGCAGGAGGACCACACGACGACGAAAGGGAGGAAGAGGAATTTGTAGTTGGAGATTCTGGATCCGAGAGAGAAGAACTGTGGCTACAACGACATCGATTTTGAAGTAATTGTTCTTCACCATCGAAAATAATACATTAAAATCAGCGGCTAAGCAGCCATTGGAGACACTGTAATCTTGCCTCCCCCTGAAAATACGCAGGAGAACCAACACGTGTAGATAACTGAAGAGGCAAATCGCATGACAAAAATAGTTGGTTTTGATTTCAGTGGCTCGTCAATGAGGAAGAAGAAAGCTAATGCGGAGACCTGATAAACGGACTTGAAGAAGCGTAAGGCATCAAGAAACCGGTTCACCATAACTGCTTGAGAATTTCGAGCTGAAGAATTTGGAGTCGGAGGATTTGCGTTGGCGTCGTTTGACATTCTGTAAAAGATGTATATACCAAGAAGAATTACATATATGGTGAGAGAAATGGCATATATCACATCCTCATTTTCGTCGTCCTCGTTATCTTCGATGATGATCTTGTTGCAGTAGAGAGAATACAGTCCGGATGCAGAGGAAATCACTGCTAGAAGAAAAAAACTGCAATGGTCCCAACTGGTTCGCAAAGTTTCCATAAGAAGCACACCAGTTGTCAAACTTGGCAAGTAGAGCCATCGAGAGAAGATGAAGAAGAAGAATCGAAGAAGGTGAGAAGAAATTGATAAATTGACTCTAACCGTCAATTTATCAATTTCTTCTCACCTTCTTCGATTCTTCTTCTTCATCTTCTCTCGATGGTTTGGTAGTTACAGTCTCCTATTTATAAGTTGATTGATATTTGGATTAAGCAATAAGTATTTGTGGTATTCTTTTTTTGGGAACAAGTGTATTGAAAATATGTGAAGCATTGGGGGCGATTTGCTATCATGTCCCTGAGGATACAACAAAGCAAAGGCAGGTTATGTAAAAAATGATGCGGAAGTAAAGAGAATAAAGAGAATAGAGAATATAATACTTAGTGAATAGAAAGAATATGTATATTCACTTAATCTGATATGTACAAGGATATACATATTTATAGAATAAAACTAGTTGTTATAAACACATAAATGATAAGAGATGCATGAAAGAGAGAGAATGACTCATAATTTCGTCCAAAGAAAATAAAAGGAAAGAAGAGCTACTGTAGTTAATTCTGGGCGGCATAATAAATGATGGGTGGTAGAACTTAACTCCAGGAGATTCAACTTGCGCCAAGAACATCAAAGACTATATTTTAATATTCCCCTTCAAGCTTGGCTGGTGAATGTCAATTAAGCCAAACTTGCCTTGAATATGGTTGCACACCTTTGAGTTTGCTGCTTTGGTGAAGATGTCTGCAAGTTGATCAAAACTTTTTGTGTAAGTTGGAGATATGATTCAAAGTTCCACTTTCTCACGGATATGATGGCAATCGACTTCAATTTTCTTGGTGCGTTCATGAATGATAGAATTATATACAATGTGAAGGGCAGCTTGATTGCCATAATGCATGGTGATAGGTTGAAAAGTCTTGATCCCGAGATCCAGAATAAGCGCCTTAAGCCATATCAGTTCATATGTTGTTTTCGCCATGGCCCGATATTCTACTTCTGCGCTAGATCTTGAAACCACCTTCTGCTTCTTGCTCTTCGAAGTGACAAGGTTTCCACCAACAAACGTGCAGTAGCCTGACATTGATTTCTAGACATATTTCTTCATGTGGATCTTCTGAAATCCTTTGATAAATGTTTTCTAGACATTTTTCTTTATGTGGTTCTTTAGGAACCTTTTCATTTCGTTCTCCCAATTTCTTTTTTTCCAGGGATTTTTATCTTTAGAGCTCATTGGCCTTCCACACTTCAATTGAACCCTCGGTTCATAAATTCTACTCCCATCAAAATGTTCTTCAGGAACATTAATCCTTGATGGAACATTAGTAGCGGAGATATATTACTTATCACTCTTTTTGTATCTGTAAACGCATTATGTAACTGGTTTTCCATATTCTGCAAGTTTACAATTTTTTGAACTTCCACCTCGCGTTGTTTTGTAGGGGGATCAAGATATACTAAAGATAGTGTACACCATGAAATATATTTTGACACTTGTTTAATTCCTCACCCTAATGCGAAAAATTTACTTTCATCAAAATGGAAATCGGCAAAATGTGCCGTAAACATATCCACAATTATCGATTCAAGATACCGAATATACTTGGTGATGTATACCCGATATATATTCTCAATCTTCTTTGTGGACCCATTTTTGTTCTTTGCGTTAGTGCGATATGGACATAAACCGCACATCCAAAAACACGGAGATGGGATATATTTGGCTCTTGGCCAGATGTTAACTGTAATAGGGAATGTTTATGATATGCACTTGGTCTTATTTAGACCAATGCCACTTCATGCAATATATCATGTCCACATACCAAAATTAGGAGTTTTGTTTTTAATATTACCGGTCTTGCAATGAATTGCAGCCATTTAATCAAACTCTCAACCATGCATTTTTGTGTATAAATATGGGAAATCGGGTGCTCAACATCGATCTCCATTGCCATATAATAATCATTAAAGACTTGTGAAGTGAATTCACCAGCATTACCAAGTCCTACTTTCTTGATGGTATAATCAGGGAATTGTGCCCTCAATATGATTATTTGGGCAATGAATTTTGCAAAAACTGTATTCCATGTTATCAACATACACACATGTGACCATCTACTAGATGCGTCAATTAATACCATAAAATATCAAAACAGCCTGCACGGTGGATGGATATGTCCACATATATTCTCTTTAACAATACTAGAGATTCATTTCCAACTTTGGTTGGTGATGACCGAGTTATGATTTTTCCTTGAGAACATGCATTACATGAAAAATCTCCCGATTGAAAAACCTTCTGGTTTTTCAATGGGTGGCCACTAGAATTTTGCACAATTCTTCTCATCATGACTGATTCCGGATGTCCTAACCTTTCATGTCAGGCTTTAAATGTACTAGTAAACTTCTGGTTTACTGTAACATATGATTCAGTTATATTTATTTTGTGCATTATAATCTGGAGGACATAATTCTTAGCTCTTCCAATGTATGCTTCCTCTCTGATGTAATACAAAGATATTCAATGCCATTCTTATTCATACTTTCTATATGATATCCATTTTTCGGATATCTTTGAAACTTAACAAGTTTCTGTAGGAATCGGGAGAATATAAATGCATAATTTATTTCAAACTTTGTCCCCCTTAGCATTGAAAATCTGACTCTTCCAGAGCACATAATAATCTTTGCATCATCATATATACTACTCACGCTTCCGCCAGAGTCTTTTAATTTGAAATTGGAGAAATACTTTTTTATCTTTAAATATTGTATATGTTGTCGCACTGTCTGCAAGGCACATATCTCCATCATGAATCTCAAATTTTGACATCTTCTGGTGTCAAAGTATTAATAAAAGAAGTATTAATAAACTTAAAAAAAACCTTTATATAACCAAAGTTACCTTATATTATTAACAAAATTTTATATTAACAAAGTGTTACAAAAACAAAAGCATATCATACAAATTACTAAAGACGACTAACTATTATGTCATATCGATTTTTGTTGTTTTGTATTTCCATTGATATTTTAGGATCAACCAGGAAATCTGTAATATCAAAATGAGTATCATCACTCATGTCGTTAAAGGAAGGTCCAGATTCATCAGATATGACATTTGTTTCAACATCCTTTTCTTTTGCCTTTTGTGATTCTTGGTTAAGATCGGCCAAATGTTTTGGCGTACGACACGTACGTACCCAATGACCTTTCATGCCGCATCTATAGCAAATATTTTCTGTTTTCCTTTTAATTATGCGACCAACTTCATTGGCTTTTTCCGCGTTGGAATTATTGGACTGAAATCCTCTTCCACATCTTCGTCCACCACCTCTTCCACGACCGCGACCGCGCCCTCGTCCTTGCCAATTATTTGTACTATACGCTACCACATTCACTTCATGGAATGGATCCGATCCAGTTGGACGGGTTTGATGATTCATTATCAGGAGTTCATTATTTTGTTCAGCAACGAGGAGGACTTGCATCAACTCCGAGTACTGGGTGAATCCTCTTGCTTGATATTGTTGTTGCAGGATTACATTTACAAGATGAAATATTTGGAGAGTTTCCTCGATCATATCATAATCAATTTATTATACTCTCTCCACATAACACCATCCTGGATACAATTCCAAACAAAGTGTAATTATATTCACTAATACTTTTGTGATCCTTAAACCGGAGATTCAACGACTCATGTTTGGTTTTTGGTAAGATAACATATTTTGTGATCAAACCTATCTTTGACTGATTGCCAAAAATCTGCAAGATCTTCTTCGTGATATATTAATCCATTAAACCATCATGGATGTGGTGGCATAGAATTATCATTGCTTTGTCTTTTTCTCATCCGATGTTGTTACCGACTTATCGATGGTATTAAGAAGCCAATTTGCTTTTAGATGCATATTTGCACCTACTGTCCATGTCATATAATGTTTTTCCAGAAACATCAAAGGCGGCGATCTCGAGCTTTGTCATGTTTGACATGACAACTATATAACAAAAATTTAATCGTCAATTTAGTTAAAAACTTTTTAATTTTAAAAAATCATGACAAAACTTTTAAAATAATTGAACATAATAACAACATAATTTAAAACATCATTTCAGGAGGCAGAGCCTTCCATATGATAGAGGAGGTAAAGCTTTTCATAAATTTAAGGAGGCATCGCCTACTATATAATTCATGATACAATCTTCCATAGATTTCAGAAGACAGAGCAATTTAGGAGACATAGTAATCCATATGATCGAGGAGGCAATTTAGGAGACATAGTAATCCGTATGATCGAATCCAAATAGAAACCATGATCATAGCACCACCCGTTATAAGTTTAGTTAATAAAGTCCAAAGATATGCCAAAAACTAAGGGGGTGGTTGATATTCGGTTTCGGCATATGACCATGCGACGAAAATTTTGCTAGTTTAAAATTTTTGGCTATCCAAAATTATCATTAACCAACATCTATGAAATTTTTGTATTTTTTTCATAACAAAATTTCACAATTTGTTTTTGTTTCACCATATATTAGACAAATGTTGATATTTAATCATGTATTTTTTTCAATCTTTAAAAGATTTACTAGATGGGCCCCGCGCCTTGCGCGGGACATATAGTACATCCATTTTTTTAATTAATTTAACGAAGTTAATTTATAAATATGGATATTTCGACCTATATTGCGTATCAAAACCGTAGACATTTTTTAAGAGCAACGATCGATATGGCATTCAGAGAAATAAAATCCAAAAATTATAAAAGTATTCATCGAGAGAGCAACATGATCTATATAGAAAAGTAGGTATGGTAGAACTAATATAAATTGATTTGATATGTATCCACTTTATTATCAACTAACTCAATAAACACTAATTTCATTTATGGATATCACCTAGATCTAATAAGCATGCGTCGAATTCATGAGATCGCGGAGTTGGAGCCATACAAGACCGGATGGAGAATTCGAGTAAAGGTCCTAAGAAAGTGGCGTCAATATTCTTGAGGTTTTGGTGAAACAATTGAGATGATCTTTTCTGAGGAAAATATTAATTTTTAATTTGAAAAGTTCGAACTCTTACAAAACAGTGATACTTAGATCGTCATATCTGACTTATTATCTAATTTTTCAGGATAAAAAATACATGCTTCCGTTTTACAAGAACAAATTCCAACCTTTATCGAAAACTTACATGAATGGAAATTTGTTGGGTTTTCTACCGTTAAGAACGCAATCAGAATATCAAATGTGGTGCCTCATAACTATAAGATCGAATTTATTCGGGGTACCATCATTGAATCCACCGGATCTCCAATCGATAGTGTCTTTTTCTCCTTTGTTGATTTCGGATCGATATTGGAGCGTTACTTCTTTGGACATCATTTGATTGAAAAGGAATTAATCTTAGGGTCTATATATCATCATTTGTTGTTATAATGGCCTATGTACTGTTAACATGGGTATTTGTTTATTTCTGTCTGACTCTTTTGAACAGGGGATAAACTACAAGAAGCTTTGCTTTTGTTTAAAAAACCAGAGATATGTAATTTTCTCTATATATAATCTACAGTCATTATGTATCACTCATGTATGTGATCTTGTTTCGTTTATAGAAATATTTGTATACCATGTATTGCTTGGGCCAAAAAGCACAAGAGTTTAAGGACAAAATCTCTAGAGTAGATGACGAAGATGTGGTACGTGTTCTGAGATGGTGGAAGATCAACAATATTGGTGGTGCATTTTCTAATATTATATAAATGTATATTGGATTTTTATGGTACTTAAGATGATTATTAAATCATATTTTTTTCTGATCAGAATATTCAATCTAATATATCTTGTAGTGAGATAATGATTAATTCAGACATTGTTGAAGCTCACCAATTCAGGTCGATGTAAGTATCACAATCGAAACTAATACGCATTAAAAATATATGAATAAAGATCAAAATCGATTGTCCAATTTTTTTAAAAAAATATCAATAAACGTTTGTACAATATCTGGAATATATAAATGAGAAACCGATCAATGACTTAAATATCAAGATCATCAGTCTACAAAAAAAAAAAAAAAAATATATATATATATATATATATTAGTAATCTAACTTGTATACATTTAAAATCACAAGTAATTAATAAGAAAAATAGACTTACATTAATCATCACCAAATCTTCGAATTTTTTGACCATAGCCTCATCATCTCAAAACCTCGTAACAACATAATTAACTTTACTGCATTTTAGATTATCATCTGATATCACGAGTTTCAAAAAAAACCGTTTACCCTCCAAATCCTTAATAACAGCAGGTAAAACAGATAAATCATCCTAAAACCCACCAAAAAAAAAATATGGTTAAAATTCTTAAAATTAATCAATATACTCAAATAAATTTATATGAATATATAATAAAATACATAAAATACCTCATGAACTTGGTCCAACAAATCAGAAGCACTTCTACATAAAAGTGAACGCGCGAGACAATCCAAAAATAAAACTCTAATTTGCATGCCATCAGAATCAGAAACACACAAGGCCACAAAATATTCTATTATTTATTAAATAACATACAACTTTTTAAATAATTCCATTTGAGATGTAATAGGAGCAAACTGTATTCGTGTTGCATTGAAGGAATTTGATATAACTAAAAAACCTGAAGAGAAATATTTAAAAAAATTAGTAAACAATTACTCTGTTTAAACTATAAGATTATAAACATGAAAGCTAATAAAACAAACCTCGAATCTATTAACCATTGAAATTGTTAACAATTGTGGTTGATAAAAGTTTCAATTTAAAAGGTAAACAACTCGTTCTATAATCATCAAGACAATCCACAATTTCGAATCTATTAATTATTTTCGCTTCACCCTCAATCAAAAGATATTGAAAGTTTTTAACATATTCTTTCTCAACAAAAGCATGGACCCTCGTGCCCTGATACAAAACAAAATAGAAACATGTTTAATGAAAAACACAAATAAAACTTTTTAAAAACATAAAAATTATTACTAATAATTAGATACAAATTATTTTTAAATATACTGTAAAGCTAACCTCTTCATCGACGAAAATCATTTCAATGGAAGTAAGGACACTGTTATCAAATACATTCCATAATCGAAGAATCATAATATTAATATTGTAACTATCGATATCTCGACTTATATTGCGTATTAAAACCGAACCCATATTTTTCAAATCAACGATGGACATGATATTCAGAAAAAGCAAATCTTAAATTTTTATGGGTATTCGTGGAGAAGACAACATGATATATATAGAAAAAAATTCAATGGAGATACATATAAAATAAATAATGAATATTTACAAAATTCTCTGAATTACATATTTTCGTGAATCTAAGAAACCGAGAAACCCTTTCCTTTGAAATTCCTCAAAGGGCATGGACATGACCAATATAAGATTAAAGAGAGAGAGAGAGATGTAAAGAGTTAAAAAAAAAAAAAAACCCGAAAGAAAAAGAAAATCCTAGATCTCAGAAGAAAAGAGGAAGACGAAGATAATATAATGAGTACTGTACAACTCACCAGTTTATTATATGGGCCAATATGGGCCAAGATAAAAAAATCGAAACCAGAAGCCCAATTTAAACAATGGCAACATATGTAATTAAAATAATTCATTAAAGCATAAAAGTAAAAATAGATCTGAGAGTGAACCTGGAGCCACCATGTAGGATTTCGCACTTGCTAAATAATAGTATGATTTGGTGTTAACGTTTTTACTTAGTAATTAAGGTTTGATCATATCAACTAAATTCTCTTGATATTGTTTATAGTTATCGTAGATGAAAAAAGGTTAAATTTCCAACAAGATAATATCGGCTACCAATTATATGTCAAGATTTGTACGGTTCATATATTATTCACATCTTTTATGGGTTATAGGTTTGTTATGGCTATCGTAGATGAATAAAAAATGTAAAATTTTCAACACAGTAAATGTCGGGTAACAATTATATGTCAATATCCGGTCGGTTTAAATATTATTTGTATCTCTTATTGCCTATAGATTTGTTTGTATCTTTTAGTTTCTTTTGGTATTACTTTTATTTATCTTAAGTAATTTAAAAAGGTTAGGTTTCCAAAAAGAATTGTGATCGAGCTTTGTCATTTGTTTAGTTAACACATGCCTCCTTCTTTTCTTATCTTATCATCTTCAAAAGATCTACAATGAATAACTCTCCTTTGGTTTATCATGATTTTGGTGTTTCGCATTTGAATCTTTAGAAGAAGTCTCATATTTATGTTAAAATTTTGAGATTTGCAGACAGATTTTTGATTCTCATGATAAAACACTCGTGATCATGTCGATTGTATTTAAATTGATAATAATCAAACAATCATATTTGTTATTAGAGACAAAAGCAGAGCTCTAAGTATATATGTTTTAAGAAACAAAGCTTTATTTATAATTTATTATTAGAACTTGTTTTTGAATGAGAAATGTTTGTCCTAAGTTTGTTGCTTGAAAAACACGAAAGGGGCATATCATATGTTGTGGGGAAGTCCTAACAAGGTTAAAAATTTTAGGACAATTGTAGAGATGAGTGAATCCATACTAAACCAAGCGCGCGCGCCAAGCTGAGCCAAAATGGACTCGGGCTTAGGTTCGGATTTATGTGCGGATTCGGGTATATGGATTTTGGTCCAATAACCTATCTTTTTGCATCAAATTTTTATTTGTGTAATTGATCACTACATAAATTTAGACTTTGTCAAAAAGTAAATAATTCTCTTAAAGAATTAATCTTGGTCAAAAGTTAAATAATTTTTTAAATCAAATAGAGAATTAACTTGGTCAAAATTAAACTCTCCTCTTCAAATGAATAATTGATTATAATCAATCAATTACGTAACCTCCACTATCACCATAATGCCTCATATTGAATGGGTTTAATTGAGCATTATGGAAACCATAATTTTGAGAGTTAAAAAACGTCTCTCGCCATTCACCATAAGAACATGGGATAACAACAATCTCTACATATTATTATTCTTCTTTCCTTTCTTCTTTTGATCCCCATTTCTCTCATTGAGAGTACAATACAGAAAAAGGTTCGAAAGCTTATGATTTTGAATGTTGCGAATCATAAGAATTATGCAGTTGTATCCTGAGATTCAAAACGCCATGCAACCGTCACACTACAGGGCGTTTTCAGAATTAAGGAAAAAGCGTCTTACCTCTACAAATTCGTTATTTTCCAAATTCTTGTATCGGTATTTTTATTGTATTATCAATTTATTTTATGCAATTTCTTCACAAATATTCAGTTTGCCCATGTTGTAGAAATAGCGTTCTTACACTTATTAATCTGATTCTAAGTCTATTATGTCCGCATTGGGCGCAGACAACCCACCTAGTATTAGGGTGGGACGATTCCGGATATCCTGAAATTTTAGGATATCCGAAACCGGATCCGGATCCGTGGCAAAAGTATCCAGATCTTGATCCGTGGCGTCCGGATATCCGACAAAAAATAGGATATCCGCGGATATCCGGATCCGAAAAAAAAAAATTAAAATAACTAAATTAAAATATTAAAAACTTCAAAAAATATAATTTAAAATTTTGAATAATATTTTTCAAAATAAATATGATATATTAGAAAAGAACTAAAATCAATTTATATATATATATATATATATATATATAAATAACTTAATATATGTAAAAAATATATATGTTTTTAATATATTTAAACCGTCCGGATCCGAATATCCAGACCGTTAAATTTTACTATCCGTGGCAAAAGTATCCAGATCTTGATCCGTGGCGTCCGGATATCCGACAAAAAATAGGATATCCGCGGATATCCGGATCCGAAAAAAAAAAATTAAAATAACTAAATTAAAATATTAAAAACTTAAAAAATATAATTTAAAATTTTGAATAATATTTTTCGAAATAAATATGATATATTAGAAAAGAACTAAAATCAATTTATATATATATATATATATATATAAATATATATATATATATAAATAACTTAATATATGTAAAAAATATATATGTTTTTAATATATTTAAAGCGTCCGGATCCGAATATCTAGACCGTTAAATTTTACTATCCGGATCCGGATCTAAAATTTTACTATCCTTTTCCAGATCCGGACGCTCCAGATATCCTAATTTTTGGAGCGAATCCCGGATCGGATCTCGAATCCCGAATAGTAATTCCACCCCTAGCCATAGTATTATAGTAATGTCTAATTACTTTTTTTTTTTAAACTAATGTTTTATTCCATTCCATGGATTATGCATAATTTACCTCGTAATGGGTTTGTTTAACGGCCCAATTGACGCAAAAAACCTGAAGAGTGTTAAAAGCCCATTACGAGATCTTATTCGTCTGTCGTGGCACTCGACGACGAATGCAGGAATTCATTAACCGGCGAAACCAAAACAATCCCCAATTTCTCCTTCGTGGTATATAGCTGTAATAAACCGTCGATTACAGGGGCAAATCGGTCAAAACACACTTGGAAATTTTCCCCCAAGTCTTCCTCAAGTCTCATCGAAATGAGAAAATCATCGCAGATTTCCTCATCTCTCTGGGTTTTTCGTAATTTCTCTGTTTTCTTTTGTTCTGTAGTAATCTCGCCGCCGACCATTGAATCTCCGGCGATTTGGTATCGCCGGCGGTTTATTGTAGTATGTATTAGGGTTTGCGACTGTTCGTCCTGTCAGGAACTGAATCCTTGTCTGGCAATCTTGATTTGGGGTCTCTAGTCTTCGTTATTGAGATTGTGAATCTCCAAATCTCGAGAGTATTAGAGGATACAGCGAGTTTGAGTTTTTGGTTTTGGGGATTTCTTTTTTTTTTGGGTTCGATTCGTTTTCCGGCGATGCCACGGAGTTCTAGGCACAAATCTAGCAAGCATAGCTCTAGGGATGCACGAGACTACTCTGATCCGGAGAAAGATTCAACCTTGAAAGAGAAGAAGAGCAGAGCGGAAAGTAGTGCTACGGTCTCCAAGGAATCTGTCTCCGGTGAAAAACGTAAGCTTGATCACTATGATTCTCTTAATGGCGAGTATTATGAGGAGCGCACTTCCTCGAAGCGCCACAGAGAGAAAATCGAAGACAGTGGTAATGATAGGTGGAATGGTGGAGATGACGAAAGAGGAGAGATTTCTAACAAGTCCAAGGCATCTAGTGAGAGGAGTAGGAGGAGAGAGGAAGTAGAGGGCGAAGAAACGAAGAAAAGCAGTGGGAGGCATAGAGAGTCTAGTCGAAGGGAAAGCAAAGAGTTTGAGAACCGAGACAAGGATAGCAAGTATAAACAAGGAAAAACTGACAAGCTTTTTGATTGTCAAGATCATCATGGATCAATGATTGCGCTCGGTAAAACTGGTAAGGTATCTTAATCATTCCATGATCCATTCGTTTATCAATTAGCCACTAGAAAGTTTACTCGTGGACTATATATATGCTTGAGCTTGTGGCTGAGAAAGGCAGGGTCGGAAAATTAGGAGTTGTATAATGCTTATCTATGATTGAAGAAACAACTACATTTGCATTTCTTATACTTCAGTATGACGTTTGGTTAGTATATTCTACTGGCGTGCTTGAAGAAAGTACTTTTCGACTTCTTATGTTTCTTATGATGGAGAGTCTTAATTTTCCATGCTAAACATTGTTTTTCTTTTGTTTAAAGATGCTAAACATTGTTGGTTCTAGTTGTTTTGTCGTCTTTATAGAGATTAATGATATAGCTCAAACTCGAGATCCATTTGTTTAGCCGATCTTTTATATGAATTAGAATCACCATTGGAAGACAAAACAGATGCCGTGCACCATCTTGTATCTAAAAAAAGACGTGGATTTGTAAAGTATTTACGGGTTTTATTGCTTAGAGTATTCATTTATGCCGCTTCTGTTGTACTGCATTTTCCAACATACTCTGTATGACTTTCTTCTGCATTGTTGGCTGCTTTCCTTGCTACTTTATACAGGGCTGCATTTATTGGTTGGTTAAATGTATGCATACTGCAAATGCGAGGTGTTGAGCCTCATTATGTTGAAATGGGTGTATTAAGTTTACTAACCTTATGCCCCTGTATTCAGTTGGGCAGTTTAGAACACCTGAATGCAAAATCTATTTGGCACAGGTTTTGCTAATCTTTTTCTTTTCTTGTTTTAGACCCAAAGGCTCAAGGTCAGGTACAGAGTCCTGGTTCAGAAACTTATCCTGAGAAGCGATCAAGGCGTAAGAGGGAACATCATGGTATTGGGCACAAGCATCAAGATAACATTGGTGAACTTAGTGATAGGGTTTTCACTTCCGGAGATGACTGCCCTAAAGATGGTAAACAGAAGGAAGAGAAATGCAGAGATAAAAGTCGGGTAGACACTGATGAAGCCAACAATCAGAGGGGTGATAAGCAGGGAGATGACCGACCTGATAAAGAGCACCCTAGGCCTGATGGAAAGGATGTCTCTGAGAGCAAACGGAAAAAAACTAAATTTCAGGAAAATGACCATGACAAAGAACATTGTCATGAGCTCGACAATGAAGTTGATGGATATCATGACCGTCCTTGTGAATATGAACGCAATCGAGATTATGACCAAGGACGAGACCGTGAGTGGGATAGGGACCGTGATCGTGAGAGAGACAGGGATCATAATTTTGATCACAGGGATTATGAACGTGATCGTTATCATGAGCGGGACTGGGACCATGGTCAGAGTAGAGATCATGACCGGGATCACGATAGGGACAGGACCCGCGACCGAGAGAAAGATCGCAGTCGTGACTGTTATCATGACCGGGAACGAAGTAAAACTGAAAATGAAAGAGATAGTGAACGTGATGCGTCTTACCTTGATCAAACTGGTCGGTACAAGGATTGTAGAGAAAGGAGGAGATCTCCAGATGACTTAAGTGACAGCAAATCCAGGATCACCACAGCTCATACTGATATGCACATTAGAGGTAGCAGAGGGCAGCCAGATGGTGATAGGATAAGATCTCAACGTCAACCTTCCAGTTTGGTGGTTCAAGAAGTGATCGGGTATGGCGTTTTCATTTTCTCAACATTGTGTTTGGTAGTTTTGTGTACTTGGAACTGTCATTTTTTCTATCTTAGATGGTTCTATTTTACCCACATTTATGCGGAGGGTTTTTTGGATTGATGAGATTATATTGTTTGTAGTGAAAAGTTTGTATATTCCTTATTTTCCCTTTATTGGGGTTGTAAAGTGATAGTTGATCGTAAATTGTTTGCATGAAACAGAAATAATTTGGATCAAAAAGCCAAAGGGCTTTCTTCTCGGGAGGCTGCAGCTCTTTCTGGAGGATCAGAGAGAGGTTCAAAAAATAGGGTTTCTGAGAACACAACAAAGACGGAAGATGGTTCTTTGGGTGAGTTTCAAGTCGAAAGGTCTTCTAGTACAAAAGCTTCACCACAACCTTTTGTAGAAAGATCTCCCTCTACTATGGGTCTTGAGCGAAGATACATAAACCGAACTGGTACAAGTCAGAGTCTTGAAGTTGAAGAAACAGGTCAGAGGAAAAACACTAGAGATTTTCCAGCATCTGAGGCTGACAGGATTCTGGTAGATGAGACATCCCAGGCAGAACTATCCTTTAACAATAAAGTTAACCAGAACAGCACATCTTTCCCGCCACGCCCTGAGTCTAGGAGTGGCATTAGTAGCCCTAAAGTGGCCCCTCTAGAAGAAGATAGCAGGGCTAATATTGCTGGACGTTATAAAAGAGGTGGTGATGCAAATATGGGAAGAGGACAACAAGGTAATGTGTGGAGGGGTTCCCCAAACTGGTCATCTCCAGTTATTCCGAATGGGTTTATTCCATTTCAACACGGGCCACCTCATGGAGGTTTCCAATCTATGATGCCACAATTTCCCTCTCCATCCTTGTTCGGGGTTAGGCCCTCAATGGAAATGAGTCATTCTGGAATTCCATATCACATGACTGATGTTCAGAGGTTTTCTGGTCACATGCGCCCGCTCGGGTGGCAGAATATGATGGATGTCTCAGGTTCTCATATGCACGGTTTCTTTGGGGGTGGTGTTTTCAGGGATGGATCACGCATGTATGGGGGAGCTGAGTGGGACCACAACAGGCGGATGCATGGCCGGGGTTGGGATTCTGGTGTAGATGCGTGGAAAACACTAAATGTGGATGTGAGTATGGATGTCTCATCAATTTCTGTTAAAGATGATAACTCAGCACAAGCTATAGACGGTGATAATCTTGCTGACCAGAAAAGTCACTCCGAAGATAACAGGGCAAAAAGCATTGAAGCAGGATCAAATCTAACATCTCCAGCAAAAGAGTTGGCTGTGAGTTCCCCTAAAACCCTGTTCAAAGAGGCATATGTGGATACTGTTGCAGAAACAATGGATACTGTTGAACGCTACTGCCAGCACTATCTCTCTAAGATTGATATATCAGTTAAACTTACTGATGCTGAGGTACATAGCCAATGCATGTGGTTATTGGAGGGTGAAGAAGGTCCAACAAGGGATGATGGAATTGCGGTGTTTGTAAATCTAAAGGTATTTCTCTCTCATGCATCAACATCAGACCTTATGTTTGTTTGTATGTATAGACGCACGGCAATCTTTAACACTGTGATTCTTTCTCTCTCTCTCTCTCGCACATCTTATATTATTTTGATGACAGGAAGGTGGGAAAGCAGTGCCAAAAAGCCAGTGTTCTTCCTTGACTTCACTGATTCCTACCAAAAACAATTCAGTGTTTCAGGTAAAGGACTTTGGACTAAGAAATAACTCGCCATTGAATTCTGCAATTAAGTTCTTCAGTCAATAAGAGTATGTTGAACGTGCAGATAGCTATGGAGCTGTACAAGGAGCAGAGATATGAAATGAAGGGTCTTCCGGATGTTAAATATGAAGGGTCTCAAGTCTCTCCTCCCCATACGAAAATCGATGTGGAAATGGATGATAGGCTTTTGGAAATTGGAGATGTGTCGGAGTTAGATGCACCTCAAAAGATGGAGCAGGAAGCTGCATTGCCTGAGTTGGAGAAAGAGAGAGAAGTGGAGGAAGAGAGAGGTTCATCTCCCAATCCAACCGAGGCTCGGGAAGATGCTGCCATGTCAGAAGATGAAGAGGAGGGTGTTGTGGTAATTGTTGGGGATGATGATGTATCTTCGAAGGTATTAGTTTCTGAATCTGATGAGTCGGTAATAACTCGGATACATCATGGACACATTTTCTAATATTTCCATCCCATATCTCTCTCTCTCTCTTTCTATATCTCCGTATTCAATTTTGCTCAGAACCCCTTTCATTTTTTTTCTTTCGCGACCCCTTGCCAGAAAGTACTAATGAAAAGATGACTTCCTATGGTTTATAAGAAGAATGAATGAGATTGCAGGAAATGGTGAAACGAATGTGATGTCTATACAGAGAGGCAGAATATGCAAGAGTTAGATCACTTAGCGCTCTCTACCAGCCTATAAATCTATTGTTTCTGGATATATGAAAAAGAGACGATGGTGCTTGGCTTTTTCGTCTTCTTGGTGTTGTAGCGTGTGAAGTAAACAAGTACCAACCATAAGGTTTCCTATCTAATTCATGAATTTCCTGCAGTTGGGGGCTTTGCATAGACATGGCACCTTGAATTCCTCTGGCTCGTCTGGATCAAATAAGTAATCATACCTGCCAACACAACACAACATTTCTTAAATTATGACATCATCGGCAGTAGACTGAAGAATAGTATAGAGAAATGTGTAGTATACGTTAACTCCTCTCCCACAGCTACATTGGTTTTGGCGATGAGAACAATCCTGCTTTCCTCATCTCCTACGCTCATAATCCTTGCATAGCAATTTGGCGTACACTGCACGCACGCATATCTTGATTTAGTCTTTCAAGTTTCTAAATTCATATATACTCGAAAGGTCCATCCCAAGCTGCCTGCTTACCGAATGGTTGATGAGCCGAGCTATATTCCCTTTATCTGTAGCATCGACCACTACTTCCTCACTGATCTTGAACAGCTGCAATACAAATCCTTTCCTCTGTTAAGAGAGGGAGAGATAGAGAGAGAGAGAAAGAAACAATTGTGGATGAGAAAAAAAGGGAAACAATTTCAACTCACATAGCAATCCTTCCCTTCTCTGCGATACTGTGCTTCTCTCAAGTCTGCAATGCTACCTCTCACCTGTTCTCCTCTATATTCAAGAACCTGAAACAAAATAGTATCTCTCGACACCCACTCTCATCCCATATAGACCAAACCTAAATGTTACACCCTTATTCAAAACAGGGTCTGCATATGTACCATTTCTCCTTCTTGGATATTTCTTCTTGCGAAAAGACCCCATCCATGAATTCCAGATCTCCCAAAGCAGACCCGATCCATTTCTGTCCTCTGTCGCATGAAACATACACTAGTCAGATTTCATAATACCTGAACATTGCAATCTCTTTAAAACATCTGAGAATGCTTGCCTGCAAGTGGTGAAGTCGTTCCCTGAAAGAAGAAAACGATTTGGGTTCTTCCGGCACATACTACGCATAATACGACAACACAACTGTCAGGTCCAAATAGTAGTTGGAAACAGAGTAGAAGCACTGCATAAAACTTTCTTACCCTGAATGCGTTCAGAGTTTGGATCGCTTCTGATGGATGATGATGTGGTCCCCTTGTGTGGTGAGGGATGGCTTCTACTTCACTCCTCTACAAAACCGAGATCAGCCTAGTTAACAAAGGGGATGTGCATAGAACATATCAGTTTTTGTGGTTAAGACCCATGTAAATACCTTCTTGCTATTGACCCTTCTTCTAAATACACGACAACGAGCAGCAGAAAATGGATCACATGTAATGGTATCCTCCTCGGGTGACTCTTCATCATCTTCTCTGATTGATGAAATAAGCCGGGAACCGCCTCTCTTCTTGTTTAGGACAAGACTTTTTGCAGAGAAGACCCCTGAAGGAGTTTGTATAACTAACACAGTATCTGGGTTCGGAGCCCTACATACCAAAAACAATAGTGAAAACATAATTCATAAACAGACATCATAATACCAAAGCTTCTTTACAAAGGGTACTGAGAATTTGTACCTGTGATAAGCACAGTAGGACACCATCTTTGTTATCTGCCGACCATTTTTCTCCAAGCAGTGCAACTACATACATAATGCATGGAAATATGCCTGATTAAAAGTAGTAAATGATATATTGGAAAGGAAAACAGAACCGCTTGAGTTCCTATAAATTTGAAGACGCCAAACACATTGTCTATCGAAAACCAGTTCTACTACAAAACGACTACATCAATTTGGTTTCATTATTGTTCAGATGCAGGGCAAATAAAACCAATGTCAGTTGATGAAATGAAGAAAGATCAGAAACACTAATACCTCCATTCTATAACCAGCTCGGGAGGCACACATGGCATGGTAATACGTAGAACACTTGCAACACTGAGTGCACGAGCCGTGTATTTGTTTGCATATTACACATATCTGAAATCCACCAAAACAAAGGTTTCTTGCATATTAGTTTAGAAAAAGTCTGAAATTCACAAAAGACAAGGAAAGAAAGGTTTCTGGCATTTTAGCTCTCTGCTGACAGTGGAATTCACCAACCAGTTAGGAAAAGAGTACTCTCGAGTTTTGTCCAAAATGAACACAATAAGTTGACATTTAAATATACCTTCACAAAATTACTTGATGGAATACTCAAAACCCCAACAGCTGGTTCCATTTTTTCATCACTTGCAAAACATACTTCAGGCTGAAACCAAGCACATGTCACATGAACCCACAATGTTTCCACATCAGTTGGCTTCAATGCACCTCCTATCATCAGTCAAAAACAATTTTGAGCCAAGAATATAGTTAATGGGCAGCGATGCCATATGTTGGATAAACCCTATATCTTTTAAGGGAAATAGATAACTGAATACGCTTTAAAAGCCATCTTTGAAGGAAATATGCAAAAGTGCCATCAGGAAAAGCAACCACTTTTTAAAAACGAAAACATTTTACTAGTTGTAACAATTTTAACTCAGATAAAGAAGCGAAGATCGTGTCAAATATAGGTTAACAAGAAATATTTTAGCGCCACAAAATGAAAAGACGTACCTTTTACAGGGCAGAGGCAGCAATCGCGCTTAATACCTGGTGTCTCGCATGATTTACAGACCCATGAGGTGAAATCACGAACATGTCTAGCGCCATAGCATTCCTGATGCACTGCTATTTGGCACCTGACAAGGAAAAAAAGAACAAACATCTTAAACAATAACACTGCATCATGCTTAAATATTCCACGCTTGATGCGGAAGGGCATGACATGAAAATATAATGGCAAGCTCTGGCTCAAATATCTTATCCACAGAAACTAGCAAGAAAATGAAACCTTACACAGTCCAATTGAGCCAATATTGGAAGCAAAAATAAGAGTCTACAGGCAAGTAAAATTTAAAATTGACATGGCTTATTCAGGCAGATGATCTAAAGGTGTTCAAAAAGATTAATAACAGCACCTGTTGCAGATAATAATCTTGTTGTAGTCCCAATCTTCAACCCATCTGCAAACTGCACATCGTTCTGTTGTCCACTTTGAGATGACCGGCTCATAAGTCTCTGACAACAACGAAAGAAACAGCCAACAAAAAGCATCACACAAGGCACTTCAAGCTTTTCAGCATGTTACAGGTTTCATTTCCAAAATTTTTTACCTGACAGAAAAGCAAGCAACCTCTGCTTTCTCTGCTTCATGGAAGGTCGTTTAGGAACTTTAGCTGCTGTAGCATTTGCATGTAACTCTGCTAATTTCATCATCTGCAGAGTAATGGAATGGTCCGGCAGATTAATATGCCAGTGAGTAAGTCAGATAAAACTCGAATGGTCCGGCAGATTAATATGTCAGTGAGTAAGTCAGATAAAACTCAGAAGAAAGAGGCGAATATCTCTGAAAGAAATCAGAAGAGTAATTGTACAAACCCATTCTTCTAGTGCCAGCTTCGAGCTTTTGACTTTCACACTGGTCTTCCAATTTTTTGCTTTTGATCCGGTATGCCTTTCCCATTCACTAAGTGCTTTCCTTTGAGGTCCACAGGAGCCACACTTACATACGACTCTGCAAATAAACAACATGGTGTAAGAAGACTCTGCAAATCATTCAGCAAAGAAACCTGAAAACCTCCAAAAGGTTCTTGCTTTGAATTAGTTTTAGAAGTAAACCCAAGGCGAGAAGTTGGAGAAATGTAAGGAAAAAGTAAACTGGTATCTGCTTACAAATGTTGACTCGGGAAATATATTCCTTCTACTCCAGAGCATACAACAATAACCTTGTCAGGGAGAACCATCCGACCATCGCCTTTGCCAAGTCTGTACCCGAAAACGCCCAAATTTAGACCCAAAAGGCAGTTGTTGTGAAAACCGTAATAAAATTAAGAAAAAAGAGGCCTACTTTGACTTTAAGTCTTCTTTTTCAGAATCTGATAGCTCAAAGTTAAATTTAGCTCTGCAAGTAGGACAGTAGTAATCTGTTCCCCCGAAACCCTTCAGATCATCAAATGAACCTTGATCTCAACACATGCAAGCAGGTAAGAATAGTATAACATTGATGAAGTCCAAAATTAACATACCTTCGTATGCTTATCTGATATTTTGTCACACTCTGCGTGTACCCTCACTTTACAACCATCACAGCGCACCTAATTTACCACACAGATATCAAAAATTCAAAATAGAAAACAACCAAAACCTGAGGCTACACCACTATAGAACCTAATATTTTTGTTTTCGTACCCAGCGTTGACTGTCCAAATGATTCCTTATCTTCTTGCATATATCACAATTGTATTTTGATTTTGTCAACTGTAACAAAAACCAAAGTAGGCTTACTCATAAAACCATTTCTGCTTCAATTAAAACTAAACTAAGCATAATCACAGAACAAGGGTCCCTACATACCCTTGAACATGGTTTACACAACAATTGATCTCCACGAACCAGAGCTTTCATTTTTTTTGCCATCTCAAAAGAAATGACCATTCCACATCCTACACAGGCTAGTGGATTTCTGTATTTCTTTAACAAGTCCTGCAAAGCATCAAGTTAATTAATTGCCCAAACTGGAGGGGATTTACAAAAAAAAAAAAGCCATATAAAAAGAAATTTAAAATCTTAGCAGCCTTGTGTTGTTTTGGGAACTAGAACAAAACCAACCAACGAACATGTTACAAAATTTATGCTTGAAAAGAAACCCCATGCACAACGACTTCACAGAAAGAGAAACTTGCCTGGCTTGGAACATTACTGTTGTTGAGATTTTGGTTTGAGCCCGCGGTTTCTTGAATCCATCTGTAGAAAGAGTCGTCATAAGTCGGGTTACCAGCAGCCAAGTGAATATCATGCATCAACTTCTCCGTAAATCCCTGATCTGCCAAAAATGCTTCCTCCAGTGCCATCTGAAAATCCCCAGGGTTGCATCCTTGAAGTTCAGACTGTTCCTGGAACCTGAACAAAGTAGCTTATTAAGCACTAATCCACATTTACGACTTTTTCGTCTTTACTTTTGATAATTATAGAGACCCACCTGGCAACATAATCCACAAAAGGGAAGATCATCCCTCTTCTCACCCATGCGTAGTCCTGTTTTTACATAAACAAGAATCAAAATCCAGCAGTTTCTAGAAAACTTGAAAAAAAGGTAAGATCCAAAACCATTTAGTCTCCTAGTCGTACCCTTTCATTCTCGTTCCCAGAGTGACCAAAGAAGACAACACAGGCGGCATCGGGTATACAAGAACGCAAAACAAGCTCTGGTGCTTGTGTCATTGGATCGATAACAATGGCCGGCCAAAACGGTTCGTTACTCCCAGATTTAGCCCAAATCAAGTCACCTGAATAGAAGTTCTCAGGCCCATAAGAAGCTTCTTTCTTTGGAAGCTTCTCATCTTCCCTCGCACGCACCTCACAAGCTTGCTTGTGAAATGTTGCTTGTTTATACAATGCACTATACTTGCGGTTCCTATCGTGTTCATTGCTTTTCAGATTACTGGCTTTAGGACTCCGAAAACTAACTTTCTCATTCCTGCATTCTACTTCTTCCTCGAAATCACAACCGTGTTCGTCGCTACTTTTGCTATCTTTCCTCCAATTATCGAGCACAGAATCGTTGAATCGAGAAGGAAGCACCTGAATTCGTCCCCTAGATGTCCGAACAAGCGGTGGTCGGGAGACACCAGCCGGAGCATCCCTCGCAGTGCCGGAATCGGATCTTCTATTGGACACTGACTCTACCTTAACTCCAGTGCACCACGAAGCAGAGAATCCATTCCGTCCACCGCCTGGAACTATCCCGGCGGCGATTTCTCCGAGAAGGTTGAGAGGGTAGTAACCTCCCAAGTTGGCTTTTCTCTTCTTCTTCTTCGAGCCACCGCTCTCACTCGCCGAGTTCCCGAGTTTGCACCTTTTCAAACTCGGTATCTGGGTTTTAAGCTTCCGTTTGATTATCATTCTCTTGAGAACAAAATCAGAGCATCACTGTTCAAATCCAGAATCGCTCCTTCCAAATTCCCTAATCGCTCGCAAACCCTAACCTAGACCCCAATTCCGAGATGTAAAAGAAACCCAGAGAGCACTACTCCGTCTTCTCTCTGACCCACAACTGGAAATCGCATACCCGTCGTATCAAACAAGGAAAGCCATAGAATTTCAGATATTCTTCTATGGAAAAGGAGAGAAGAAGAGACGTTTGGCACGAATGTTCACAGAGAGAGAGAGATCTGTTCCTAACTTCTCTCGCTCTTTATCTCTCTTCAAAAATTTCCAGAAAACCCAAATTAAACAAAAAAATGCCTCCTTTTTCTTGTGATTTGGATAACAAATGCTGAAGAAATTGTTTTTAATCGAAAGAGAGGAAATTTCAGCAAATTTTTATTTTTTCTGGGTAAGAAAATTTTAGAGAGAGAAATCGTGACAGAGTTGAAGAGAGAGAAGACACAGAGAGAGAGAGAGAGAGCAACAAAAAAAAAGGTCGGTTTGTTCGATCGGCGTCACCTTCTGTATAACGTGAGGGGAAGGTGCACATTACTGCGGTTTAGGCTAACATGCGCCCGAGGAAGATAAGCAGCCCCCACGCTTTTTCTTCTTCTTCCTCGTTTCTTGTCTTCTCTGACCAATTCAAAGATCGTGTCTTGTCACATTTGTTTCTTCTCTTAATTTGATATCAAAATCAAAATGTTTGCTCTTGAAATGCTATAAACATTCTTTTTTTACAGATCGTTGGAGCTGGAATGGAACTTACATAGTACGGCTACGACAGTGTACTTCTTTTTGTTAATTTTTCGTATGATCTAAAAGGTTACAACTACTACTACGAACAAATTTCCAAGAATTGGCCAAATGAAACTCTCGTCTCGCAATTCTTACACAGAGCAAGATGTGTCCTATCTTTATATATATAGGAATATTTTTAATATTTGTGTTCTCTGTTCTGCTTAGTTATGCACCGGTGAGGCTGATGGAAGAAGCAGCTACAAAATGGAAAACAAAAAAATATATTGAAAAGTTTCCCACCATTTTTTTTCAGAACTCTTATAAGGGTATTTACGTAATAATGTAATTTCTTTGTGGTTTTCCGGTTTAGAACTAACCGAGAAGCTCTGTTCTCTGTGTTTTCTATTTTCTTAACAAGGAGAACCCAAATTGGGTGCACATAAAAGATGAATCGAATCGAACCGAATCAAAATTCATCAATCCAAATTTTATCATAATCTTACCGTATAGAAATTTATATGCCGAATTATTTGAACCAAATTAGAATCAAATTTGAATTTCGTGCAACCAAATCAAATTAACCGATATTTATTTACAATTTAATATGTTTAATATAACATATAAAAATTACATTTACACGTACCAAAAATCTATTAAATTAATTATTTTTTATCCAAAACCGAATTGAATTCGAACTCAAATCGAATCAAAAAATTTCAAACCGAACATAACTCAAATTGGGTTATAATTGAAACATATTTTCCAAAACTTGAAAAATCTGAAATCCAAAAAAAAATCGAGTTAAACTTAAAAAAAAAAAAGGAGAAATTTGCTAAATTAGGACAAATTAACACATCTATTGTCCCAATACACATTTTCTCATTTTTGCCATTTTTTGCCTATACTACCTTTAATCAAATGTAAATAATTAAAAATAAATAGTTTTCAATTTTTTTAAAAATCAGAAAATTATAAAAACGAAAAGAATAATCCATGTAAATACATTGAAATATCGTTTTTGGAAAAATCAAAGTAAAAACATAATTTTTTTGTTTGTTCTATGTCTTCCAGAAATCGCGTTCTAATTCTACGATGCTTCTACAAGTCTGTAGAATGTTTGTTCTGCTTTTTGATATATATCTACCAAATGTAGAATTTGAGTTCTAACACATGCTCTATGTTCTACTATTTGGTAGAATATTATTTTCTACTATTTGCTCTAAACACTACCAAATCCTGAATACGCATGCTACCATTCTCTCTATCTTCTACCGCGTCCAGAATAGAAATTCTACGGTTTTTTGGGACAATAGGTGAGTTAATTTGTCCTAATTTGGCAAATTTCCCAAAAAAAACTGAACGTTCACCAGACCCTAAACCCAATCATGTTATTAGGGGTTGATCGATTTACTAACGCATTAAACTTAAATTCTACCGAAACCGTTCAGATCGGATTTCGGGTCCTTCATACAGGGTTGTATGTGATGACCCAACCCGAGGTTTCTACCCGTGGATAAGCCTCACTACGAACCAGACACTTAGCCAAATTTTTAGTCCATTTTACTTAGCCATTTTTCGCGTTTTTAAACAGTTAGCCAAGTCAATTTCCATGCATAAACGTTAACTTAGATTGAATCAGGAGGTTCAAATACAATGATCAGTTTGCTAATAAGCTATTACATTGAAATGAACCTATCTACCCGATCCAAATCCACCATTCCTTCCTGCCTTTGTCTCGCAATCAGCCACTTTCACGGCCAGTCTCATTACCTGCATCCATAAAGGAGGCATAAGCAACATAATTGCTTAGTGATGCGGTCATCCCGTCTCACTAGACCACATAATAAAATCGCAATCATTACTTATCGATTTCAAACAGTCAATATTACTTATCATGAACATAATTCTCATCAAGCATTTCTGATCCGAATATCGAGCAGTCTCTACATGATCCGGGTAAGCCTTGGCGAGAACACTCGACTCCCAAGCGTGTTAACCCGATCAGACTCTCGATCAAACGATCAGCACATCAAGAATAAATGCAGATTATATAAACATGACAAGCAAAACATTCGGAATCACCCAAGCAATCAATGAGAGTAAGAAATCTAGCAATCAAACGATCCTAGAACATTAACCTTAGCCAATCGGATTCGAAAAACTGCATTGATCCGATTCAATTCTGACACCTCTTGTCGCAACGATCCGCTTAACCGATCCACTCAGACTTGATCTCACGACGATCGCAATGCCCAACCATAATCACGATCCAATCCGATGATCACTCTCGACTTTTCCTTAGAAAAATCTCACTCAAGTTCTTTTTGAGTTTTTTCTTTGTTTTCTCTCTTAGAAACTGTTCAGAAAGGGACGAAAGTGGAAAGAAAATAAGATTAAACCCGAGTTTAACCTTGATAACTTCCCAAAACCGCACCCAACTGTCCATTGTGCATTTTTCTCAAGCAGAATAACTGTTCTGCGCATTTTTAACCCTTCGGCACGAATTTTTACCTAGAAAACTATTCTCGCTTATTTTCTAAGGCAAATCCGCGTGTTTGGTTCAGCAACCGTTCCCTCCAAAACACTTAGAAAATAATTCGGATTGTTTTCACCTTTTCCAGATATTTTTTCCCGCCAAAATGCCTTCGAATATTTTCGGCTTATTTATGCATTTTTCCCAATAATTGTTTCCGCCAAAATGCCTTAGAATAATTTTGGCTATTTTTGCCTTAGGCAGATTTCTGGTAAAATCCAACATGTATCAGACAGTTCCACCAAGTAATTGTCATATCCGAAACAGGCCAGACTGACTCGGTAACCGTCTTGTCCAAATCCAACCATCAGTCCGAAAAATCCGCTTGGTCGGATTTCTACTAGAAAATAACTGTCTAGCTCAGTTTAACTTGATCTTTTCCCTTTTCTCGACCACAACTGCCCATTAAGCTCGGATTCAGCTCAGATTAAATTCATCCAGCTCGATCACTTCAACTCTTTACACGTTCGGATTCCCATCAACCAACTTTTCCAACTTATTCGATCCAACTAATCCAATGATTGATCAAATCATTACTTGGTCTGTTTTTCCGAACACGGGCGTTACATTGTAGATCTCAAACATTAGACCTATGGTACCTTTTTGGGATAGACTCGAGAGCCTCATGTAGGATGTTCGTCTTCGGGGGAAAAGGGGCGACGTGATGATTCGTTAAGATGTACGTTAGGTCATTCGGCCCGTTCGTGGGAAATGTCGTATGCTGCACAAGTAACATGGTCAAAATCATTTTCGGGAGGGCGAAAGGGGGGTTTTCCTCCCGAAGACTCTCCAACACCAAAGTTAGGCTATCACACGAAAGTATGTTTACTCGGGAGGTCAGTGAAGGGTTTAGTTTAACATTACGTTTGAAGATCGTAATGTCATCTGTCGTATGAGGTTTTGGGGTGAGAGAATAAGAATTGATTTCTTAGGAGAGTGGAGTTGGAACTCTCTCTTTCGAGAGTTTACCGGTATGAGACCCTCTCGAGAAGATACCTTTAGATTGTTGTACTCTTTGTCCTCTCGTGAGCCTCTTCTCCTGACTCTCTTGGGAGAGTGGTTTTTAGGGAGAGTCCCCCCCCCCCCCTCTTTTTTATCGGTTTCCTCGTATTTATAGGAGGAGTCATGTCTTGATTTTGCTCTCTCCTTCTTGTTACATCATCACTTTCTCCTCTGTAGTAGTTGACTCTTATCTCAGGCGGCGGCAGGTGACCTGATCTATCAGACACCTCCCGGAATAGACCTACTTCATCGTTGTTGTCCGATGACAAAGCTAGAACCTACCACTCGGTTGAGTGATACGCTTTCCAACCAATAGAAACCAATTCAAATAAATGAATTGTGCCATTTTATAAAGCTATCAAATATTTTAAAGAAATTCTTTAAAATACCACTAAAATAAAATAAAAATTGTTTCAGCATATTATCACTAGTTTTTTTTTCAAAAGTACCACTAAAATTTTTTTGTTTTAAAAAATACTACAAACACTAAAAATAATTTTTAAAATTTATAATTTAAATGGTTGGATTTAGTTTTTAATTTAAATTATTATTACGTAAAAAATGATGAAATAAATGTTTTTTAAGATTTCATATTCAAAATGCAAATAATATATTATACTTTAGCCATTTATATATAATATGATTTTTAAGGTTTTTTAAAATTATATTATAGTATCCATATTGATTAATTATAAATTCGAACACTATTGTTTCACAAACTTCCGATTGCTATTACAGTTATTACATCGACAATCACACACAACTGATGTAAAACTGTTTCGAATTATAAAGTTTTTCGTATAGTTGGTGGGTTCGTAAAAAGCAAAAAAATTCATAGCTCTTAAATCGTAATAATTGAGTTGTGTTTGAAGAAACAAAACCCTTGAGAATATCCAAAAAGTCATTGTTGTGAGCAAATATAAAAACATGGAATATAAGAGTTATTCTTCTTTGGGACATTGGCTACTCCATTGTCAACATGGCTCGCACCTCCTCCGTGACGAGCGCAATATCCACCGTGTTAGAATCTTGCTAATGGACCAAACATAAGCTTATAGACTTTTAAAAATAATGGCATGTTTTATCTACAAAATGGTCCATCTTATACTATATTTGAGAGGTAATTTTTTCTATGTGGCGGTTTCACAGCGAGTTTCAGACATAAAATTACCCTGATGTCATTAATGAAATCGATGTATTTACGCCCCTTGCCATCGATTTGGTCTGACCAAAATATCCATGTTTCGTGTTCTGATATTCTATTGTGTTTGTGATGGGTTTTGCGGCAGATCCGTCAACTGATTAACTCTAATCTAAACCCTAGCTCCCTATGTTATATATATATTCGCAAATGTCACATACGATATGAAGAATCCTCTATTCACAATTTCATATACGTTCTTCCTTACATTCGTTATTTGGATCTCTGTTTTTTTCTTCTTTTTGTTGCTAATCGTGTTCTTTCTTTTTGTTTTTTTGTTTTGGATTTAGATCTTCGTCTAGAAAATACATGATCGAAGACGACTGCGCCGGTAACAGAATTCCTCTTCCCAACGTCACCAGCACCATCCTCGCTAAGGTTATTGAGTATTGTAAAAGCAGCAGCCGACGCTAACGCCGGAGACAATGATATATATGGTGGTAAGACCGAAGACGAAGCGCTCAAGACTTGGGACGCTGATTTCGTCAACGTTGAACAATCTGTTTTACGTTAGTAGTTTGTTCACCCTCGATTTCTTTGATGTTCTTAGTCTTTATGATTTCTTCTAATTGGGAAATTATTAGGTCTGAGTTTTTGTTAGGATTTTGTTTTGATCGAATACGGTTTCGGTATGTTGATTCTAGTAATTTTTATGGGTTTTTGATCTTCAGGCTGCTAACTATCTGAACATTTGTGGACTTCTTGACCTTACGTGTAAGACTGTGGCCGATATGATGAGAGGCAAAACCCCAGAACAGATGCGAGCTCACTTCAACATCAAAAACGATTACACGCCTGAGGAAGAAGTAGAGGTTCCCAATGTAGTTTGTAGGATGTGATCGTCTTCTGAATTTTGATTTCGTATTTTGTTTAATGGTTTTAATATCTTTTTTTTTTCTTTTTATTGTGATCTGTATATCGATTTATAGGTTATCATCATGGTTCCAGGTATATCCTTTTCCGTTTAATTGATTTTTAATTTCTTTTATGTGTTCGTTTTCATTAGTTTGTTTTGTTTCGTTTAATTATGTAATTTTTATTCTAATTTTCAGTTATTGTGGTTTTTTTAAGCAGGTCCTCTATTTGATATTTGTCTTCATGGATGCTGTGTTGGTTTTTCGTCTTTCACGGATGTTTTTCAAGTCAAAGTCGTCTTTGCGCTTGGAGTTTTGCCTATATCTCTTGGTATAATTTTTATTTTTTTTAATGTTATTTATCTTTTAAAGATATCTTTGTATTTTTAAAAATATTTTATGTCGATGAAATATATTTGTTCCAAAATTTGATTGTAATTTTTATGTTAATTTCTTGGCAAGGTTCGTTGGATGGACTGTTAACTCTACCGAATAAATCATGTATGCGTGTTTTTAATTTGTCGTATGTTCTTTCATTTGGATTGGTGTCGCTTCCCTTTGTTTCTCTTCATGTGCAAGGTCAGTATTTGTCCTATTAATTTTAAAAAATAAAAATATTATGACCATTGATAGTTTTGTTTTGTTCTTTATATTTTGATATAGATTTTGTCGAGTGTTTTATTTTTGATTTGAATTTGGGATCGTGGAGGTTATCGTTTCCGGATATATTTATTTACCATCATGTTAGTAATTAATTTATTGTTTTTCTGTATATCTTTTTTAATTATTTTCTTGATTACGTGTTGTTGTTTGATTTTTTTTTAAATGTGATTTAGATTTTAAATATTTTCTAATAGGTTTTATGGTCATGTGGTTTCTTCAATCGGTGGATAGTGATTCAGCATTTACTTTATCTTAATAGGTTTTATGGCGATGTGGTTTTTTTGATAGATGGTTTTTGTTTTATATTTCGAATGGTTTTACGTATTATATAGTCGGAATTGGATTTGATTTGTGTTTAAATTATGTTTTAGGGTCATTGTCTCGCTACGTTTGTAATTTTATCTCAAAATCTTGGATGTTACAATGTTCTGATGTTGATAACTTCAATGAGATGGATCGTAAAAAGACGGTCATCAGACTTTACACTCATGTTTCACCCGGTTAGTCTTAGTTTTTATATATTGCTTTTAATTTTCGTGTTTTACGTTTTAGTATCTATCTAATATTTGTTTTCTTTTTTATTTTTGTTTATAGTATCATCCTATACGTGTGTGTCGTCCAGATCTTTGTCTTTCTTGAGATCATACGGTGTTATACATGTGTTTGTTGATGATGCATCTGTTGGAGATACTTGATCTGTTTAACGTTGTCCATGATGAGTTTTCAATGTCAGTGTGATGGATTTTTGTGCAAGTTTCTGTTTGGGATCAACATGTTGTCAAATTTTTGTTTGGGATCGACATGTTGTTGATTTTTTTTTTTTCAATTTTTCCTCGGTTTTGGTTTTGTTTTCTTTGTAATTTAATGATTTTTAAGTTTATCATTATTTAAATAAAATTTCTATTTCTTTGTTCATTTTAATTTTAATTTTGATTTGTTATCTATCCTAAAACTGTGATATCATATTGGACCAGGTAATTTATAGTAATGTTGATTTCTTTGGTTATGACTCCATTGACTCAGACCCAGCTTATTGTTTGAGCTCATAAACAATCCCAATCGGCAGTATCTAATAGCATCTTGGACTCCCTTCAGGTTTTGATTAATATTTGTTTCTCCGTTTGCTTTTATTGTTTATTTTATCTATTGTTACATGCTCTCAAGATCTGGTAATTTGATCCTAATTAGGCTAACGGGACTTGATCTCACCACTGTTATAATTCATTTGATTTATTTATAAACTTGATCTCGATTGTCTATTTGACATTTCTTATATCCATCTTTTATGTGGATCGATGTGTTATGTGTACATCGTAGTCTGGATAAATTCTGAATTTGGTACATCTTAAATAAACATATAACGTATTCATGCATAATTTATCCATGTCTTGAATATTATATGGCGCATTTTGCAATTGAAGTCACATTTATCGTGCCCCTTTTCAGTATCTTATCGATGTTGGCTACTAAATATTATGAGTTTTCTTTTATACTCTCTTTTTTGTACCAATGTTATCGAATATAATAACAAATATCTTTGTTATTCACGAAGCTTGTGTTACCATTACGGCATCACGTCTTTGACATTTTAACTTTATCGTCGAATTCTTGGTCATTCCTATTGAGGTAACCAAGAAGCTAAAGAAAAGTGAGATTTCTCTTTCACTGCTCTGTATTTCTGTACGTTTCTTTCTCATTTTCTAAGTAGATTAGAATTCAGAAACATCTAAATCCTATTTGTAGGGTGAGTCTTGAAAGAATTTGTTTGCATGAAATTGTTTTGAAAACTATGTTTTACTTCAAGGTAATTGCTTCTAAATTATCAGTACAACATTTAAGAGTATATAATTTAACGATTTGTTTGGGAAAGATGAAATGCTTTCAATGTTTCTTGAGATGATATTGGCGTGAGAAAGAGCAGGATAATCTCCTTCTCAATAACCCTGATAAGTTTAAGACTCCATTAGGTATACATTTTTCTTTATACTTCTCTGGTTTTGGTAAAGGAGCTTGGTATTTTGTTTTGTTTTTTTGTTTGGTCTATATATAGTTTATAAAGCTGGAACTTCACGAGCGTTTAACATCTCAAGTGGCACGAAAGGTAGCTGCTCCAGATGATTTTCTCAATTCTGAAGGCAATAAAAATGACTATGAATGGTAAGTTTTTAACCATAATTTATTTCAAACTAAGATATTTACATGTTGTCCATAGAGTTAAGAAAGAAGAGGCGAAGGAAGAATTTCATTAAAGAGAAAGCAAATATACGAACAAGATTGATGATGAAGAAGATACCACAATTGAGGTTTTATTTAATCTCTTCAAGCCATTATCTCATTCATTGAAGTTGCTCATGTTATATTTTTGTTTTTATGTGATTTTATTGTAGTATTACGGTGGAAAAACTGATATATTTATGTAGACTAATTAACATATTATCTGATATTGCACTGTTGTAGTTGTTTAACATTACGTTAATTTATGAGAGTTAGCTCTTAATCAAGCTGTAATCAAGAATAAACCACATAATATCGGAAATTTTGTTTTCGTAAGACCAAGATCCATGCACACATGTTTGCTTCTTCATATAGAAAAAATGGTAACCACTCAGATCATAAAATGATGTTGGTTTAGAGGTTGAGTTAAAAATCCATGATTCTTCTATAATTTCTAACAAACTCATGTGTTATAATCATGGACTGGTCAAAGTTACTTTCATGCATGATGTTTACGGAGAAGAGGAGGAAAGAAACTCGACAACCACTCCACAAGCTCATCATCGAATAGTTGCTAAAAAAGGGAACTAAATAATCTTAAAAGATAAATAAGAAGTTGAATTATTTTTAGAGAATGAAAATTATAAACAAATATATCACTAATATAATAAATCCATAAAATCAAAATATACCCATATACATATACTGATCTCTATTAATCCGACAATAATAATTAAGTTTACCATTTGTTTCCGGAATAAAATAGCAACCACATGTTTTTTATTCTATATTCTAAACCTTTTAAATGTTTTGGTTAGTTCGGGTCGGTTAACCAATAAAAATGAAATGCATAATTAAATTCTAAACCAATAACCAAAGATATTTAAAAATTTTGTTGATCGGTTTTTTCCCAATAACCGAATTAAAACCAAAATTATCAAACCTCGGTTTGGAAATTTCAGTTCGCTTTATTTGCCTAGGCCTACTCTCAATAACAAATATTATTTTCAATATTTTATGTGCATTTGTGAGAGTTTAGACTCACATATTAGGGGTTAGTACCTCTTAGTTTCCTAAAAGTATAAATTATTTTCAATATTTTACGTGCATTTGTGAGGGTTTAGACTCACATATTAGGATTTAGTACCCCCTTAATTTGCTAAAAATATAAATTATATATCAAATTTTTCATTTCTAAAGAAAAATAATATTAAGGTTTTAAAATTTATTATCTCCCCGCATGGTGTGGGTGCCTACCTAATTAAAACTGGAGGAATCATGATAGTTGTTGAGAGGGAAATGTCGAATTTTTTTATCAAAAGTTTGTTATTTTTTTTAATTATTTGTTTATTGTTTTTAAGGATCAAAGTTTGTGACTTTTGTGGATTTTGGTTTATGCTTGGAAGTCTTGGTATTAATAAATTAATACAAAGTTAAGAGTTTTAAAAATTTCCTCTTTAAGAAATAAATTTTCGATTTTATGGTTTATACAATATATGAATACTTAAGTGTTTGATTTTATGTTTTTTTTTATGATGAGATGTTAAATTTATTGATGAAATGAAAGAATAGTTATTTACAAGCTAGAGACAATTTTGATGAAAGGAAAAAACAAACAAAGAATGGCCTCAATGTAAGTATGTCGTTTGTTCACATAATTTTCTGTCTTTATAAATACAACAAAAGGCGACTTAGAGGCTAAGGTAGGTGTCATTCTTCTATAAATATTCAAAAAAGACGAAAAAAGAGGTTTCGGGGGAGAGATAGATGGAGGAGGAGACGGACACAAGAATCAGGAGGCAATGCTTAATAGAAGAAGACAACAACGAGATACTCCCTCAGAAGTATCCTCAGGCAAATCAATACATGGGAAGAGAGTTTCGGCCCCACTCTCCCTAGGAACTCTACCCTCTTCTCTTCTCATCCATTCCAGAAATATTGGACAGAGACCATGATCTTCAGAGGTGGTCCCAAACATAATCTACACTAACCCTCTCGAATCTATTTACTCTCCAGTGGTAGCATGACTTAGGCGTCACAGAGTTTCAGGAAAGAAACCCCTTATCATCCTCTTGAAGATCTTTCTGCCGATATTACTTATGCAGGATCCAACGCATCTCACCACAGATGGTAACTTAGGCGGACGCGTTACTCATCCCCAAGAGGATGAAACTTCTACCCGGAGTTCTACGATCATTCCTAATTTAAGAATTTGATAGCTTAAGATAATTAAAAAAAAAACAAATTTTACGTGTTTGTATTTGGATTTAGGGTTTAGGATTTATGTATTGTTTTCAATATTTACGTATATTTGTGAGGGTTTAGGCTCCCATGTTAGGGTTTAGAACCTTTTAATTTTCAAAAAAACTGATGATATAATGTTAATTAATGAATAATTTTAAATGTTTCCTTCAAAAAATATTAATGAAAAGTATAACTAAATAAAACATTTGCGGTAATTAAAGATAATAAATGAGGATACTCGAAAAAGAAGATAATAATGATAGTGGAAACAAATCAAAATATCAAAATAATGGAATTAGTTATTTTCAAAATAAATAAATAAATATACAAAATAATGATTACTTATAAAATTAGAATACTAATTTCTAAAATTAAATCTAAAAAATAAAAATTGAATAATATATTCAAAATTATTAATATGGTATAAAATGGGATCATGTTCATAAGATTTTAATTTGTTTAGATGTTGTGACAATCTAAAATGATCTTTTTTTAACACTCAAAAATATTTTATTCCAAAGATTCAATCCACATCGGAATTAATCCGTTGTAATTCCAAAAATATAACATAATTGTGATTATTTCTACAAAGCCTTCGGTTATTGTAGAAGCAAAGTTTAATTGATATTCAATTTCAGCATACGATCATGAGAAAATTTTTTGCACTGGTAAGAATTTTTTTGTTATCCAAACATTAACTAACATCTAGGAGATTAATATGTCAAAAAAAAATGAGCATGTTAAATTGGGAAGAAATTTAGGATCTCAATAATTTCGTCATTTGATGCTCCTCAGATTACTTGGATTCCAAGTTTCCTAAGGAATATCATTTTAAAATTAATATATGGATATAGATGTTCTTAAAATATACTTTTGAAGCTATTCTTTAAAGATATAATTTTCGGATTAAAAATTAGAAAATGAATTAACAAACCGGTTATGAATTGTACTAAACATCATTTTTTGTTATATTTGTAGACAGATTATTTGGAATTCACTTCCTCTCAAAGTTGTAAATCTTGGAAAGCTAATACTAATAGCTTTTGATCAATAAAAAATGGAGTTTTTATTGGTTTGAAAGAAAACTATTTTGTGAATGTGGGAGGAAATTCTGCAAGAGAGAGTCGCATCTCTAGCTTTGTTAGAGGCTTCAGCAGCTGAAAGATTGCTCAAATGTCTAAGGTACAAAACTTTAATTGAGATACAACTAAATGTACCTTCTTTCTCAAGCAATTTATTCATTGAAATGATGTATTATATAGGTCATATTCGGAGCTTTCGCACAGGAGAAATTAACATCAACATAATCAACAACCACCAATCGGAGAATTTTTGTGTTTCCAGGATGAGTTAAGCAAGTAGGCTCATCATTCAATCATTATCAACGCGAAAAGGCGCCTTAATGGATTAAATCAGCGTTAGCTACGGATCTCAAACTGGTTTTTTTATCCACAAGTAAGCCTTCGCAGGGTCCCTACCCTAATCGCGCGTAACTTCTTATTTTGGTTTGTCGTATGTTTGTAGGGTAAAAAATCTGCTGAAAATGGAAAAAACAAAAAGGAAAGAAGAAGGAGATGATGGTGAGGAAGACAAAAAGACAAAAGAAGGATACGAATAAGAACAGGATGAGTACAAGAAAAAGGATGAGGAAGTGGAAGAATATGAGGATGCGGAAGAAGATGGAGATGAGAAAGATGAAGATGGAAATGATTACGATGAGAATATGGAAGACGAAGATGAGGACAACAACGAAGAGAATATCATATAATACAAAAATTATATGTAGAAGAAGAGCATTACACGAAATCAAACAAGAATCTTCACATAATTATTAATCTATTACCAAGAACCATGATAAAGAATGATACCAAATACAAATTTTGTTTTTTTTTTTTCAACTACAAAAGTTTTAAGATTATTTGATTTATGATTTCAAAATTTAGCCAATTTGAAATTCATTTTTTTTTTACCTATTGTAATTTACATTAATAGTAATACATTGATATGTTTTTTCTATCGTGTTTTAGATGTATAACACATAATGTTTCATATAAAAACTTAAATCGATGTAATCAAGCTTTGTTTTCTCAAATTGTGTATTCTATAGTTTTCTTAGGTATTTCAAAATATGGGTACCAAATTATATATCAAAATTAATTGGGTGTTTGGATTTGTCTAATTCTTAATTTAACTATTTACAGTAAATTAATTGAAAGTTTAAATATATGAATATTTGGTTTGTATAGTTTTATTCGTAGAGTCTAAAATTTTGCTTCAAATGTGGTTAATGCTTAGAATGTACGGTACGCACTAACGGTCTATCACTCTTTGACCATTCAAACCCAACAAATTAAAAAAATATGAAATGTTTGATGGTTTCTTAGTTACACAATTAACGACATGCGAGCATATTTAATTAGTCGACAAATACATTAATTACATAAAAACGACAACGAGAATAAGCAAAATCTTATCATCTAAATATTCTCTCTTTTTTAGAGAATATTACGAAACTTATAGAGACAATAACAAAAATTCATGTCATTTTGATTTCGTGGATTCATTTATGCATAGTCTAATGCATATTCAAAGGATTATCGTGGCTATCTCATCAGAGACGTCAACTTACGCGGACGCATTTCTCATTCCCAAAAAAAATAGAATTCTTACCCAGAACTCTACGACTATTCTCATAGGATACTCCAAAGTGTTATGCAAGACATCTACGATCCCGTACGGAAGATCTGAAATCTGACCCGAACAATTATGGTTTAGTATCGGATATTATTTTCAATGTTTACGTGCAAATTTGAGGGGTTAGGCTCTTATGCTAGGGTTTAGCACCTCTTTAATTTTCAAAAAATTGATGGTATAATGTTAATGAATAATCTTAAACGTTTTCTTTAAAAAAATAAATTAATAAAAAGTATAAATAAATAAAAATATTTGCGGTAATTAAAAATAATAAATGAGTATACTGGAAAAAAAGAATTATAAATTATAACTTTTTTATCTTCAAAATGAATAAAAAGTTAAATTTTATATACAAATATAATGATTGCTGATAAAATTAGAATACTGGTTTCTAAAATTAGATTTAAAAATTAAAAATTTAATAATAAATTCAACATTATTAATATGGTATAAGTGGATCACCGTGGCTATCTCACCAGAGACGACAACTTAGGCGGACGCGTTTCTCATTCCCCAAGAAGATGGAACTCCTACCCGGAGCTCTACGACTATTCCCATAGGATACTCCAAGGTGTTATGCAAGACATCTACGACCCCGTACGGAGGATCCAAAATTTGACCCGAACAATTAGGGTTTAGTATCGGATATTATTTTAATGTTTACGTGCATTTGTGAGGGTTTAGACTTCCATATTAGGGTTTAGCACTCCTTTAATTTACAAAAAAAATAATGGTATTAATGTTAATGAATAATTTTAAACGTTTTCTTCAAAAAATATATTAATAAAAAGTATAAATAAATAAAAACATTTGCGGTAATTAAAGATAATAAATGTGTATACTAGAAAAAGAGAATTAAAATTTTTTTTTTTTTTTTTATCTTCAACATGAATAAAAAATTAAATCTTATATACAAATATAAAGATTACTGATAAAATTAGAATATTATTTTCTAAAATTAGATCTAAAAATTAAAAATGGAATAATAAATTCAACATTATTAATATGGTATAAGTGGCATCATGTTCCTAGGATTTTTAATATTTTTCAGATGTTGATCCTATATGCTTTCACAATGTAAATTAGATTAAAGTTATTTAATAATGCAATCAGATAATCTCAAATGTTTAAATTAGTTTATGTAAAGTATGTAAATTTTGTTCCATAACGTTTAAATTATGTAAATTAATTATTAATGACAATATGTAAAAAAAAATTATTTTAATGACCAATAGTTTTGGGAAAAACAACCATATTTTTTTAATAAAATAAATACAAAACAGCCATATTTTTCTGTTTTGCGGTTGGCGACTAGGGTGGTAACGTCTTCCTAAGCCTCACGGCTCAGATTGGACGAAATGGTGTGATCGATGTGAGTAATATCAGATCTAGAAAAAGGTGAAGAATAAGACAATACGAAACTTAAAGATTAACTTTTGTATTTCACTTTACTTTCACTTGTACAATCGTTTTTACATAGCACGTTCATTCCTTTATACAAAAGCAACTCCAATAGTGTTTTGACACTTGTCTTGCGTGGTGCTCACGAGGTATGTGATCTTCATGAGGGGACCATCTGCAGAACACCAAAACGGTTATTACTGTGGCATGTGCTCTCTGTAGCAACCGTACGACAGCTCTGTTTCTCACGCATTTTCTTAGAAGAAGTGGGCTTAGCTTGGGCTTCACACGTTTCTGTTATATTGGGCCATGTTGTCATATTGGCTTGTATTGGTGCTGACTCACTTAAGTCCTGATTATGTTCTTCGTGAGATTGAGACTCTGTTTCTCGACTCTCTGTTCTTGAGCATAAGCTTATGCTTTCATCCCTCCTCAAATTGATGGTGGATGGCAATCCAACACTTAGTTTGGCACGGTTAAAGTAGAACGCCTGGCGAGGAAGAGATTTTTAAGGATATCTGTAAGTTGACGGCTGCAGGAACCTGTTTTGTTTCGATGAGACCAAGTGCAACTCTCTCTCTGATGTAGTGATAATCAACATCGAAGTGCTTCGATCGACTATGAAACTTTGGATAGACTGTAAGGTGAACTGCAGATAGGTTGTCACAGTGAAGAAGAGCAGCTTTGTCTTGAGATATACCAAGATCTCGAAGAATCGAAGAGATCCAAGTAATTTCAGCAGCGGTTGATGCAAGAGCTCGGTATTTTACCTCGGTAGAAGAGCGGGAAACCGTAGGTTGACGCTTCGCAGACTATGAGACAATGTTTGGTCCAAGATAAAAACCAGTCGTAGATCAGCGTGTGACTTAACATCCAGCCCAATCTTTAACGCAAAACGCAATGAGGGACATATCATTGTCTTTGAAAAGATGCAGTCCAAGAGAAGATGTACCATGTAGATAACGCAAGGTCCATTTGAGTAGAGAAAAATCTTGCATTGTGGGAGCATGCATCCGCTGACATATGAAATTTACGGCGAATTGAATATCAGGACGAGTTAGCATAAGATACTGCAACTTACCGGCGAGACTTCGGAAATATGTCAGATCGGGGAACAAATCATCACCATTAGACATGACATTCAACTTCAGAGGGAGAGGAGTAAGCATGAGATTACAAGTAGACATGCCAGCTTTATGGAGAATCTCCTCTGTATATTTTGTTTGATGAAGAAATAAACCAGAGGGGTGAGAGATGGCTTGTATGCCGAGGAAGTAGTGTAGTGATCCCATGTCTTTCATACGGAATTGTGAGCTGAGTGAATCAATGAGTGTTTTCAAAAGCGAATCATCACTCCCAGTGAGAAGAATATCATCAACATATAGGAGAAGGACCAATGTAATAGCTTAATGGTGATAAACAAATAGTAAAGGGTCTGCGAGGCTGCAAGTGAAGCCAAACCTCAAGCAAGAAGCCACTGAAATTGTCGTACCAGGCCCTTGGAGCCTGTTTAAGACCGTAAAGGGATTTCTTAAGTCGGCAGACATGGATAGGAAACTTAGACTCCTCAAAGCCAAGTGGTTGTGTCATGAAAACCTCTTCTTGGAGATCATCATGAAGAAATGCATTCTTCACATCTAGTTGTGTAATAGGCCAATTTTTTGATGTTGCAACTGTCAACACAATTCGAATTGTAGATGTCCTAATGACAGGACTGAATGTTTCAATAAAATCAACACGCTCCTCTTGAGAAAATCTTTTTGCAACAAGTTGTGCTTTGAGTTTATCTAGAGAGCCATCTGCATGTAGTTTTATCCTTAAAACCCATTTACAACCAAGAATGTTCATATCTGCAGTTGGAGGAATCAGTTCTCAAGTGTCATTTAACAATAAAGACTTTATCTCATCAATCATAGCTGAGTCCAACCTGGATGTCTAAGAGCTAGAGTCACAAACCTTGGTTCCTCTGGTAAGGATGTACTAAGCCAGGAGAATGAATCGTAGATTTGGTTTGATAACACCTACCTTCAACCTAGTGACCATATGATGGTTGTTGTCGTTGATGGCTAGTGGTACTTATGTCCCTGCAGTGGAGAGAGAGTCGCTGTCGCCCATAGGAACGGGATCAATGCCCGCCGTACGCTCAATACAACTTCTTTCCAATGAGGTAGAAGAACCAGAAGACGCCGAGGGAGATGAAAAAAGAGAGCTAGATGTTTGACTGGAAATTGCAGAAATTTCAGAGACTGAATGCAAAGATGAACCAGAGGACTCTGTTGTATATGGAATATGGACTGTATTGGAAGCATCAGAAGGTCCAGGAGAGGATTGTGAGGGTGGTGCCTGAGGCACAAAGCAACCAGATTGCCAAGTAGTTAGGATTGGAGTATGATAAGACGGCACCAAGGCTGCATATTTTCCTGTAAAAGGAAAACATTCTTCATCAAAAATCGAGTGTCTGCTTATGTAAACTCGTCCGGTGGGTGGATAGAGACAACGATATGCTTTGTATTTGGCATTATAGCCTAAGAAGACACACTGTAGGGAGCGTGGCTCAAACTTGTGAGCTGTGAATGGCCTGAGATAAGGATAATATGCGCAACCAAAAACTCTTAAGGCAGTGTACTCAGGCTTAATACTTGTCAGACATTCAAAAGTAAAACAGAAGAGGTAAGAAGATTGCTCAGGTAGGCTGCAGTAAAGAACGCTTAAACCCAATAAGATAAAGGTGTTCGACTATGGAAGAGCATAGATAAACCAAGTTCTGTGATATGCCTATGTTTCCTCTCGGCTATACCATTTTGTTGAGGTGTCGAGGGGTACGATAAAAGGTGTTTGATTCCATGATCCGCAAGATGGTTTATGAACTGACTTTCAATAAATACGCCTCCACCATCACTTTAAAAGACCTTGATTTTTGTATCAAATTGATTTTCAACCAACTTCTGGAATTTAACAAACACAGAGAAGAAATCTGACTTGAGTTGTAATGGATAAAACCAACAATAGCGAGAGAAGTTATCCACAAACACAACATAATACTTAAAACCCTGGACCGAAGTAACAGGAGAAGACCCCCAAAGGTCACAGTGAGTGCGTTCAAGAGGAGTTACAGCATGAAAAACTGAAGAAGAGAAAGGGAGTTGTAAACTCTTTCCCATTTGACACGGTTCACAATAGAATAAGAAGCACTGCTTTTATTTACGACGATAGCTTTGCTCTGTTAAAGATGTTGGAGGATTTGTTTATTTGGATGTCTTAATCGTAGATGCCACTTATCAAAGGTTGTTGCCTGTTGTTGTGATGAGTAATAGGCTGCAAACTTTGAATCCTCCAACAGATAAAGTCCCTCAAGTCTTTTTTCCTGAGTCAAGAGAAGCCGCTAAAAATGAAAATGTTCGCAAGGCATACCGAAACAGGGATGAGCTGCTCTCTGTTGGATTGAGAAGGGCTATGTAAAAGGAGCCTGTTCCACCGGAAGCTCAGTGGGGTTTCATACGAGGGTTGGAGGTCTTCAAGCCTTTCTATGGGAAAGCATCCTCCTTCTCTCATAAGCCAAAGGATGATATCTGATGGCATGTGATGTTTGGACATAGAATCGAGTCCTTGTGAATGGGCAGATCCGGGTGCTCAGCAATCCGTGACCTTAACCCCTCTGCTCACGTAGTTCGACCCTATCCTCATGTGGTCCATGTGCTGGCTTGGCATGGAAGGTAACCCTTTCTTGTGTGTTTGGAGATCCATTACAGAGACACCATTAACATAAAAAAAAAAAAAAAAAACCCTACAAGGGTAATCATCACACAATTTTGAGACAGGTATGAGAGATTTTTGAATTGAAGGACGGACGAGAACATCGTGTAAAGGTATACTATCTGTTGCCTTAGTCAAAGTGGTAGATCCAACATGAGTTATGGGTAGCAAGTCTCCATTTTCTATCATGACATTTTCAGAACCTGGGTAAGGGGTAGTGCTTTAGAGATGATATGTGCTATAAGTTATGTGACTTGTTGCACCAGAGTCAGGATACCAGTCTTGAGAGTTTGAGATCTGTAGAGCAGCTAAGGCTTGAGGAATATTAGTGCTTTGGCAAGAATTATCAAACCTGTTCCAGCACTTTAGCGCAACATGACCAGTGCGACCACAAATCTGACATACAGGACGAGAAGATTGCGAGTATGCAGAAGAATTTTTTTGATTCCAACCTGATCCAGAGGCGTTAACTTGTTGAGAAAAACCACGTCCTCGGGTAGAGAAACCTCCATGACCACGAGCTCCTCCAAACCTGTTGTAAGATCCCCTTCCACGATTTCCAAACTGCATCTGAGGAGTATATTGATGAGAGAAATTTTGTTGTTAAAAACCTTGTAGAGAGGGGTTGGGAACAGTGGTTTGGGTCTAAAAAGCCAAGTGAGGAGTAATAGAGGAATTAGAGTAAACACGGATGCGATTGTCAAAACCAGTTATCTGAGAGACAGCCTCGGCATAAGTTGGGACTGGCGATTTGTGTATCGATGCTTGGATCATAGTAGATATAGACTCAATACTCTTTTCCCAGTCCTTGTAGGAGACGAAAAAACTTCATTGGCTCAGAGACCGGTCTACCGATGGAGCTAAGACTATCACATATTGATTTAAACTCACGCAAATATATATAGGTAGATCTTGATTTCCTGCAGAGATGAGTTACAGAGAACTGAGCAAATCAAACTCTCGAGAGATAGAATAGTGATTAAACGTTTCAGCAAGAGAAAGCCACACATCTTGAGCCGAATCTAAACCATAAACGTACCCAAGGACAGATTCAGAAAGAGTACTAAAAATCCATGATTTGATAAGTTGATCTGTTGGGTACCATGCTTCAAAATCTGGGTTACTAATTTTAGTGACTTCATTTGCACACTTTAACCTCATCTTCTGAGTCGGCTTCTTCTCCTTTCCATTAACGAAACCCAGTAGTGTTTTAACTGTTTAGCAAGGATTCAAACTGAGTCTTCCACATCAGATAGTCGTATCTGAGAGTTTTAAAGTAACGAAATTTGAGATATTGATATGAGACGGGAACGGATAAAGATCAACACCCTCCATTAGCTCTGATACCATGTGAGTAATATCATATCTGAAAAAATATGAAGAACAAGACAAGACGAAACTTAAAGATTTAACTTTTGTATTTCACTTTACTTTCACTTGTACAATCATTTTTACATAGCAAGCTCATTCCTTTATACAAAAGCAACTCCAATAGTATCTTGACACTTGTCTTGCGTGGTGCTCACGAGGTATGTGATCTTCATGAGGGGACCATCTGCAGAACACCAAAGCGGTTATTACTGTGGCATGTGCTCTTTGTAGCAACCATACGACATCTCTATTTCTCACGCGTTTTCTTAGACGAAGTGGGCTTAGCTTGGGCTTCACATATTTCTGTTATATTGGGCCATGTTGCCATATTGGATTGTACTGGTGCTGACTCACTTAAGTCCTGGTTATGTTCTTCGTGAGATTGAGACTCTGTTTCTCGACTTTGTTCTTGAGCATAAGGTTATGCTTTCAATCGCTGCATAAGTTGGCAGTAGAGATTTTACAAAGCGAATTAGGAGTTTGAACATGACCTCCTTCCTAGATGTCTGCTTCAATTTATTATTTTTTGGTATGTTAAGATGATCCAACACATGTTAGTGATCACTTAGCAATGTTCTTTATGTCATGTATATGCTTCTATCAAGAAACCTTAATAGTGTAAAGGGCTTTCTTGTTGATCAAGTTGTGAGGTCAAAGACCTTATATAGATATTACAACCAAGATACATCATGACCTAAGAAGTTATGAGTCGATATATTACAATTGGCCAATATACAGCCCAATACCCCCCCCCCCTCTCAAGGTGGAGTGTGGAGATTACAAACATCCAATTTGAGAAGAAAATCTTCAAATTCTTTGCGTCCTAATGCTTTGGTCATGATATCCGCGAGTTGAGATTTCGTGGAGACATGCTTGGTAACGATAACTCCGCGAATGATTTCATCCCGAATAAAGTGACAATTATTACCAACATGTTTCGTTCTAGCATGAAAAATAGAGTTTGCGGCAAGATTGATGGCAGAGCGACTGTCGGAGTGAAGTAGAATGGGCTCTGTGATCGTGACTCCAAGTGTTGGAAGAAGATCACGTAACCACATGAGTTTTTGTACAGTGTCAGCCATCGCCCTATATTCTGCTTCGGCGGAGGAACGAGAGACAACATCATGTTTCCTTGTTTTCCATGACAAAGGAGAATCACCAAGTTGGATAAACCATCCGGTGAGAGATCTTCGTGTCAAAGGACAAGCAGCCCAATCAGAGTCACACCAAGCTGAAAGAGTCAAAGGTGTGTTGGCATGTAGAAGAATACCTTGTCCTGGACTATGTTTAAGATAGCGTACGACTCGAAGTGCTGCATCCCAATGAGCAGGCTTTGGGTTACTCATGAACTGTGAAAGAATATGGATGACATAGGATATTTCAGGCCGAGTAACACCCAGGTAAATCAATCGACCAATCAGACGACGACAGCGAGATGGTTCAGCCATAGGTTCACCTTCAGCGAGAGCAAGCTTGTGATTTTTTTTCAACGGAAATGAGACGCGTTTAATACCAAGCAATCCCGTTTCAGAGATGATGTCTAATGCATATTTCCGTTGACATAGGTAAATCCCTGTCGGATTTCTGGTAACTTCGATACCCAAGAAATACCGTAGAACACCCAGATATTTCATGCGAAAATACTCGCTCAAGTAACTCTTAAATTCCTCTATGAGAGTCAAAGTACTACCGGTGATGATCAAGTCATCGACGTAGACAAGAACATGAAGTCGAATATCCGATTTTTCTAGAGTGAATAGAGAATAATCAGAGTAGTTTTGTTCAAATCCATAGCTCTTTAGCACTGTAGTAAGTTTGGCAAACCAACACCTAGGTGCTTGTTTTAATCTATATAATGATTTATGGAGAGGACACACCTGTGTCTTATCACTGGTTCGAAACCCCAGAGGAAATTGCATGTACACTTCCTCATCCAGATCTCCGTGAAGGAATGCATTATGCAGATCCATCTTATGAACTTCCCAATCTTTAGAAGCAACTTGCTGAAGAAAAGCTCGAATCGTGACCATTTTAGCAACCGGTGAGAAAGTTTCATTGTAGTCTTCACCTTCGGTTTGATTGTTGCCTAAAACCACCAAGCGAGCTTTGTGTTGCTCAAGCTGTCCATCAGAGTGGAACTTGAGACGAAACACCCATTTGCATCCAAGAGCTTTCTTTCCTGGAGGTAAGTTAACCACTGTCCATGTACCAAGCTCTTGTAATGCTACCATTTCGTCTTCAACAGCAAATCGCCAATTTTGGTCTTCAATGGCTTATTTATATGATTGTGGTTCAATACGAGATGTAATAGCCAACAAAAACAACTGATAGGTGGTCGAATTGGGAGCTAGATAGATAGTTATCAATCGGGTAAGGAGCGACCGATGGATAAGGTTGATGGAGCAGAGTAGTTACATAATCTGCGAGTTTTGTTGGTTGTTTCTTCTGCCGAAAGCCGTGACCAAGAGCCTCAGTTTCAGTTTCAATTTCAGTTGCAGGTTCCATTTGCTGCGCAATCTCAGGTGAAAGAGCTTTCGAAACCGTTGTCTCAAGAGAAGTCGGGCTCGAGATAGACGGAGAAATTGAGGTTTCTGCAATTTCAGTATTTGGAAGCTCTGTTTCAAATTCCGGCAAGGCGGGTAAATCAACAACAGTTGGAGTGGTGATGTCGATCAGATTTGGCAAAGGAGATATAGTTGGAGGTTGCTCTGTTATTGGCGATGGTGGTGCCAAAAATTCAGCATCATCGATAGCAACTAAACTTGGCAAAGACATGATTCCTTGATCAGAAGATGGAGATGAAATAGGCTCTGCAAACGGAAACTTGGTTTCGCAAAAGATAACATCTCTAGAAACCAAGACTTTTCTTGTTTCAATATTGTATACACGCCATCCCTTTTTGCCGAATGGATATCCAATAAACACAGACTTATTAAAACGAGTTTCGAATTTGCCGCCACCATATTTTTGGTTATGAACATAACACATACAACCAAAAACTTTCAAATGATTTGTCGGAGGAGCTTTGTTATATAGCAGTTCGTATGGTGTCTTACCATTTAGTAATGCTGAAAGAGTACGATTTATCAGATAACATGCGGTAAGAGCACAATAGCTCCAAAAATCTGTAGGAAGAGAAGCCTGAAATCGAAGGCTCTCGCGACATTCAATATATGTGGATGTTTATGCTATGCTCTTCCATTTTGCTGTGGAGTTCCAACGCAATATGTCTTGTGTATTTCCCTTTTCGTGAAAGAAGTCAGTGAGAGATATGAATTCAGAGCCATTGTCACTACGAATAGACTTAACTCGTGTGTCAAACTGCCTTTCAACGAGAGCTATGAAGTTTTTAAGATGTGTTGGCGCATCTTGTTTGGATGGTAAGAGATAGATCCATAAAGCACGAGAGTAATCATCAAGAATAGTCAAAAAATACTTGGAACCACAGATGGATGTAGTGCGATACGGACCCCAAAGATCACAATGAACCAACTCAAACACCTTAGTCATTCTATTACTGCTTAATGGAAATGAATCTCGCGTTTGTTTAGCACAAATAAAAACGTCACAGGTTTTAGAATCAAAAATACCACTAGCTAAATCTGATAAATGTAAAAGATCCAAAGCTTTTGAAGAGGGATGTCCTAAACGGCTATGCCATAGCTCCATCTATGTGCTAGAACTCTGAACTGCCGAAACAACATCAACTCCTCGAAAGAAATACAGCCCATTCAACTGTTCACCCGCTCCAATCAGCATCCGTGTGATGCCGTCCTGAACAACACAAAGCCGATCAGATATCTAAAAAATACAGCCCCTATCTCTAGTCAATTGCGAGACTGATATTAGATGACAATGCAATCCATCAACGAAAAACACATTGTGAATAGTGAGCGATGATCCCAAATGTGCTTTCCCATTTTTATTCGATGTTGTAAATCTCCCATCCGGTAGTTTAATCAACATTGGAGCCATATCACAAACGTCAATCAAATACTCGATGAAATACGTACCCGAAAGATTGTCGTTAGAAGAAGGTTTGCGTTCATTCAGCATATGAACAAGAGTCTGCCATTGTTGATCACTTAAACCGCTAAACCCAACTCGATCCGAATCTGTGATTTTTGACAGCATCCCATTGGTGCTTGAGGCAACATGATTCACACGAGCAGCTTCAGAACTCTTTTCTCGGGAAGACGCAGAGGTTGAGGTATTACCAGAGACTGAATTGGGCGTAACTCCCTGAGAATATGAACCAGATTTGCCGCGAGTTCGTTCACCCCACCACGGTGGATATCCAATCTTCTTGAAACAATTCTCTGCAAGGTGACCTTGGCATCCACAAAGGGTGCAAGTCAGTGTACCAGCAGATGTAAAATGCGCATCTTGTCGAGGTTTGTTTTGTGCTTGAACCGCAAAACTAACACCACCTGCTCTTTCTTCGTGCAAGCGAGCAAGCGATTTCAATTTCTCATCCTGTGTGAGAACTTTGTATGCCTCGTCGAGAGAAGGCACTGGAGTTCGTGACAGAAGTGATGATTTCACGGCACCATACAATGATTCATCAATTCCCATAAGAAAATGATGAAGTTTGTCTTCTTCTCTTTCTCGTGCAATATCTTCTAAGGTTTGGCCTTGTTGGTAGTCGGCCAAGCTTGTCCAGATTTTCGTAAGTTTCCCATAATAAGCTTCTATTGCCGAGCCTTGTTGACGACAATTCGCAAGCTCCGTTTCTAATCTCTGAACTCTCTAACCGTTTTTCAAGGCGAACCTTGTTCGGATTTGTATCCAGAGTTTAGATGCGTCATCACTATGTGCGAGAGTGGAGCACAGTGATTCGTCAATCGTAAGTTTGATCTAGGAGATGATTAATGCGTTGTGGGCACACCAATCCTCGTAGTCTTCGGAATCGAACGATGGTTTTGGTATTGATCCATCCGCGAAGCTGAATTTTTTCCTTGCTTTCAAAGCTAATCTAATACTCGCCGTAGTTAGGGTCGCGAAGAGAAGGCCTTGAGATGATTGTACCAGGATTATCTCCAGAAGTTAGATTGTATGGCGATATTGTTCTGCGTGTTATCTCAACACGTGACTTAGATTTGTCCGAGAGCACAGATCCACTTTCCTCCGTCATTAAGGAGAAGCTTTCGATAGAGTAATCGAAGAACTTAGGTCAAAGAGGGAAGAAAATAATTAAAGAATCGACAACCAAAAAAACCTTAGAATTAGGTTTAATGCTCTGATACCATGTCAAGAAACCTTAGTAGTGTAAAGGGTTTTCTTGTTGATCAAGTTGGGAGGTCAAAAAGGTCAAAAACTTTATATAGATGTTACAAGATACATCATGACCTAAGAAGTTATTAGTCGATGTATTACAATGGGCCAATATACAGCCCAATAACGACTCCAACTTTGATTAGTTTCTTTATCCATTTTCCCATAAAATAAAAAATAAAAGCAACCAATGATTAGAAGTCTATAAGTATATACAGTACTTCAGAGACGTAAAATGTTGGGGTGAAATCTCATTTTTCAAAATGTTATCCCGTTCACAATCAAAATATAATTATGTCAACTGTTACAAAACTAGCAATATAATATATACAGTCAAACCATACAAAGGAACATCAAACAGCTTCTATATAATTAGAGACAGAGAACTTCACAAGATCTAACATATAATAAGCATCACTTGAGTAACTACTACAACTTGTTTTTCTTCCTAATCCTTACTACTTAGGCTTATTCAGACAAACCCTTATATACAAAAACGAGAGGTGGGTGGGATTATATTTTTAACACTGCCTCAAACTAGTCTTCTTGCTCATCTTAGGACCTAGCTACTAATCCTCATTTCTGCATCTCCTCTGTTTTTGCAAACCTTCCTCGGATCCTCGGTTGACTGTCTGCAAGAACCTTCCTGCAAGCATACTGCAACCATACCAAAACAACTCAGTTTCCAACAAAACGGAATTGGATTTATTATATATCTTTTGGGTCTTTACCTTGATTTTACGCCCGAAATTCCGCCTGCTCTTCTTGTTTCTGTATCGAGAAAGCTTCTCACGGCGTTCCTCAGAGTTGCAACTTACGATTATTCGATCCAACTGAGAGTGAACAAGACCCACTTGTATAGATTTGAGTTAAATGATCAAGATAGTATTGTTAATAATTTCATTTCGAACCTGTATATCGCTTTCGCTAAAGGCTCTTCTCATTCCATAATCCACTGGAGGGAAACCGGGGACACTCTGAATCACCGCATCCTCGTGCTGTGCTATATCCATTGAGCTGAGGTTCCCCGAGCTCACGCTCTTCGGAATTGGGACATCAGATAGGACCACACTACTACTCTTCATAACGCTGTCCATTTTGGTCACTAATGAGATGTTCTTGATGTCTAGTACCTCGGAGAGCGGAGACTCCATGGCTGATTTCACCAAGAGGTCCTGCTCACACTCGTAGAAAGCTTTGTCTATAAGCTGTTGGTCACTCTGCAACGACCCGAGATCACTAAGTTCAGCAATCTCTTGAGAGAGAGGATCAACGGCTAGCATTGGTTCTTCAATGATCGGCTCAGGGGCTTTGAACAGGTCACTCTCTTCTCCAAAATCATACTCACATGCCTCGACAAGACTGTTCTGCTTCACAATCATACGAAGAAGATCAACAACAAGAACAAAACAGAACAAGAGAGAGCTAAAACCACAAAGTACAAGATCACAACTCAAAACTTGTTTCCTTCAAAGTTTAAACTGTAAACCAAGAATCAGAGAGTGAGTTTCTTTGGCTTTATGCACAAACACTCGCAGATCTCTTTGTGAGTGGATTCGCTCAAAAAGGGTAAGAGGAAAAGGGAATCTTTCTTCGTTGTTACACTCTTAATGGGGAATGATTGTAAGAAATGATGCTATGAACAGAAGAGAAAGAACACAATCAGAGCAAGAGAATAAATGAAAACAAAACAAATAACAGAAGTCTGAAAGAACACGGAATCTGAATGTCGAAAACACACAAAAGTTTGCAGTCAATCGTGTAAGATACGCTCTTGTAGTTCTAAGTCCAAGCTTGTTTAAAGAGAAAAGGGTAATTCCCACTATCACAAACCCCATAAAAAGCTCTTTTTTTGGTTTCCCAGAAAATTCCTTTTTCTCAAAGGAAAAAAAGAAAAAAGTTGAGGTTTTTTTTCTTTTTCTATCAAGCATCAGCAGAAGAAGAAGAATCCGTCTTTTCATCTGCCCAGAAAGACCCAATTTTAGAAGCCAAAACAGATGTGAAAAGATCGCATCAAGTTTCCCGTTACAACGAAATTTTCTCGAGAAAATCACTCAACCACAAAATCCACTAAATTATTGTTTTCCCATCTCCTATACACTCTAATCCTTCTTCATCAACCAAAAACAAGGGGAGAAAATTAGTTTTAATTACATCAAAGACGAGAAACCCAAAACCAGAAAATCAATTTTAAAAACAAATGCAGTGACATGAATCGAACCCAGAAACAACAAAAAAAGAAGGGTTGAAATAATATCGAACAAAAAGACAAAACCATTTCATCGGAGAGCTTGTGTGATTTGAAGAAGTCTTCGAATTGCTGAATCTCTGGAGAACAATCCTGCATGAATCGGAAAGCTAACCCAGTTTCTGCATACATTTTCTTCTCTTTTATCTTACTTTTGATTAGAGTTTTTTTTCGCTGGAAGTAGAAATGGGAATTGGGCAGAGGAGAGTGAGCATAAAACCCCAAAAATTAAAAAAATAGAAAGGCCAAGTTGGGAATTTGGAGCATACCCTGAGGGAAAGTTCTGTACTTTGGTCCCCCTACTACTTTTGTTTTGCCTTTGTGATGTGGAGAGGTCAATTATGAAATTTTAAATGTATAATTATTGGAGCACCGTGGACACTAAAAATATAGGACATTGAAAAACTCGATATGAAAACCGCGATTAAATTTTTAAAAACGGTAATGTAAAAAAACGATTTTCAGAAATCCAAATGAAAATGAAACCATAAAACACAAACGGATTTACGGAAGCGAGATATCATCTTTGTTTTTAATTCAAAAATTGTTCGTAGTGTAGTGTGACGGTACATACAATTATGAATCCCAAAATATAATCTTGAAGAGACTGATTTCACAACACTCAAAAATTCGAATCTATGAATTTAAAAACTACAATACACTCTTGAGACTTCTTTTGAAGAAGAGAAAAAAAAAGTGTGAGAGAGAGAGTGTTGGATATGTTTCTGAGTTTTTCATATTTGTATTGAAATGAATGAAGGAAGGCTTTATTTATAGCCGAAGGAGAGCAGTTCACGATCCGGAAATCGCAACACGTGGAGACGATCAAAACTGTTGCCACGTGCGCGTGAGGAGAGGACGAGTTGGCGGCGGAAGACTCTGTCAAAACCGCAATATTTCTTTCAAATTTTTAATAGGGTATTAGTTTTTTGCGGGTCGGGTACAAGTATTTTTTAAAAAAAATATTCATTAGGATCGGATCGGATAATGGATACTCCAAAATTTCAAGGTACCCGTCTCATGCCAGTCCTAATAATAGGGACAAAGTATTTGTCCAATAAAAAATTAATTAAAAAAGGGCCATAAGCCCAAATTTTAATGCTTCTAACATATTCACGGGCATGCGCGTATTGTGGCGAAAACCAAGAGACTAATGATAAATGTCACATAGCAAGTCATAACTGGCCAGGATTCATCAGAAATGTCAAATACCGAGAAGAATGTCATGAGAAGTGCTCGGGTTGGGTAAAAAACCCGGAATCAAAGAAACGAACCGAATCCGACCCGAAATTACCCGAACCGAACCCGAACCAATTTTATAAAATATCTGACTGGGATCTCAACACCGAAAAATCCGGAACCGAACGGAGAACCGAACGAGTACTTGAAGTATCCGAAACATAAATTAACCTAAAGATATTTAGGTTCTAGGTCGAGTATGTTCAGGTAGTTTGGGTAAATTTTACAGTTTTTCTTTGTTTTCGGTTAATTTGGGTATTTGTGGGTATGTTCGAGTAAAAATAACCAATTTGGATATACTATTTGAATTTTTACAGTTTTTTTATTTTCTGGTATTTTCGGTAATTCGGGTAAAAAATAACTGAACCAAACCGAATATGAAAAAAAATCGGGTAATTATGAGTATTTCGGGTAAAAAAAATCCGAAAAAGCCCAAATCCGGGAAAAAAATTCGGGTATGAGCGGGTTTCAAATACTCTGAGCCGACCTGAACCCGGAAGGATCCGAATCGAACCTCGACCCAAAAATTAAAAATACCCGAATGGAATTTATAGCCGAAAACCCGAACGCCCATGCCTTTGTCGTGGATTGCATGAAATCACAATGCAAGTAAGTAAACTTGATGAGCCAAAACACAAGGGTATCTCATGTTTTAAAAAAAGCAAAATTGAAAAAAAAATCACTGAGAATTTGATATTGTAACCCTTGAATGTGATAAGTATTAAGAGACAAGAAAGCTTACCACTCGCATATTAGTTTATATCTACCAGGGCTTTCGGTTTATTTGTGCCCCAACTCTAGGCATATGTGAAGATACCTTCCCAAATTCTGAGATAGTGCATCCGCATACCCACTCAAAAAAATTCAAATTTACATATCCAAACTTATAAAAATAGTCGTAAACGTACCTTGCGTGTTACGGTGTTAGTTATTCCATTAAACATGGTGACTAGGATGTTGAATCATCTGTACGGGGTTATGAGTCAGATAGTATTATTTTTTTTAGTATTTTCCTCCGAGCAAAACGACGTCGTTTTGATGTTTTAGTTGAAAAAAAAATATGAGTCCATAAGCCCATTAACCCGTTTGTGTTTGGGACCCGAAATTTGAATCCTCTCAGGTGTTCACCACGAGTTCAAGCACGACCCATCAAGAATCAAAGAAGTTGAGTTTTCCGATTAACCGGAGCCGGAGTTTGGTTGCTTTCTATAATATCGGATCTAAAAATTGGGACACTAAAATCGTCCAATCATATTCTCGTACCATAACCAATCGAAGACAGGTGCAATGATCTTTTTGGATATTCTACCGGAAAAGTGAAGAAGGGTTTCGGAGGAAGAAAAATCGGTGGCCCAAAAACCAAATCGGTTTCAAAATCAATCAAAGCCGGTCTTCAATTTATGGTGGGAAGCATCAGTCGTTTCTTAAAGAAAGGACTTATGCTCAGATGCTCGATAGTGGAGCTCCGGTGTACATGGCCGCCGTTCTTGAATACCTCGCCGTCAAAGTAAGTTTTCTCTGTTCTCTGCTTTTTTCAGATTTGGCTGAATTGTGATAAAAGACATATGCCAAATTCACGCTATTCAATATATCTAAAGATACTCATTACTACTTGATTGATATCCTTTAAGTGTAGCATGTCACCTTGAAAGTTGATAAATTTCTTGGGATGAGTTAACAAGCTGACCTTTTTCATAAGAATACACAACGGGTGTTGCAATATCGTCATGTCTTCCAATTGTATCAACTGTTCCGGCGTTTAAATTGTACCTGAAACACAATTTTTTAAAACACTGAGTCTCCATTTCGAATATGTAATCGAAACACATGAGTTCCTTACAAACATGAGGTTATCATTTATGAATTTATGTGTTCTTCATCTTACGAGTATATACAAAATCAAGTTTCTCTCTTCATACAATACAAAATCCATTATGAAATTCTAAATATCTTTCGTTAAAGAAAAATTGCAAACCTTCGGATAAATCCATTGGAACCAGGGCTATATGAAGTTGATTCATTCTCGAAATAGCAATCAAGAAGAGCAGCCCGGGAGTGCAATTGTACAATTAGCGAAGAGCTCTCCACATTATACAATCTCAGATACTTCACACAAGCAACAAAAATAAGAAATCATATCAATAAACAACAAATTCTCATTACTGAGACCAAATATGAGATCTGAGAAAAGAAGAGAAGAAACTCACAGAATCCCAAGAAGCAACGAGGAGATTGTTTGACTCGGGAGAGAATCTGAGCCTTGAAATCGAATCATCTATTGGGTTTTCAAATTCAAGTCGATCACTGCTAATGTTTCAAACTAGAAACACCAAATCAAACGCCGCTCTAGTAGAAGAAGAAGAATACTCCGAATTCCAAATCCAAAATGCGAGTCCTGCTCCCAAATTTCAAAATTGTATAGCGATTGGTGAACACCTGAGCGGATTCAAATTTCGGGTCCCAAACACAAACGGGTTAATAGGCTCATATGTTTTTCAACTAAAAAACATCAAAACGACGTTGTTCATAGAAAAATACTTTAAAAAAAAACAAATGATACTATCTAATTCATAACCCTGTACATATGACTCAGCATTCCAGTCAACAATTTTTTTGAATTTGGATATGTGGATGTACTGTCTCAGAATTTAGGAAGGTATTTTCACATGTGCTTAGAATTGGAGGTACGAATAAGCTGCCGAAAGCCCATATCTACCATGATCAGTTTATCAGATGTGTAAAAATGCTGGAAAAACAGATATCTATGTTTGTGGGTGTAAAAAAAAAGAGAGATCAGGGAGGATTATTCCGATGATGAATATTCTTCTTCAAAAGAATCAAGATTCCTAGTCCTTCACTTGAAAGAATTTTTAACCAAACCAGTTTTGAACACATTGAAATAAACCAGAAGGCCATCTTAAAGCCATAACAAGATGATAATTAAATACAAAATTGGCTTTAGAGAAGAAGAGTTTTTTTTTTTTTTTAAGTATCATTAAGAGAGAGAGTTGAATAAAGATCATCAGTTAAACTTTGCATTAGAAAAGTTCATCTCAGGATGCTGAGCCATGAACTTCTTCATAATATCTTGCTTCTCTATCTCATCACTCGTCGGAAGTCCCATCTGCTTCTGCCTTTGATCAAACTACACAAGTAAAAGAGGGAAAGAGAAGCAATGTGTCACAGTCTTGCAAATATAAATCTAACACAAGAATCAAAGAGGAAAAAGAAACCGATTTACCATCATCTTCTCGACGGATTGGCGAGTTTCCGGGTCGAGATCAGCCAGCTTGCTGCTCTCTGGTTCAACTTTCTGAGTGTCGATTTCAGGTTCTCCTTTCACACAATATTTCCACCACTCCATCTGGTCTTGCTTTGTCAAGAGCACCGATATGACCTTCTGATCCTCTGCAAAGTATCACCCAAACAACAATTTAAAATCATAATATCTACAGTTAAAATTTTCTCGCTCTTTGTGTATGTTGTTAACTCAAGATTTAGTTCGTTGAACGTCTTAACAAGAACCTAAAAACATACCGATATTCCAGAAGCAGTCGTCTGGCTTGACATGATGGAAGAGTTCTCCCTGTTATCATCCAAAAGTCGCACAATTTAGCAAGAACGAACCAACAAAAAAACAGAGATCAAGATGGCATTGAGAGAGATTGCCATAGGGAAACTACATCGATGATTGGATCTTGCCCTTTGAGACCAACTTTCAGACGGTTCTTCTTGATTTCACAGGTAACAGACCGTGATTTAGTGCCACAAGGCACTGGAATGTTAACAGTGACCTCCTGGAGATTCTGTGTCCATGAGTATTTCTCAAAATCAAGCCCATTCGCTTTGTTAGGAACTGCACCAAACGGACATAAAGTTAGTTAGTTTGCAACAAGAGAGACTAAAGTTTCAGGATCTTGCACTCAAGAATTGGTTTGGTGGTACAATAATTTGACTCTTAATGTCTTAAAGATCTAAACTTTCTCCAATACCATAGTCCCTATATCATCAAGTTGGTGTAAAAACTAAGCTCCTAAATAAATTTCCAATATCCTAATTCATCATAGCAAATAAAACCAAACAAAATCCAAGACGACTGAGGAAACAAAACTCATTCCATATTTCATCAATGAAGATCCAATTTTCAACTAAGGAGACATAACCCTAAACCATAATTTTCACCCAGAGCTCTCTGAAGAACAAGTGACATACCGATTTCCATATTCAAAAAGGGAAAAACAAAGGACTTACCGATAGGACCAGATTCTTGTTTCTCTTCGTCCTTGGGCTTCTCCACCTCCATGGGCTCCATTGGCTTCGAGCTTTCCTTCTTCGGCTTCTCCACCTCCATGGGCTCCATCGGAGGCATACTCTCCTTCTTGAGTTTCTTCTCCATGGGCTTCACGGTCTCCTTCTCCGCCTTCTTCTTCTCCGCTTCTCCCAACCTCTCCTTCGCGGCGGTAACAGCGGCGGCGATCTCCTTCTCCGCCGTGTCTTTCATCAGAAAGTTGCTCTCTTTCCCGATAAAGTCAAGGACTTTCTCCAAAAACCCTAGTGGGTTTGAAGGATCAAAACTTGCCTTAAACGGCAAAATCGGGGGTCTCTCCTCCTGCATCTCAGAGATAATCGCCATTGGTTTTCGCTTAGCTTTAGGGTTTTTGCTTTTTAGAAATCAGAATGAAATTATCTTTTGTCGACAATGAAACAAAGATTAGGAATTTATAGGGAAAGCCACAAAGGCAAAACGGAAAGTTCGAGAAGAAATAGAGCTTAAAAACCCTTTCAAACTTGAATTGGGTCTTTTTTTTCTTGAATTGCCTAAGGTTTCCAAAATATTTAGCTAAATTTTTGTAAATTTTATTAAATGTTTAGATAAATGCATCAAGTTACTCAAAATATAAAACATAAAATTTTATTAAATGTTTAGGTAAAGCGTATATATATAAAACATCAAAATAAAATTATATTAAAAAAATATAATATTTTAAATAATAAAAATCCAATACATAATTCAAATATTGTAATTCAACTAAAGATAAAAAATAAAATTCAAAGTCACATCTTATTATATAAATTTTGATGCGTCAAACTTTGTAATTAACATGATCGCGATACGTGTCAATTAGTCGATCAGATTTTGACACATGTAAAAAACTTTTCCAATTATCTTTTGCAATGTGTCAAAATAGTCTTATCTATTTTTAAAAAACATAATGCCATTATAACTTTGAATTATATTACAAACAAGAATACAAATTTTATTTTCATTAATTTTCTTAAAAACTTGTTTCATAAATTTTTCTTTTGCTAATCATTAGATCTAAATATATATATGAATAACTAAATAATAAAATGTAAATATAATTCAAATAGGAATAGTAAAAACATAAATATTAGAAAATATGATAAAATTTAATTAAAGCCAAATAATAATAATAAAAGAATCCAACTAAATAAATAACTGTTTAGACTACTGTATCGGTGGTTTCACATCGGCATTCTAAATCTTATTTATTACTTTTATGAGTGATCTGATTTTTTTTCTTCAATTTTTTTTTATTTTGAAATAATTTTTTTATTAAAAAAACATAATACCATTATATTTTTTAATTAAATTACAAAATTAAATTATTTTTAATAATTTTTTTGCTAATAATTTAGATTTCGAAAAAGATTTTATTATTAAAAAAACCTGATACGTCAACTTTGTAACTAACATGATTGCGACACGTGTCAACCAGTCGATCAAATTTCGACATATGTAAAAAAAAAATTCAATTAGATTTTGACACATATCAAAAAAATTTAATCTATTTTAAAAAAATCTAATAACATAAGCAAAATAAAAAAACCTAATACAATTATAAATTGTAATATATTGTGAGTTTTTTTATTTGCCTTACCATTATGTGGACGCGGTAAAATTTATAAAATTAATGTTTAAGGAAAAAAATTATATTGAAAGTTTTCCATGTTGTGAAAATAATAGAAAATAAAAAATTAAGTGAAGAAATACTTATAATTCATTTTTCATCAAAAAAAGATAACATGTCGATTTTAAAAAGGAAAATAAAACTCAAATATGATTAAAAATTAATAGATCTAATTTAAATATCTATATAGGAATCAATTCGTCAAGATTTTGAAATAATATTTGTAACTACAAATAAAAGGTAAACCTAATTCAAATAGGAATAGATAAAATTAATTATTTGGAAAAAAAATTTCCAAAATATTATAAAATAAAATAATGTAAGAAAAAATATGAAAACAAAATGAATAACTAAGTGTTAGGCTTTTCAACCAGTGGTTTCACATCAATTTTTCAATCTTATTTTATTTATTTTCACGGGTGATCATATTTTTCCACTTTTTCGTGTTTGGTTTTTTGTATTTTCACGGGTTATAAAATATTGAAAGAGTAACAATGATTCAAATACAAATATAATAATCAATTCATCAAAAGTTTGCAAAAATTGCCTGAGTTGAAAATAGTAAAAACTAAACATAATTCAAATGGTAATATGAAAAACTAATTATTTTAAAATATGTTGTATAATTAAATTGAAAATAAAATAAATAAATAAGTGTTAGATTTCTCGATTAGTGGTTTCATATTATAGTTTTCAATTTGTTTTAACATGTGGTCTGATTTTGTTTACTATTTTTTGTGTTTAACTTCTTTTTTATAAATTATAAAATAATAAATTATAAACCCGCATATTTATGGATCATAAATCTAGTAATGATATAATCCTTGTTCTCATTTGGAGTTACCTTTGCTTAATTTTCTAGTTCACGATTTTGAAGAAAAAAAATCAGAAGCTTAGGATAACAGAAGGACTTTTCAGTTCTCAGCTATTCATCTCTTTTGTTTCTTTATTACATTTTTATGTTAATAAAATGAGTTAAGTTGGGCCACAAAACAAATTAAACTTTATAAGCCCAAAATAATCATTAACTTGTTTCATCTTCTCTAAACATCAACTGTGACTTCTGATACGGCCACCGTCAACGCTTCCGATCTACACCCATCGACGCTTCCAATTCTGAATCGTGCGTTTCTACCGTGCTTCCAAATGCTTCATTTTTGGAATCGCGATTCCGAAACGATTCCGGATGATTCCGAGCGCTTCCGCTTCTGATTTCGCTTCCGCTTCTGCTTCCGATTCCGATTCCGCTTCCGCTTCCGGAGTGAGAAACGCACCACCACGGACGATTCCATGCTTCCTAGCTAATAACTTCTTGATTGGCAACTTGATTAAACATTATTTTTGGGGGGAACAATATTTTACATATATGGTATCTTATACATTTGGATATTACGTTTTGTTTGTTGGAACTTGTTTTTTAAGGAGAAATGTTTGTTTTAATTTTGTTGTTTGAAAAGCACAAAATGGGTATAGCAGATGTTGTGGAAAAGTCCTAACAAAGTTAAAGATCTTAGGATAGTTGTAACGATGAGTGAACCCATACTAAACCATGCGCGCGCGCCAAGCTGAGCCAAAATAAACTCAGGCTTAAGTTCGGATTTAGGAGCGGATTCGGGTATATGGACATTGGTGTAATAACCTATTTTTTTGCATCAAATTTTTATTTGTGTAATTGATCACTACATAAATTTAGATTTGATCCAAAAAGTAAAAATTAATCTTGGTCAAAAGTTAAATAATTCTCTAAATCAAATAGAGAATTAACTTGGTCAAATGAAACTCTCCTCTTCAATTGAATAATTGATTTTTAGAAATAAATTTTGTAACATCCACAATTGATGATAATGGCTCAAAATTAATTGAGATTAATTGAGCATTATGGACCAATAGATGGACATAAAAGAGTCTAGTCTCTCTCATTTTTTTTGGACAAGAACAACAACAATTCTTTACAACTTCTTCTTCTTGTTCTTTCTTTTGTTTTTTCTCCATGAGAGTACAACACAGAAAAAGCGTTCGTTAGATTATGTTCTTGAGTTGTGCAAAACAGAATTGATTGCAGTTGTATCTTAGGATTCGGAACGCCACACAACCGTCACACTATGGAGAGTTTTCAGAATTAAGGAAAGAGTGTCTCGCCTTTGCAAATCCAAATCCGTTCTTTTTCCTAATTCTTATATCGGTATTGTTGTATTATCGATTTATTTATGTATTTCACTTTACAAATATCAGTTTACCCATATTGTAGTAATTTGAGTTCATACAATCTTAATTCTGAAAATTTTCAATATTTAATTTATGAATTTATTAATTCTAGAAATTTTAATTTAATTATTTTTTGCAATTTATTCATATTTGTTTAATTGCTTCATATATATTAGATTGAACTTCTAATTTTATGCACTAATTTGATCTTGGTTCTTTTGAACAGATTTGATTTTAAGTACAATTATCAACGAGTTAACAGTTTAAATCAGACATATGTATATGACTATATATTTTTGTTTCCGATCTCTTAAGGCTGTCTAACAAAGATGACATCGGGTATGGTGAGTGGACAACTCAAATTGAGAATGGTGTACCACTTATGACCTTGTGTGTTATAAGGACTACATCTCTGATGTTTATCGGAATGTTCAGATCCTATTTACACCGATAGCGGTGGAGGTGTTATGGTTACAAGTCTAGTGAGTCGACGCACCAAATTCAGTTTGGTAGTAGTTTTCCACATATGGCTGTGCCAAATTCTGATTTTGTCAGATTGTCACGTTAGTTCCTAATGTTGTATACATAGGACTAATACTAGACAAATTCGATGGAACTCGATTCATTACTTGGCAGGATAAGATATTTATTTCCCTGACCATGCTGAAACTAGAGAAGTAACTCAAAAAGAGAATAGCATATGCCTTCTCCGGAGAATACTAACGTTATAACTCTAATCAGTGTTGAATTTTGTACCATTGCGAATGTTTATGCAAGGTTGGATAAACGCCACCTGATCAAACCGCTGTATATATCTACAATGAGTTAAATACCTCTAAGGAATTTTGAATTTCCTTGATAAGAAGTACAAGTCTAAGAACACATGTTCTAAGAAATTCGCAGTGACGAAATTTCTAGACTTTAAATTGGTGGACTTTAAGTCCATCATGGAAAAAGTCAAAGAGATCTAATTGCTGATACATGAGATAATGGGTGAAAAGATGTCAATTTCTTTGACATACCAATTTTGTTGTTTAATTGAAATTTTTTCACTAGTTAGGAAATATTTCAAGAATTATCTCTAGCATAAGCGAAAGGCTGAGAGCATTGAAGACTTGATTGTCAGGCAACGGATTGAGTCTACAAACCGCAAAGCATATGTTATTCACATATGTGTGTGAACACAAGCACAAAGAGAAACATAAAGTATCTATTAAAACCTCCACTAACTTCATAAAGCATAATACTTAAAAGAAGTTCAATGGGAAAATGTCCCAATTGTGGCATTATGGGTGGTCAAAAGGTTTACACATGTCATAGCAATGCTTATGAATGTCGTACCACGATTGACCATGCAGAGAAAATGAAAAATCACAGACTAATCTGACTAAAAAAAACACGTGTAGTGTAGTTTCAGAAGTCTACCAGATTGGGAACAATCGAATGGAATGGTGGCATTACGCTGCTACCACCGTCAGTATCTATTTGAATAGATATGTATACTTGCTAAGAAGAAAGAATATACCTTTGAAAATGTTCAAAGCATACAAGATGGAAATTCGAAACCAACTTGAGAAAACTTTAAAAATAGTTATACATGATAAAAGAGGCGAGTTTGATGAGAATGAATGCGTTTCTTAGAGAAAATGGCATTATTCATCGTAAAACTACTCCATAGTGCTTATCGGTTTCTGATTTATCATCAGATGTACCAGATATCCATGTAAATACAATAAATGGAATCAAAGAATGTATATTTCTTTGAACACGTGTTTCGGTGTAAGGATAAACAAAATCCAAAACGAACTCATGAAGAAAATGATTTTTAATCAGTAAATCTTTTGGTAAAGATTTTTAATGGTTTTTCTTCGCGAGAAAGCACCGTAAAATTTCACTAAAAGTCATGTCTACATTAGACAATCTTTCGTGGAAGGAAAATTAGTGAGATCGAATCCATTATGCAAAACCATATATGGGAGATAATCGATTTGTCATAAGGGCTTAAAGTCTTCATGTCTAAATGGATTTTCAAAACTGAAAATTGATGGTTTAGTCAAAAAGACACAAAGTCTATAGATTTGTGAAGTCTCTGTTAGGGCTTACAAAAGGTCTGAAACAATAGCCTGAAATATTTGACATTGTCAAATAGTTTTAGTATCAATGAATGTTATAAGTTTATATACATCAAAAGTACTTCGCACGGATACATTTTGCTCTGTTTATATGTAAATCACCTTGTTTGAAGCAATAAAGATATGGTCGAACAAACTAAGATTGTTCTTAGTGTGAAGTTTGACATGTAAAACTTGGGTCGAATGGATGTGATTTTAGAAATTATGATCATACGACATTCCAAAGTAATAATCATATCAAGCTCATAATGCTAAAACGAAAACTTTGGAGATTCAAGGTCTACTCAAATTTGATCGGAAGTCTAAAGCACTTAACCTTTGGCGGACTCAGTCCATTTACTAAGTCGCTACATGCGTAATCCATGTTGTAATAAACTAGAAATTAATAACTAGAGTATTGAGTTACGTGAAATATACTAAAAGTTATGGATTACATTATGGTAAAACATCAATAGTTGTGGAAAGATACAATTTTATTAATTGGTTATCGGCTTCCAGAAACTAATAGTCCACAAGTGTGGAAAAACCAGTGCGAGCATTATGTGTACAGTGTGATGGTCAATCGACTATAGCTCGGGCACTGAGTTTTATGTATAATGGGTAGTCATGTCTTTAAAGAAGATGACGTCAAACCATTAGACAATTGATCCCAAATGAAGTCATCTCAACAGATTATATCTCATCGGACAACATAGGATCCATTTATTAAAGGTGTGTCACGAGATCAAATTGTAAAATCATCAAGAGAAATGGATTTAAAGCCTATGACTTAAGAGGAGGTTTGATGGAAATCCTACCTACGTGACTGGAGATACCAAGATGTAGGTCCAAAGGGAAAACTAAGTCAAACTGAGTCTGCATAAAAGCACTGAGCTAACCCAGTTTCTAAGATGATATACAGTGCTTCCTGTATAAAAAGGATAAGCATTGCTTTTAATGATATTCACCATAGCTTTGATATGTTCATGGAGTATTACATGATATTTCATAAAACAAAGGCTAATGAAATATCACCTAGTGAGTGTGAAATGAGGCCATTTCTAGGAGAATGAATGAAAGGCTATATTCTCTAAATTCACTCATGATAACCAGGCATGTTCAAGGCCACAATGAACACAATAGAGAACCTAGTTCTGTGAGAGAATGAAGTTGTGTTATAATTATTCTCTCGGTTTACATCAGAGTCCGGGTGGTTCAAGACATCATGTTCACCTCCTGGTCGAGTAAATCCGACATTGGTTCAAGGCTGCAAAATGCTACCAACTCATATACAGTGGATTTTTTTCTTGTACTCTCAAAAGTCCTTCTATCGAGTCTTCATTTGTTTAGAATCATTTATATTCATTTGTTTAGAATCATTTGTTTAGATTGTTGCTTGAAAAGCACGAAATGGGCATACCAGATGTTGCGGAGAAGTCATAACAAGGTTAAATACCTTAGGACAATTGTAGAGATGAGTGAGCACATACTAAACCATGCGCGCGTGCCAAGCTGAGCTAAAATGGACTCGGGCTTAGGTTCGGGTTTAGGTGCGGATTCGGGTATATGGACCTTGGTCCAATAACCTATCTTTTTGCATCAAATTTTTATTTGTGTAATTGATCACTACATAAATTTAGATTTGGTCAAAAAGTAAATAATTCTATTAGAAAATTAATCTTGGTCAAAAGTTAAATAATTCTCTAAATCAAATAGAGAATTAACTTGGTCAAATTAAATTCTCCTCTTCAATTGAATAATTGATTTCTAGAAATCAATTTTGTAACATCCACAATTGATGATAATGGCTCAAAACTAATTGAGATTAATTGAGCATTATGGACCAATAGATGAACATAAAAGAGTCTAGTCTCTCTCATTTTTTTTGGACAAGAACAACAACAATTCTTTACAACTTCTTCTTCTTGTTCTTTTTTTTGTTTTTTCTCCAGGAGAGTACAACACAGAAAAATCGTTCGTTAGATTATGTTCTTGAGTTGTGCAAAACAGAATTGATTGCAGTTGTATCCTAGGCTTCGGAACGTCACACAACCGTCACACTACGGAGAGTTTTCAGAATTAAGGAAAGAGTGTCTCGCTTCGCATGCGAGAGGCGCGGGTTTCGATTCCCCGCATCTCCATTTTTGAACACACGTCTGATCTATTCGAAGGGTGCAAGTGTAACTAACATGTTATATATTCTTCGTAATCACATTATTTTTCTTCCCTTGATCATACCTTCAATCTCCATGTCTGTATAGAATCTTAAGATTTGAGCATCTAAACTTTACACAACAAATGAAACTTTTAACTTCTGATACGATCAAATATTCAATCATGAAATGTTTTAGATACAGACAAAGAAGAAACAGTGCAAAACGAATCATCATACAACTTTCCTTCTCACAAGAGAAGAGAAACAGAAAAAAGAAGAAAGAATGAATGATCAGGAAGATAGGTTTGGTATGGAAAGCCCAGAATCTGGATTGTGTTGCTCTTTCCAGATTTTACCAGTGACTCTAAGCTTAAGCTCTTTCCTGTCTCCGCCGGAGAAGAAGAGAGCCATGTTTCTTTGGATGATGAGACCGTCGTTGCTGTCTCTTACTTTCCTGTGGCTATCTCTGATGCTTCTTGGAGTTCCTTCCCATGTTAGCTTCCTCCCACTGCCTCCCACTTCTAAGCTGTAGCTGTAACTCCGTGCGTCTTCCTCGTCCCCCATGAATCTCAGGAATGCCATGTATACCGGACCCATCCCGAGCTGGAACGCCTCAAAATGAAGGCAGAAGTACTGCCCAAAGCAATGGAATACCTAAACCCAGATAAGGGAAAAAAACTGTTTTGAGGTCAAAATCATTGAGAATCATGCCTAATTAGACAAAAGAAGGATATGCTTACGGTTAGCATCCAAGTGGCGTTCTCTACTTCACGCGGATTGGATTTGACGTAGCGGTGGTTAAAAGTGGAACCAGCGTGCATGTCAACTTTGTGATCATCCCTGAGATGGGCTACAAGGAAAGGGATGTCCCCTACGCTACCACATTCTGAACCAGCGTAAGGACAGCTGTAAGGTCTGAAGTTACAGAGAGACTCGTGCTTTAGTTTGCTGTAATACGGAAATATCTCAGGGCATCCCAGATTGTAATACTTGCATGGCAGCTCAAGCGACTCGGCTACTTTCTCAAGAGCTAAACATCTGATATCTCCAAGTTCTTGTCTACACGTTGGACAACGGTTATGCACCCTCACTTTACAGGTCGAGCACAACGTGTGTCCATTATGACACTGCAACAACAAGAAAAAGAAACACTTTTCAGATTACCACAACTCTCAAGATACAAACTACCACATTATATCATCTAGCCCAGTAAACGCTATGGATGAAGCTATTCTGACAACAACTTCATACGCTTTATTCCAAAATGCTACACAACACATATCAATGTCCTTGACCATAAAGCATCTCTCATCACGTTGAAGCAAATACGCATAGAAAAACACAAGCGTGTGACACGTATCTTGTGTTCATCAATAATAAAGCTAAATCGTATCATCAGCTACAAAGAAGAGGTACAAAACCCACAATTTTCAGCAATGTATGAGGACCATAACACTCGAACATGAATCAATAATCAAACACCAACAAATCAAACAACCAAATTCCACATAAAAAAAAAGAGAGGAGTATCGGAGATTCACCTGATGGATAGGAGGATACATAGAATAGGTACAGACAGGGCACTCCAGGAGCTCGTAGACGCTAGTAGCCGGAGCGGTTGCCGTCGGGCCGACTATATTAGTAACGACGGCGGCAGTGGCTCCGCCGTGAGTCTTAGTCGAAGAGAAATGATAAGATCCGTTACGATGGATCTCATCGTTCTGAATGCTTCCCGTCGACGAGACGCACTCCATACTATCCGTCTCCATTATTAACACAAATCAATTTCGAAAAATCGAAAAAAGCCCTAAATTCAAAAACAAAATTAGGTCTATTCTCTGTTTCTTCTGTAGAATCTCTCTTTTTCTCGGAAATGAAAAATCGTTTCTTTGAGGGGAAAACAAAAGCGGAACAGTACTTTGCTTCCTTACCACATTTGGGTATCTTTGAGAATGGATTCGATAGACAAATCTGGAAAGACGAGAAAGAGAGAAAAAGGGAAAGGAAAAAACTCTGAGATTTTTTCAGAGAAATCAATTAGGCCCTGACTCTGATTCACCCTCTCTCTCTCTCTATCGTCACCGTTTCTGGGAAAGCGTTGCTTTTTTTTCTTGGTTGGTCTCTGTGTGATTTCTGAAACTGAGAGAGAGAGAGAGAGAAGAGAGATGAAATATGAGCCGTCCAGATTGCAAAGGGCTCCCTTTAATTCGAATTTGAATCTGACGGTTATAACCCAAACCAATTGGATCAAACCCAATGCGAACGTAACTGATGGTTCGCTACTGTGTTCTGAAAACGCCGTCGTTGCAATGGAACCGTGATTTTAAATGTTTTGTATATAAATAGTTCTCTCAGATGTATTACCAAATGGTTCTATGGTCTAGCGGTTAGGACATTGGACTCTGAATCCAGTAACCCGAGTTCAATTCTCGGTAGAACCTAATATATCATTTTGTTTTCAGAAACTTTTCTAATTTTAATGCAAAAAAATAAGATACACTGTAAGTTATAACTAAATATCTAAATTAAAAAGGGCAACCACAGGTCCTTTTATTATTTTCTGCGTCCTAAACTTGGAAACGACTTCTACACTTGCAACAAAGATTTGGCCTCAAAAAACACAAAAAGAAAGTCTAAGGTTGGGTCTTTCTCAAGACAAGATTCAGTTTCAGTACGATGATGACATTGATGAGTATCCGAAACTACCGGTTTTTCTCCCCATAAGTGAAAGCATCATCTGACCCGCCGGAGTTTCAGTTCCATCAGACCATCCGTACTTCTCAAGCAACTGATCCACAAAGTTACCAACCACGTAAGAAATTCCTGACACCGATACAGCAATCATCGCGTAGTACAGAACGCTCTTCAGGTAGCTGCCTCTCGGGGTTTTCACGTGAGCTTTGGCTATGGCGAGCAAGACAATGCATAGGAGCGATGACCCGAAAACTGATGCGACTTTGTAGTCTCTGTTGTGTGTTTTGTTGAATGAGAAATAGTAGACTACAGGAGGGAGCAGTCCGACGATTATGAAAGATAGGATTGCGACTGATGCGTGAAGCGTGAAATTTTCTCTTCGCCCAAGGAGTCGCTTGTACCGACCTTCTTCTTGACCGTTAGTCTCGTTATTCTCTGTTGTTGTTCTTCTGGGTTCCTCCTCTCTAAGTTCTTGGAGCTGCAAAAGAAGTTTCTCTGTAAGTTTCTTAAAATTGCGGATTATGTGATCCATTACCCAGTTCATGCTTCGAAAAGTTACACATTACAAAATATTAAGCGATCACTCACATTATGAATAATGAGAATAAGCCCGCCCAGCAAGTTTGCAAGCCCCAAGACCAAAATGTTCACTGCAACCACAATGATACATATGCGTGTTGGGATTTTACAGCAAAGAAAATATGTTTTGTGCTTCAAAATGGAAATGGAACACTAAGGCTAAGGAGTACTTACACATTGAAGCCCCAGAACCAGCGGCAGATGAGATAACACCGAGGCTTGTGATGGACTCTATTAGACCTCCGTATACAATGCTTTTCAAGATTTCCAGTTTACGTCCTTCACCAACTGGTCTCAATAACGGTTCCCTTAGAGTCCCTTCTTCCAGCGAGCTCACTGGTGGAATATCAATTTCAGGACATGATAGACCGGTGATATCTCCTCTGTCAAGTGTGTCCATCACACCTAAACAGAAGCAGAAAGTTAGCAAGGTATGAATGCGAATGACTACACAGTACATTAAGAAACAAAGGATACAAAAGACCGGTTTTATTTTTATGTATTTGGCATTGAAGCTATGAATATTATTTCCTCGTGGTATATAAACAGAATTAAGATTACCTGTTACATTGGTCAGACCAAAATCTGGCTTTCTTGTGACAGAAGTGTCTGTTCCTTCAAACGGATGAGTACCTTCTGCATGAAAAATAGTTTCTACTCTTACTCCATCGGGTCCAGAAGTCACATTGTTTGATATATTCATGTGACGAGATGGTTCAATCGGGGAGAGACGTCCTTTGTCTGACGTGTTGTTCCCCTCTGCGGCACTAGCATCATCCTTGTCAATCTTATGCTGTGTTTGCTCCTCCGCAGAAGGAGGCGGAAACTTTTGCCCGTCTTCAATAGCCGCTCCATTGTTGACAACTTTACTAGTATCATGTGAGTTTGCAACTGCCATCATATCAAGAAAAGAGTGGCGAAATTTTACAAGTCAAACGAGAGAAGCAAAAGCTTATATAATAGAAGAAGGATTGGCTATCACGTTTTATATTGATTAGAGTTGCTTCTCAACGCCCTCGTTTAAAAATTCAACTACAAGACACGAACATGGGTTCCACTTTCTAAGAGTGACGCAATTATATGTACCTTGATTCAAAGGGGTGTCAACAGGCTCTTTATCTTGAGAAGCACTGATCTCTGACCCACCTGCACCACGATGTATTCAAACGATTACTTAAAGAGTTAAGAACCAAAGGTAAAATTGTAGGAGGATATTTCTTAATACTCATCTCCATTTTAAGAGACTTTCAAGAAATTCATATACTGTATCTACTTATTACCATATTAGAGATTTTACCTTCCTTTATCCTTTATTTCAGGATCTACTGATAGAAAAATTTCCATATTTTGTTTCATTAACTGTTTACTGAATAAGAAAATGTCCCTACCTTGAACAGAAGCGGCAGCACCATCCTGAACAAGGGCTGGGGCTTTTGATTGGGTATTTGCAGTAGAGCCTGTCGTATCCTCTCCCGGAAGGATTAGGCTATCACGCGGCCGGTTAGCTTCAGGGACACTAGACATATCCCCACCTGGCAACACAAAATAAATAAATTTACTTGTAAAGCTAAAAGATACAAACCCCTTCAGCACCATAGTGTATACAAAAGGAGAGAGACCTTGCAATTTCAATTATAGTAGACACCGAAGTAGTCACTGATTGATGAGACTGGCAAAGGGACCAAACAATACCTTGCTGAACAGCTGATTCTTTTTTCTTAAATCCAAATATTGAACCGAACCAGTTGGAATTGCCTGTAGCTTCCTCTTGAGGCTGCGGCTGAGTCTTTAACCCCTCGACACTTTCAGGGTGAGGAAGCGGCTTTGAACCCACCCCTGCAATTTTTTTCCAGAAAACGGATGTGATGGGATTGATTTTTCAGTTTTCAAGTATCAAAGAAATGGTTACAATCTAGTGTACCTGTGGGTATGAATATGGTGAAGCATGACAAGCACTTGAACACAAATGATTCACCTACAGAGTTTTCACCACCAACTGCAGAGGGCAAATTGTCTTCCGAATGAAGAAGAGGGTCATCCGGCCGAGGCACTTTCGGGCGCTTTGGATCCTTCAGCACGTGAGGGATCTTCCGTTTTCTTCTTTTGAGGACAACCCTTTTGGTGATGCAAGAATCGCAGTTTGGACAGTACAAATCATGTGTCTCTTGGTTCTCCAGCACGTTCTCCACATCATAATCTTCAACATCTTCGATTTCCAGCTCCTCCTCTATCACATCACCAATGTGTTGATCAACAGCATCCAGGTGTTTAGAAAAATCACCATCTTGTACTTGTTCGATTTCACGGGATCTTTTGTTAACCTCAGAAGTTGAACCGTTTTCAGATTCTTCTGACTGCTTTTTCTCCTCGTTCCCGTTCAAGCAGTCAGCAGTTTGGGAATCATGGACATCAGATTCCGCACCAGCGGACTCAGAGCCTAACCGAAGAACATCAAAAACAAGAATTAACCAGAAACTCAACTATACATGATAACATCTTCAGCCAAAACTCCAACTCGACACGATGAGTCAACCAATATAATGGCGGATTAACGATCTCATGAATTTGCAGCTAAAAAATTTGATGGTCCAAGAAAAACCCTAACACTGGACAACTGACCTTTTAATTCAAAACATAACAAAGATTCCTCTCTGTAGGTCCAATCGCAGTGGCGACAATTCCAAATTCCTTCATTCACAAACAACCAAAACATGACAAGGACTTCACCTCTAAATTCAGACTCAAGACGGTGATAATTGCAGGATTATTAGACCAAACCACTGGTTGTTTGGGCAAGGTTTCTTCAACATTTGATAAGGAAACAGCACATAATTGATGCAAAGAGAAGACGCTAGATTCAACTCAAAAAGGGAAATCTCTGTAAGAAACCCACAAGAAAAAAAGAGGAAATCATTGGGAGGGGTTAAGTTACTAAACCTTGTTCTCCGTCGAAGTAGACGTTGCAATTGTTTCCCTCATCATGCTCCAAGTTTTCTTTTGCGGTATGCTCACCTTCGCCGTTGTGGAAATCGGGGATCTCTACCGTGCCATCACCGGAAAAGCTAGAAGAGGAGCTGGTGATAGTACTACTGTCCGTACTGAAGCGTTCCTTTCCGTGAGGAAACGACGACGTTTTCCTCTCCAACTCGACAACTGTTTCGTCTTCTTCTTCTTCCTCCCCTTCTACTGGGTGGTGGTGCTTCTCGGTCCCGGTGGTGGGCTCCCTGATTTCGGCGGCGGATCCCATCAAAAAGAAGACAAAGTGGAAGACAGGAATGGCCAAACAAGGGGAAAAAGGAGAGATTCTGAGATCTAAAGAAGGCGATTGATGGGGTCGTCTCTGTCTCCTTCCTCACTTGAACATTATCGATTTCTGCAGATATAATTTATAATTTAAGAAGATGATGTGTTTTGACTTGGCCGTTGATCAGCACTGCTTCTAATTATAAACATGTTTTTAAACAAAAACGCTTCACTTGTTTAATCTTTTTTTTTGTGTCAGAAGTACCAATTTCCTATCTTTCAAAATGGTGTACTTTTCCTTTTCGGGTGTAGTTTTGTTTTTACTTATCTATTACTTGGTTGATGGGAGCATTTGGGGTCGTGGATAGTTTGCAAGTGGTTGAAATTTTTTTTTTTTTTAATTATCTTAAATATTAATTAAAATTTACTAAACATCAAAAATAAATGTTGTAAAGAAATTTTACTATCTTCTGTAATATTATCTTATAAAAAAATATAGGACGATTCTAAAAAAAAAAAGCATATTTTTATATTTTTTTCCAAAAATAGTATCACTACTTTTTTTTTCTAAAAATATCATTAAAATTTTTGTTTTCCAAAAATAGCACAAAACTAAAATTAAATTTTAAACCTTAAAAACTAAACCTTAAATCCAAAATAATAAACTGAAACCCAAATTTTAAATTATAAACCCTTGTATTTTTGGAAAAAAAAATTTAGTGGTATTTTTGGAAAAAAAAACTAATGATAGTATGTTTGGAACAAAAACTTATTTTAGTGTATTTTAAAGAATTTCTCAAAAATATATACTTAATATATATTTTACTTAAACTAAAATAAACTTATAATTATAAAAAGTTATTGTATATCCAAACATATTCCAAACCTCTTTAAATGTTTTTTATTTAATTATTCTATAATTTATTTAAAATTATAATTATAATTTTTTATAATAATATATTTTTGAATTTTTATATAAATTATATATTATGTGTATTTTGATAGTTTTATGTTAACCCGCTATCGCACCCACTGTAAACCAGTCATAAACGTCTCACAAACGTATCCGTTTTCAGCCGTTATATCAGTCATATAAATCGCTCAATAACGCTTAAAACTGCTATCGTCCGCTTCTACAAACTCTCGCAACCACATCCACACCCACTACGTTTAAACCAGTCGAATTCTAAGTACAATATAGTTAGGTACATTTTGATCAATTTCGGTTCCGCTTCTTAAATTGATATTTTCGTTTAATTGATTATTTTGGATGTAACCGGTTAGAAAAAATAAGAAATTATAATTTTTTTTAGTTAAAACCGATTGGTTTTGAAGTTCTACCCAAAGCAAACTTGTTACAAATTTGATTCTATATCCTACCGATCGATTACACTAAACTTCTGTAAAACCAAAATTTGATTATATTCGGCTAATTCGGTTTGGATCGAATATCTAACCCTAAAAACCTATTAAAGATGTGAATGTAAGAAACCGGAAAAGTGGATAAGGGAAGGGTTGAGGGATATATCATTATTTAGATATGTGTTACCATATTTTTGTTTTGCGGTCTATTTTTTATTAGTTTGCAGGATGTGGTTACCTTTTTTTTTTGTCATTTGATTTGAATTGGGATTAAACCAAAAAATGAAAACAGCAAATAAGACACAAAGAGAAACCAAAGGCCATTCCCGCATCGACATATTAAAGAAGATGAACTTCTTTGAGGACACATTAGCGGTCTTGCACTGAGTCTAGAATTAATCGATCAAAAGGCATTTCTGCACAACCTTTACAGAAGACGGCTTCAAACACTTTTGACGAACACACGACTACCGATCTCCAGGAGAAGATAGATTTCCTTCAATATTGTCTTTGTCAAATTTATTCCGAATTAGTTAGTTTTTAGAAAGCATGCATTACATATCGTTAAACAAAAATGAACCGTGAATCGCAAACAATATAACAAACCAGAATCATCTAATCTAAAAATTATGCATATACCAAAATACAGAAAAACCATATTTTTGAAGTATTAGAAATAAGTAATTAAAGTTTATTAGTTATTATACTCGTACAGTATTTGTGATAGTTACTAGTTAAATATTGTCATATACCGTACTAACTGAATTTGTTCAAATATATGATACAGTTTTCAACGTAAACCTCATTTGAACCGCATTATTTCTCCCAATTTATTTGTCATTAACTATCCGATCTATTGTTCATTCGAAGACTAAAATAATTAAATAAATTATTAATTTAGGGTGCAAATGGTAAATGGCGGTGAAATTGAGAGGAATGCAATTTCACTTATGGTAATTTTCTAAAGAAATTCAATGGAATTGTTAATTCTACCCATTTTTATTCCTTTAATATGTCAACATTTGTACATTTAATTTACTATTCAAATTCATAACTATGTATACACCATAAGAGTGAAATTATTATCCGGGATTCGAGATTCGATCCGCGATCCGCTCCGATCCACTCCAAATATTAGGATATCCGCAGCGTCCGGATCCGGATAAGAATAGTAAAATCTTTCACGGATCCGGATCCGGATAATAAAATTTCAAAATCCGGATATCCGGATTCGGATGCATTAAATATATTAAAAACATATATATTTTTACATATATTAAGTTTTTTAATATATATAAATATATAAAATTTGATTTTAATTATTTTCTAATATATCATATTTATTTTGAAAAATATTATTCAAAATTTTAAATTATAATTTTTTTAAAAAGTTTTTAGTATTTTAATTTAGTTTAATTATTTTTTTATTTTTTTCGAATCCGAATCTTGATATCCGCGGATATCCTAATTTTTTGTCGGATACCCGAAATCTGAATATATGAACACCACGAATCCAAATCCAAATACTTTAACATCTTAAAATTCAGAATATTCGGAATCGTCCATCCTAATACACCATACCGTAATCCTCTAACAATAATGTACTTGAGTTAATAGTAAAAATTAATAACATATTAGTTGAAGATTTTGTCACCTTCTTTTAAGGGATTCATGGTGTCACATGGATGACAGAAGAGAGAGAGAGACTGCATTCATTTCCGGATGACCTCACTTCCCAACTAAATCAGTAGATAATAATTAATACGGTGAGAAAAACTCTTATCTTCAACACATATAATACGGAAAAAATAATAATAATAATAACAATACTGTTTGTTTACCGATTAGTACTTATTTGGGTGATCGATAGGAAATTTCATGTCTTGTTTTATTTACACAAAGTTTAAAGAAAAAAATTAGTCACACAAAGCTAAACTTTTCGATCCAAATCTAGATATAAACATTCGTGTAATCGGTTCGAATTGGTTTTTCGGATTTCGGATAGTTTAGATATGGGATTTTAGGATCTATATAGGAACCGGAAAAATTGGTTTAATTTGATTCGAATAATATAAATAAGAACCGGCCTAGAATCGAAATATATTTGGATTCGATTCGTTTAGCTAGTTTTACCCCAATTATCCGAACATACCTGAACTTCCCGAACTAACCAAACTAGCCGAAAATAATAGCAAAGAAAAAACTGTAAAAATTTAAATAATATACTCAAATTGAAATCGAACCAAACCGACGACGCGATTAAAATAAATATGTTATACACTAATTCAGTTTTTCGGGTACTTATTTGATTCTCAGGTAATATCAGAACCGAACAGAGAACCGAAAATTATATAGAAGGGATCCAATCATATATTTTTGGCTATCTAAAACCGAACCGAACTTTCCAATTCGGTTTGGTTCAGTTCGGTTCTTTCAATTCCGGATAATACGCCCATGTTTACCAAAACCACACAAAGTTTAAAAATTAATCTAAAACCACGTAAAGTTTAAAAATCGATCTAAAACCACATGCACTTAGATATTGATGGTTTTTTTGCTCAATTTAGTAACAAAAGCATGACTTAAAAATAAAATTAAACCGACTTTGCAACCAAAATCGGACGAAATCGATTTAGTTTGAACCTTAAACATTCTCATCCAATGTTCTGTGATTTCAATTTCGTCGATTTAGTTACAAATTGGTTTAATTTTGATTTTAGATCGTATTCTTTTACTAAATTGAACAAAAAAACTAATTTTCAAAATTTTATGTGGTTTTAGATTAACTTTTACACTTTGTGTGGTTTCATATTGGAAAGTTTCGTTTTGTGTAATTCTTTAAAATAGTTCGAACTTTGTATGGTTTAAACAGGGTTCACTTCTGTAGACTACAAAAATTTTAGTCACTAAAATCCAATCCACCCGAACTTTTTCTCTCATCTCTAAACTACACAAACTTGTGAATGACATTTTTGTACCATCTTAACTTTTGAACCCATCCTATTTTATAAAATATGTTTAATCCCGTCGATTTCATTTTAAAATCAAATTTAATCCAAAAAACAAAAAAGCAAAAAAATTATTAAAGAAATAAAATCTTCTTCTTCCTCTTTAATCCCTAGATCTACATTAACGGAATTATGGAATTAGGGTTTCTTCATAAGTTTTTCGGATTTCCATTGAAGCCTTTTTAATCGGTGGCGGTTTCGATTTTGTTATCTTTCCCGATGAACTCACCGTGGATGCCGCAAGGCTAGCTGGGTCTCGCATGTCCATACGGATCTAGTTTGAAATTCTTCGCCGTCGAATTGTATACTTTGATAGATGTAGATTTCAAGGATATCAACGGAAAAATGTTAGATTTGACTTGAACGACATCATTTTCAATGTCGATGTTTTATTCTCTTTCTCAAATTTGAAACCTAAATCGTAGAATTTGTTTTTGTTCTCTTACTCAAATTTGAAACCCAAATTGTAGATCGTAAAATTTGTTTCCAATGTCTTTTCCTCTCGATCTAAATTGCTATGTGAATGATTTCATGTTCGATTTTCTAGGTCGGCTCTAGGAAGCACATAAATTTACATCATCGAGTGGTGGAGCTTTAGTTCTTCATTATGGTCGGATTCGAATCCACATTTTCTCCTCTGATGGATAATTTAGTCAATCTGAAAGTTGATTCGGTGAAATCTATGACGCCAGTAGCTTCGACACTATCTTCTTTAGCAATTCCAAAAGAACAAAATTGAAATATGTTAAAGTCGTCATGCCACAATTTGAACGTCGTCTTTTCTTCATCTGAAATCTGAGTAGAATCTTACATAATATAAATAGAGGAAACATATATTTTTCATTTCATGGTACATAACCATGTAACCAGATTAAAAGATGATTAGAAGAATGAGAGAAAAGGGAAGAAAATAAAACATATTTTTTTCTTTTCTGGTTTGGTCTTTTCTTAAATTTATTAATTAAAATGTAATTTTCGGTTAAATCTGATTTTAAACAAAAATTATCGAGATTTAACCGATTTTATAAAATATGATGAGTTCAAAAGTTTAGATAATTTAAAAATATCATTAATAAGTCTGTGTAGTTTAGGAATGGGGAAAAAATTTCTGGTAGATTGAATTTTAATATATAAAGTTTGAATAGTTTATGAAAAAAACCCGTTTAATCAAGACATGAAATTTTTGGCAGAACTCCAAATCGATCACCCTACTTACTATGTTATACTTATAAGAAAGTCGCATTTTTGTACTAATATAAACATTCCGAAATAATTCAGCAAGCAACACGTTTGCTCATATTTTACCATTATAACTTCATATTTAGTTCACATATGTCAAATCTGTATCAACCAAAGTTAGATCGAAACTTCTCTCCATTATCCTCGCATTTATATATTACTATTAAAAAGTAAAAGTATTATTTATATGGACTAATTGGTAGAATATTACATAATGCGCATAGAGTAACATATGCAGAATTGAATTTAGGTATATAAGAGAGAGAAATAGAAAACTGACTATTTTGTCCCTACAACTAATTCATCTTTTCTCTCCCAAAAAACACGTAACAACAAAAAAGCTGACATCATGAGATGAAAAAAAATTGTTTTATCCAGTTATGTATTGTCCATATAATTTTATGAATTTTTTTAATTTATTTAAAATGATCATATTATACAAAAAGGTCGGTTGTGAAATTATCACAATGCTTTTTATGTAGTAGTTGACTATATTTCGTAAAATAGTTAAACATACTGCTAAAATAATTGACTATACTATATATAAATTAGAAATAGTGAATTATTGTGTGCACATATTTTCCTAAAAATAATAAACTGCTATGTTATTAATATTTAACTTTACATACAAAAATAGTTGGTATCGTTGATATTTTTTGAATTATATATACACATTATATTTAACTATTTATATATTTTGTGGTATAATCAATTATTTAGAAATTTATGTTAGCTATTTTGCAAAATATAATCAACTATTATGAATTTATAACTAACTAACCTTCTAATATTAGTGAATTAGGTTCTCCTATAAAAGTTACATAGTTAACTATTAATTTGACAAATAAAAATATGTAACTATATACATTTATAATTTTTACTATTTTCATAAAATAGTTATTTTTTTTTTAAATTATAAACTAACTAATCTCTAGACTATCGAAAAAGTTATTAAATAGTTGACTATACCTGAAAAATTAGAGATAGTGAATTAGGTTCTTCTATAAAAATTACATAGCTAACTATTTAGAAACATAATTAATTATTATGATAATATTAGTTAACTATTTTACATAGAAAGATTATGTTGACATATATAGTTGCGTATATAGTTAATTATTTCTAGATATATTAATATTTTTTATAGTGAACTATCTGCATATATAATAGCTATAAATGTTAAATATATATTATATAATTGATTATAAAATGTTATTATGTTTATGATGTTGGTGATTGTTTTTTTACTTCTAATAATGCAAAAAAAAAAATTTATACTATCTTAATATTTTCATAAACATATGAAAGAGAAAAAGTATGTGAGAGAGAATATATTAAAAAAAAAAAGATGAAAATGAGATAGAAAACCACTTACAATAAGAGACCACTTATAAGAATAAAATCAGAATCTTATGTGACTATGATGTTAATTTATATATTTCATTTTATGTGGTGTTAAATAATAAAATATAGAGCCAGTGAATAATATAGAGCCCAATTTTTCAATTATAAATCATCGAAACAACTAAACATTAAAATACAAAAACACAAAGATATAACAACTTTAAAATTTAAATTCAAATATACAAAGTTATTATGGATAATATAGCACTAACAAGTGTCAATATAAATTCGGATACTTCAACTATTCAATCATAATTAAACTATCAACCACCTAGTTATTTTTGTAAATTTTTCTTTTTGAATTGGATAACAAATAAAAAAGATTTTTTTAAATTAATTTAGGTATGTGGTTGGGAAAAAAAATCACTAGAACTGAAAGGAAAAATTGGCACGAGAAATACATGATTTCTAAGTTAGTTATAACAAAAAGTGACGCCAAAAAGAAAAGGTTATCACAAAAAAAATAGTAGGAGAAAAGATATTAGACCAAATTGCCTGATTGCTAAAGTTAACTACGGTCAATGCTACCAACTAAAAAAAAAAAAATATAACCCCAAAAACACGTTACGAACGTGGTTGACACCATATGCATATGTCCAAACTAACTAGAGAAGTCAATTTAATAGAATTGTGTAAGAAATGTAGGTTGGAGTTAATTATATTATCGATCTCACTCAATATAATGAATAATGATGGAGTTATTTCACAAATACCCTATAATTTATGGTCAACCCCAAACATAATCCACTTTTTCATCCTCATTCATATTTTGCTACTTTCTCACAAAAAAATCCTTAGCCTCCACACTTATTCATCAAAATGCCATTATGTTTCAATTTTTTTTTTTTAAATTTGAAAACTAACAAAAAAACACAAAAACCATAATATATCAACTTATTTACCAAAATGTCATGTTCATCAATTTTTCAACTACCATGAACAACCAATTTAGAGCTCTAAATACTTCCCCAACCGATTGTTGAGTTCTAAATGCTCAATGTTTGTGCTCATAATCTCTTCATCTTCCATTTCCTCTCCAATTTTATCCAAAAACCTCTCTAATTTTCGTTCTAAAATTTTCTCTCTCATAACCTCATGTTTTCTTGTGGTTCTTGCATCTAAAATGGCTGGGCTTCTTTGTTACCAGTGAGATTCGAAGTTTCAGGTGCTCGACGAAGCTAAAAACAAGCTCGAATGGCGGAAAAAGGTAACATCACTTGATTTTCGCTAATTTCATATCTGTTTCGCGATAGCAGACTTAACCTGAAGTCTGCTAGTCAACAGAGAGGTTAGATTTGCAATTGACCATTTTTGAAAATATCTGAAGGAGACTTCACCTGAAGTCTGCGCGTTCTCCTCTGGAAACAAAAAAACCTAGTGCAGACTTCATGTGAAGTCTACGTAAAAGTGAGGTTAGTTTTGCATTTGACCAAAACTTTGACTTTACAGAGCAGACTTCACATGAAGTCTGCTCAAATCAGACTTCTCGTGAAGTCTACTCTGTAAAAAATCGAGGTCAATTTTGCATTTGACTGAAACTTTAACTTTTTATAGCAGACTTCGTGTGAAGTCTACTCTGTACGGAGAGGTTAGTTTTGCATTTGACCAAAATTTCGAACAATTGACCAGGAAAAACATTAATTCGCAGACTTCGGGTGAAGTCTGCGACTTATTTAATTAAATAGTAGACTTCGGGTGAAGTCTACTATTTATTTAATTCGAGATTTTGGTCAAACACAAAACTAACCTCTTTTCGGCGTAGACTTCACCTGAAGTCTGCTCTAAAAAGTCAAAATGTGGTCAATTGCAAATCTAACCTCCCATTTTCGGTGTAGACTTCACCTGAAGTCTCCTTTCGGGAGCAGACTTCAGTTGAAGTCTACGATATTTTTACGGTTTTCCGCGTATTTGCACAGACTTCAGGTGAAGTCGCCTCTAGAAAGTCAAACTCTGGTCAATTGCAAAACTAGCCTTTTTATTTTGCAGACTTCGGGTGAAGTCTGCTCTTATAAAGTCAAACTTCTGGTCAAATGCAAAACTAACCTGCTTTTTACTGAGGAGACTTCACCCGAAGTCTGCAAACTCTATAGACTTCGGGTGAAGTCTACTCTGTGATATACCTTAATTTCAAAAGTAACCCAAATTCTACAGACTTCACCCGAAGTCTGCTTCGTAGACTTAAACCGAAGTCTACTCAGGAGACTTTGTTTGTAGTATGTATTTTAAATTTTTATTAAAAGTGCATTTGTATCTTATTTGTAATGATTTTTTTAGATTTTCTTGTTCTCACATTTGTGTTAGTTATTGTTTTTGCTTCTGTGTGAGTTGTACATGTTTATGTGTAATATTTATGGGATAAATCAATTTTCTTGTTTGATTAGCCTTTAACTCATTTGTTTAGACTTTGGATGAAGTCTGCATCCTAAAACTGGAGCAGACTTCGTTTGCAATCTGCATTTTAAATTTTATTAAAAATGCATTTATATCCTATTTATAATGAATTTTTTAGATTTTCTTGTTTCTAAATGTGTGTTAATTATTATTTTTCTTATGTATGAGTTTGACATGTTTATGTATTATATTTATAGGAAAAATCAATTTTCTTGTTTGATAAGCATTTAAGTCATTTGTGTAGACTTCGGATGAAGTCTGCTTCACATTTCCTTCTCGCTAATGAGGTTTTTATATGTTTTTTTTTGTTATAGATTATCCACCAAGTTTAGTATATGATCGATCAAGAAATAGAAACTTGGTGGGATTTGGTTCAACCTCCAAGTTGGATTTGGTTCATCTAGAGTCATTTTAGCTCCAAGTTGGATTTGGTTCATCTAGAATCATATAACTAAAGAAATGTATGTTTACGTTTGTTATAACTAGAAGTCATATTATTGTGAACTGGTGCTCTCTCTTTTTTTTTTTTTTACATGTGTTAAGTATTCTACTATGTACAATTTTGTTTTGGTTATTTTGGTTAAAAAATGTTAAACAACGAGCTATTTTACTATCTTTTGGGATAGTCGGAAGGAAACATGTATTATAGACAAGAAGTATTATAAATTTTTAATGAAAGGTAGATGTTATAGTACAGCAAATCGAGAACCCAACCCAAAAAATTGATCAAAATGTACAAAGCTGTTTTCTTCTGGTTTTCAAAGAGGAGAACGAGGAGATAGACGAGGGAGAGTATTGATGAATCTTCCTGAAAATATTATTACACCTACATGACATAGCTGCAACAAACATCGGTTTCATGCTCGCACAACATAGCCATCTCTTGCTTCTACACCACCAGTCTGTTGGGTTTCGGATGAGCAGGATCACGTCTTTTGATCTCTGATTTCTTTCTTCTCCTACGGTATTTTGTTACTCCTCCAGTAATCCCTTGAGGATTAGCATTATTGTTCCAAGCGTTGGGGAAAACAGCATGACTCTGTTGTGGAGTTTGATGAGCAACTGTGTTCTGTGGAAGAAGCTGATACATAACTTCTTGAAGCTGCTCTGATCCCATTGTTACAGTTACAAGATAACTATTTTTGAATTTTTCATCCATCACTCCAATCACATTTGAACCAGCTATGGATTCTGAAACAATATACAACATAAGAAAAACAATTAACAACCACTAAAACTTTCTTCAGCATTTACTTTCCTGTTTATTAATGAAACAAAAGTCAGAGACTTTAAGACTCTACAAATGTCTCACTCATAAAATATCCACTGTACGAACATCTATGTGTATTCAACCATAAAATATAATCCACAAAAAATGCAAATGAAGAAAAAACTTGAAGAAACAAACATATGATGTAATAACAACCAGTAAAAGAAGCAGAAAGAGAGTGCAAAGTCCGAGAAAAGAAACAATAAAGGCTTTAAGGAAAAAGCTGTAAAGCCCCTCCATGAATCCTTCTCCTCCTGTTTCTTCTATGCAAAACAAAAACTGAATAGACAGATTGACATTAAATGTAAAAGCGACTTGTGCTAGAAAAGCAACCACGCTTTGTGGATCAAACCTGGATTGTTGGACCATCAGCTAATGGATCAGAGTACGAAACCCCGAGTTCGATTATGTCGGAACCACACTAATCAAGCACTTTAAGAGCTGTTGTCAAAGATTTGAATCGCCAGATGTGATATATGGAATCAAAGCCACCTATAAACCTAGATCAGAATTTGTAGAACGAATGAGAAGAAACGAGTTTGGTGGAAACAAAAAAAAAATGAAACTTTAGGGATGTCAAGAGATTTTGCTTACTTTGCCTTGCCTTGTATTCAGATCTGGAAATAAGCAAAAGCAAAAAAGGATTATAATTTCTTCGAGAAACACAGATAGGAGACAGAAAGAGAACGAAGAGATACCTGATGGGCTTTGAAACGGTGAGAGTGTGTTCGGCAGAAAACCATGACGTTTTTGTATGCGACGGAGAAGAGGTTTCATTCCTTGACAGTGAGTTTGTATTTGTCCACGGCTTGGCAAGGATGATGCTAATACCGCCACCATTTCACTATGTTGTTAGAAAGACACAAAGGATTGAAGAGGAAGGTGGCCGTGTGCAGATCTGAAGGAGAGAAAAGGACGCAGCAGAGGTTAACGACTAGAGAGGTGTAGCGTCGTTTGAGAGAGAGAGATTGTCCAGGTTTTTTTTTTACAAATTAGGGTTATCTCAGAATAAGTTTCCTTTATATATAAGGGGTAAAAAACACGGTTAGGATAAATTTTTGGTTTAGCAGACTTCATTTGAAGTCTTCTAAACCCTAAACTTGTAGTAGAATTTGTTTGAAGTCTGCTAAACCCTAAACGCTATGTAGACTTCACCTAAAGTCTCTAAATTGGTATAGACTTCACCCGAAGTCTGCTATCCGAAAGCATAAATCGAATATTTTCAATGAATTATTCAAAACCTTAAATAAATTTTACATCAAACAATTTTTGTTAATTTATAAATTTAAATATTATATGTAATTATGTAGTAGACTTCTTTTGAAGTCTATAAAGTGCAGATTAGACTTCCTGTGGAGTCTACGAGTTCGGCTTCTAACTAAAATTTACAGAGCAGACTTCTCTATTACGTTGCAGACTTCTCGAGGGTTAAAACAGTAATTGTGTGCTGCATTTTTTTGTTTGGTCATAAGAGGTGTAATGGTAATTTCACTACCCCTTTAGATTACTTTTGCCAAATATGAGATAAGAGGTGTACATTTATTTTTGAGTCATTTTTAGCAAATTCCTCAATAATGATTCATGAGTGTGACCGTAATCTTGAGTTCACATGGATTTAAAATAAAATAATAATAATAAAAAAAAATTCTCAAAAAAAATGAAGAAGTATAAAATAAATTGTTATATGCCTTGTAAGCGTAGAATCAACAATAAATTTGTAGGTGTTGGTAAAACTTTAGTTCAAAATATTAATTAATCATTCTAAACTGTAGCTTCTAGAATGTTACAAAATCCCATCATCATTTGCTTAATGTAGTTTTTTCAACGAAACAAAAAAAAATGCTAGCTTGTTTATGTTCTAATTTTTTTAAAATCTCGTCTTAGAATTTGATCCATGGTTAAGCTTTCTTCATGTGACAATATACCATTTTTCATCAGCTTTCTCTAACCCTTCATCAATCGCCATATATTTTACAAGTTCTCTAGCTTTCTCTAATTTTCGTCACTTGCCATATATTTTACAAGTTGTTTGATCACAATTTTTTTTTGTTTGGATTAAAGATATTTAATTTAAATTGCAAAGTAATACGGCTATGACTTTTGGTCATATAGTTTGTTTAAAGTAGTTGAGAAAAATAAGATTAAACTTACATTTGTTGTAATTCGTTTTTGATAATATGGTTTTACACCATCTTCCGGTGACTTTTCCGGTGGAAACGTTCATCGGAATGACCGGATTTTAGGCACGATAGAATCTTCGCCGTAAACATTATAACATAATGTATTCACTTGTCAAAATTAAAATTTATTTGAATGAGAAATAAAACTCCAAAGTGGATGACTTGGAAAGCTTGTAAAGTTTCAAAATTTGACTAAGTGTTAAAACTAGCAAATATTCCATGTTGAAAGTTTGGAGGAAAATTTCAAATAAATATATAAAGTGGAGAACTCATAACAAGATTCAAAACTTTTGATACACTTTAGTGTATTGAAACAAAGAGATATCCAGACCGGGCTTCGACTTTGGGTTTCGAAATTTGGCAAATAGGCCAACCACCCAAAATATTAATTCTTTTGGTCCAATTTTTTTTTAAAATTTTGTAGTTGTTTAAAAAACAACTAATATCTCCTTAATTGAATTTTGTTTGTAACGTTAAATGAGAAAATCAATTGTCATTGATTTTGATAACGTTAAATAAAAAGTCAATTACGTTTATTAAGAGAATAATTCTCTTGTCTCCTCTTTATTGCTCTGTGGAGCACTTGGATATAAAATCTCATTTTATATTATATACAATATGATCAACGATCATCAACAATAAGAAAAATCTCACACAACATCTTCTCTTTCATTTTATTTTTTAAAGTACGAGAGTACAATATAAAAATAGCGTTCGTTAGATTCTGTTATTGTGTCGTGCAAAACAGAATTGATTGTAGTTGTATCATGGGATTCGAAACGCCACACAACCGTCACACTACGGAACATTTTCAGAATTAAGGATAAAGATCATATCTTGTCTCTGCAAATCCATTATTTTCCTAAATCCTGTATCGGTATTGTTATTGTAATATCGATTTATTTATATATTTTTTACAAATATCAGTTTGTCCATATTGTAGTATTTGAGTTATTACAATCTTAATTCTGAAAATAAGAATCAGAGAATTCATTGTGAGATAATCAATCCATTCTCATCAGATTATTTTTGGTCAATTTTTAATAATTCTGCATTTTTTCAATTAAGTGTTGAATTATTTAGATTAATTGTTTGATTTTTGAAATTTATTCTAATTATTTTGCAGATTTTTCTATGTTAAAATTCAAGCAATTTTATTCTAGTTGCTGAATATTCGATATGTTTTATTTTTTCCTGAAATCTACTTATCTCGCATCTGATTATCGATTGATAATTTCTTGCGTCTCTGGTTTGATGATTAATCGAAAAACAATAATTGCAGTTGCACTCGCCATGGACCTTCACTTATCTGGCTAGGTGCACTGGTTTGATTTTAAGTTAATTTGATTGTTCGGTTGAAAGCAACCGACTTGGTCCTGGTTTTTTGATAATTGCTTAGCAATCTTTCGAAACATTCGTTGTCATTCTTTTGTTAAATATTCCTATATGTTATGAACAAAGAGAGATAGGGAGAATTGGTGTATTTTTATTCCATGAATAATAGAGAGTATATATAAGAATACAATATTTGGGGAACAAGTAATACTTGGGGAACAAGTAATACTTGGAGAATATTCTAGAATATGGAAATAAGATGGACCTATAATGGGCATCCATATAATGGGTTTATAACATTCCCCTTGGGTGTCCATTATAACAAAATGTTTTCTAATGCGCATAAGATGCAGTCTCATTAAAAACTTTATCAGGAAAACCCAATTGGGACAAAACCATGGTTAAGGGAAAAAGAGTGCAACACGCTTTACTCCTCCTGATGAGTTCATAACGTGAGATCTTTGTGACGATGCACCCAAATGATGAACTTGTTTCTTGAAAGTAGCAGTTGGAAGTATCTTGGAAAATAAGTCCGCCAAAGTTTCGCTTGAAATTTGTAGAACATGTAGATCGCCATTCTTCTGCAGCTCATGGGTCTTTGAGATGATTCGTCTTGATCATTCTCTTTGTTTCTCTCGCTATCATTAATGTATGACATTTCTTTGGGAGATTGATAGACATTCATATATCATTGTAATTATAACATTCCTCCTTAAATGTCTATCATTTGTGTATTCTTTGTTGTCTCGTTAAAACCCTTTTCATAGAAAAACCCAATGGGATAAAAACTATGATAAGGAAAAAAGAGTACAACCACGCTTTATCATATATATTCCTCCCCCTCGGAAGTATCTTCTTCAGGAGATGCATTCCGAACATATATACCATCTTTTTGGAAATTAATATAAGCATAACCTTAATGAACAAACTCATATGATTGTCATATTATCTCTCGGATTATTTGGATTTCTGGTCCATAGCATCCTTTCCTTCTTATCATACAAAATCTCATCTTTCAATCATGAAAGAGATCGATAAATTTCTTAAACATCAGTTTAAGTGTAGTACTGCCGGACCAAATATATGTGAGTATTCTTATATAATATCCTGCAAGGATCTTTCCATATAACATCTCTTTCGCTAGATGTTAAATTAGGGACATCTTAAGCTAATTTTATCTTTTAAGATCTTTTATCTCAAATCTTTTATTTAGATATTCTACTGTATATAAACCTCTTCAGGAGTTCTAATGATGTTCAAATCATCAACATACACTGCAATTATAGCAAATCCTTCCCCAAATCTCCTTATATATATGCATAGACTGATGGGGTCATTCTTATAGCTTTCTCTTAGCAAGAACTCACTGAGGAGATTATACCACATACGCTCTTATTGTTTTAATCCATAAAGAGAGCGATTTAATTTTATGCAGTAATATTCAGATTTTGCCCGAATTTCGCACACAACAGATTATGTCCAAGATTCGCACAAAACGGGTTCTGCCCGAGATTTGCACGAATCTGGTTTCTCACATAAAATGGTTTTTTCACAAAAATCTGGTGATACGCGAAATTTATACGGAACGAATTTTGCTTACGGCAGTTTAAATCCTTATAGGACTTTCATATATATATCATTATACAATGGTCATTTTTCATATATTATTGTCATCGTACTACTTATGATAACTCTACCAGAGTTTCGATGATGTTCAAATTAAGAATTCCTTTGATCTTTTGATAAATCAATATGTGTACACATTTACATGATTATACCCCATCCTACATATTTTCTTTTCATTTCATCGAGTAGAGTTCTCGGGTACATTCTCATGATATCATTAATCTTTCAGAGATTATATCCTTCAAGGATTGCACCTAAATATCATTATCCAATGTTTCATCTCTTATTGCCAGACTTATAAGATATCTAAAAGTAATTGCATCCACCACAAGAGAATATATCTCTTCATAATATATTTATTGTCTTTGTGATTATCCTTGTTCAACCAACTGTGCTTTAAATCTCATAATTTCATTATTTTCACTATTCTTTCACACAAAGACTTATCTTCCACTGGTTTTACACTTCAGGTGCACAGACTACTGGTCAAAATACTTCTCTGTAAGAGATTATAATTATACGTATATTTTTTTCTTTCGATTTTGGGCAGTCATTACTTTGTGTACACTTTCAATAGACTTTTCTTATGATCCTCTTTCTTATTCATAATATCAACTGCTTACTGCATGCAAAAATATGACGACGTCGATTTGCTTTTCGGTTCCATCTTGTTTCAGACATGACATAACTAGCTAGATTTTTTCATTGTCAGGTACCTTAATTTCTTTCTGTCATGTATAAGGTATCTTCTGGAAAGAATTAAGTCTCTTCTGGAGATCTTTCAAAATCTTTACTTCCTCGATCTGGTCATTCTCAATTTATGCTCCTTTTTCTTTTTCCGAGAATTTTTATATTTGGAACCAAATAGGTCTATCACGCTTCATGCGATATTTAGACTCAATAGCAGTTTGATATTGTTCTTCTGGGACATCAATTCTTATTTGGAGCATATGCAGCTGGTATAGGTGACTTCATTACTCTATTTGGGTCAGCAAATGCGTATGGCAATTAATACGCTAAATTATCTTTTGGACTTCTAATATACATTCTTTAGTCTGAGGATCATTGATAATTCATTCCTACTTATCTCTTTCTCCAGCTGTTTACTTTATCCCCCTAATGTTGGAAAACTGACTCATTAAAATGAGAGTCTGCAAATGGAGCCTTAAATAAATCCTTCTTGGATGGCTCTAGATACTTAGTTATCAATCATATATCCAACATATATTCTTATCTTCCTTTGGGGTCCCATCTTAGAGCACTGTGGTGGAGCATTTTTCACATTCAAAGATTTTTTCAGATGGGAACTATTTGGTTTCTAACCCTAAACCAATAATGATGGGGAGAACTGATGATTACTCGTTGACATGATGCGACTTCATACTGCTAAACCACTTTGTGTATGAACACAAGCTTCAAGATATTCAACACTTATCCCAATGGATATACAATAATCATCAAAGACTTTAGGCATGAATTCACCAGCATTATCAAATCGAATTTTCTTTAAATGAAATCTGGATCAAATAAACTCGCAAACTTTAGGTTGCGGTTTGATGACAAGGATAAATGTGAATATCTAGTCGATGCGTCTATCGAGTCAATGCATCCATCGAGTCAATGTGTCCATTGAATCGATGCGTCTATTATAACCATAAGGTATATAATTTCCTTGTATATATTTTAGAAAATTAACATAGTCCAAATTATTGACTGGTGAAAGCTATATTATCAGATTGCCTTTTGAGCAAGTAAATATAATAAATCATTAGGAAGAATCTTCTGATTCTTCACAGAATGTCCACATAATTTTCATTATTTTTTGCATCATCATTAAACCAGGATGACCAATCCGGTTAAGCCAAACATTTAATTTCTTAGTAAACTTCTGGTTTACTCTTCATTGTTAATCATTTACTCCCTTAAGGAGATATCATAATCAAAATTAATTTCTTTAGTCCATGATAACCAATCATGTATTTTGATAATGAAGCATGTGTCAATAAAGCAATAAACAAGATAATGACATAAATTCTATATTCTAGTACAGAAAATCTTAGAAATTAATTTGACAAAAATATATAGACATGGTACGAGATCAAGAGCTTAGAAATCGAGCGTACCCAGAAAATTCGAAGCCAGTGATGGGAGTTGTCAAAGAACGAAGACCGATGTGATCACTTTAGTTGCCACTTCCTTGGTGAATTTTATCTGTCTGGTCATCATTATTGAATCGTAATGGTCTAACAAGCTCATGCCAAACATTTGAAGTATTCGGTAAACTTCTGGTTTACTATATTATTTATTTCCATTATACTAATCTTTGTGTAGTACAATCTAGTAGAGAATGCATGTAATTTCTCTAAGATACTTTTACTGCCTTGGGTATACTCGTGATTTGAAGGTATACAACATTTCACTTATTGTCTCAACTTTGTTGGACTTGAAATCTCTTGGATTTGCTTTATAAATGATTCATCAAGTCTATTTTGAGTGTGAACACAATCTTATGGATGTTCCACTTACTATGTATTCTATCTTACATTCTTTTAATTTTTCATACTTGAGAGAGTATAACACATCAATGATTTCAAAAGGCGTTCCCATAGGCAATAATATATATGCTCTTTCGGAGCTTTCAATAAGCTTTATACTACCAGATATAGTACTCATACTAGATTCTCTCGTCGTCAGATGAGAGAAATATCTCTTGTTTGTTACCATCTTTATTTTTTTCACTTCTTGTGAGAATATGAGTTCTTCAAAGAAACTCCTCGACCTTGACCATATCCATATCCATATCACACTACATTCAGGATCACTTCTATAGCCACTTTCTCGGCTAGTGTTATTAGTGTGATCCTTTTCTTTCCTATATAGGATGTCATATTCACTTCGGGGAATGGAACAGAACCAGTTAGACATGATTCATAACTTTCATCAATATCTCATTATTTTGCTCAGCCACAGAGATACAAAATATAAGTTTAGAATACTCTTAAATCTCTTTTCACGGTATTGTGTCTTCAGGACATCATTACTTGCGTGAAAGGTAGAGTATACCTTATCTAGCATATTTACATCAGTGATATTTTCTCCACATAATATCAACTCGGAAATAATTTTGAAAATAGCCGAGATTCACTTACATACTTCAAGTCTTGAAAATAGCTGAGATTCACTTACAGACTTCAAGTCTTGTAGTCTTAGATTAACCAATCATAATTAGTTTTAGGTAATATCACATTCTGGTGATCACACATTTCCTTTAAGAATTGCTCCAAAGAACTTGTGGATCTTTTATGGTCAAGCAGTGAACATAATCTTCTGGATGTGTCACTTATTGTCTACATGAGATTCTTTAATTCTCTCCCTCGAGATGATAAAAATTCAAGTTCATCCATCTCGAATTGAATCAAAACTAAGTAATAATTCTATTAACATCATCACAATTCACTAATTTTTCTAGTATACCATTAAATTAGGTTCTCAATCAATCAATTCACCAAACAAGATCATATCACAATTATGTGCAAAATTCTAGTTATATTCATGTCTGTGCAAAATTCAGGTTTCAATTTTCATAGCAAGTCTAATAACTCAACTTTATCGTGACATCTGAAATTTAATTAATCATAGTATTTTCTTAATAAAAATGCAAAAACTACATGCTATATGCACACAATATATAAAAATTCCCAAGCTAACCAAACCAAACCAACGAATACCAAACAACCAAACTAATAAATATCAAACCAATGATTCTCTGTCAATTTCTAACAAAAAAAAAAACTATCGAACAAGGAATCTATCAAGACAAAGTCTATTACAGCATTAAGCATTAGTTCATAGTCATATTAAGGCATTAATTCAGAGTCCACATAAACTAATAATTTACCAAACAAAATAATAAAGCATAAATTATAAATAATCAGATGGATTTTCTTTTTCTTTTAAACGAGTCGACACATGCATAATTACTAGATCAATTTCCGTTCTACAGATCTACAATTATAAAACAATAAAGCTTTGAACAATAAAGCATGTGTCTGATTATGATGTTAATTACCACCAACAACAAATACCCATATCTAAAAATATTTATTTAAAAATACACTAAAATTAGGATCCGATAGGATACTTATTCAATCAATTAAACGATTAAGCATGAACTAATATATAATTATGCCATGAATGTATTAAGCATAAACCAATCATAATAAAAACATATATCGATAATTATAATATAATATATGGATGAATACTAGAGAAGCTTAAGCAGCAGAACTGAAGTAACGATTAACTAAACCAACTTAGACCAAACAGTTTACCAAACCCAAACAATAAAGTATGGAAATATTAAGGAAAAACTGTCTATATTCCCACGAGAAGTATGACATATTGATATATAGAGCCCAAACTTTGACCTCTTTACATATGTTCCTGAAAAAATAGTTCGAAACATATATCTCTCCCAATGAAAATTTCGAATCATATTTACCCATCAAATCAAAATTCGAAACATATTTACCCACTTAGATGGTTTAAATTGGTTTACTGTTTCGAAATCATCATTTAACCATTAAAAACTATTCTTAACCGGGTTATGACCAGATTAAGATCCGATTAATACAAAAACCGGGTCCCTCTATTTCTTCTTCTTCTTCTTCGATCGAACTTTATGTGATTTTCTCTCTTCTTCTGATTCGACTTCTCCTCCTGATTTCTCCAATTGATTTTCGAATTTTTTTCTTCTTCTTATGAATTTTTATGGGATCTGGGTTTGATTTTTGAAAACTCCAGATTCATGTTCATGTGACTGTATGATTTTTTGTTTCTTATTGAATCGTAAAGATGAGAAATTTCACTTTCACTTTCAAAAACCTCTATAAACACAACTACCAAAAAGCCCTACTTAAACGATCACGTGCCTCTAGAACCGAGATCTGATCCATCACCGTCGCAACAGCAGATGATTCGTCTTCTTCCTCCGGATAAAGTTTGAATCCATCAAACAAACTTCAAAGAAGATCAACCACAAATTCGTCTATGCCGCCGCCGTCAACAACAACAAAGGATTCTAGTTAGATTTAGAGTCTGAACAATCAGATAAGTTATCCATTGATAATCGGAATAATTCATCACTGATGCAAAAAAACAATTAAGATGCTGCAGTCGAGTGATAATCTCTGAAATCAAACACATCCATATCGACAATTTACCTTGGTTGACATTCTGGGATTCGAAACAGCAATTCGTCGATGATATTTCCATTTATTAAGCGTAGAGATGAAATTTCGAGACATGAGATTCTCTGCCACTGCCGCCGCCTCGGCCGCTGACTCCGATCTTAGTTTTTGCTTCCGAGGAGTCTCATACTTGGCAGATTCGAGGATCTCGGATTTCTCCGTTCCGGCGGTTCCGTTGTGTTTGTAAGAAGACAAACTCGGCACGGTGATGGCAGGCATTATTTTTAGGTCACCGAAATAAAATTCGAAGCAAAATTGGCGGAAGGATCTGAGATCTAATCGAAGAAGAAGAAGAAGAAAGAGAGGGACCCGGTTTCTGTTTTAATCGGGTCATAACCCAGTTAAGAATAATTTTTAATGGTTAAATAATGATTTCGAAACATAAACCAATTTAAACCATCTATGTGGGTAAATATGTTTCAAATTTTGATTTGATGGGTAAATATGATTCAAAATTTCAATTGGGAGAGATATATGTTTCGAACTATTTTTTCAGAGACATATGTAAAGAGGTCAAAGTTTGGGCTCTATATATCGATATGTCATACTTCTCGTGGGAAAATAGACAGTTTTTCCGAATATTAACAACATAGTTCTCGGTGATAAACAGTGAAGCAATAAAGCATGAATTGTAAATTCAAAATAGATCGGCAACTACATGTAAAGGATGATATATATAATCAGATCTAAGCGATATGATGAGTAATTAATACTTATCTCGACGATGATAGTTTCGGAGATGGAAACGATGTTGGAAAAAGGAGACATCGTTAGCTAGGGATTTCGACGTAAATATTGATTAGGGTTTTGATTAGCGTTTCGTGCTGATAACGTATTATGAATAAATAGAGATAGGGAGAATTGGTGTGTTTTTATTCCATGAATAATAGAGAGTATATATAGGAATACAATACTTGGAGAACAAGTAATAAGATGGATCTATAATAGGCATCTATATAATGGGTTTATAACACTATATGATTTTTATGGAATATTTTAATTTAATTATTTATTACAATTTATTCATATTTGTTTAAATTGCTTCATATATATTAAATTAAATTTCTAATTTTTATGTTAGTGTACTAATTTGATCTTAGTTCTTTTGAACAGATTTGATTTTAAGTACAACTATCAACGAGTTAGTAGCTTAAATCGGACATATGTATATGAACATACATTTGTGTTTCTGATTTTTTAAAGGCTGTCTAAAAAAGAAAATGTTTGACATGACAATGGGTATGGTGAGTCGACAACCCAAATTGGGAATGGTCTGCCACCTATGACCTTGTGTGTTATACGGACTACATTTATGATATTTATCGAAATGTTCATATCCTATTTACACCGATAGCAGTGGAGCTGGTGTTACAAGTCTAGTGAGTCGACGCGCCAAATTCAGTTTGGTAGTGGTCTGCCACATATGACTGTGCCAAATTCTGATTTTATCATATTGTCATGTTAGTACCTAATGTTGTAAACATAGGACTAAAACTAGACAAATTCGATGTACCTCGATTCATGCTGAAACTAGAGAAGTAACTCAAAGAAGATGCATATGCTTTCTCTTGAGAATATGAACGTTATAACTCTAGTCAGTGCCGAATCTTGTATCATTGAGAATGTTCTATGCAAGGTTGGATAAACGCCGCCTGCAAATGATGTATAAATCTACAATGAGTTTAATACTTCTAAGGAACTCTTGTTTCCTTGAGATGAAGTACCAGTCTAAGAACACACGTTCTAAGAAATTCGCATTGACGAAATTTCTGGACTTTAAATTGGTGAGCTCTAAGTTCATCATATAAAAGTCAAAAGGCTCTGATTGCTGATGCATGAGATAATGACTGCATGAATGTCAATTATTTTGACATACTAGGTCTTTTGTTTAATTAAAATTTTCAACTAGCTTGGAAATATTTCAAAAATTATCTATGGCATAAACGAAAGGCTGAGAGCCTTGAAGACTTGATTGTCAGGCAGTGGATTGAGTCTACAAACCGCAAAGCATATGGTGTTCACATATGTGAACACAAAAACAAATAAAAACCTAAGGTTTCTATTAAAGCCTCCACTAGTTTCATAAAGCATAATGCTTAAAAGAAGTTCAATGGAAAAAAAAATGTCCCAATTATGGCATTATGGATGGTCAAAAGACTTACGCATGTCATAGCAATGCTAATGAATGTTGTACCATGATTGACCATGCAGAGACAATGAAAAATTTCCAGACCAATCTGACTAAAACAAACACGTGTAGTGTAGTTTCAGAAGTTAACCAGCTTGGAAACAATCGAATAGAATGGTGGCATTACACTGTTACCGCGCGCCATCAATATCTATTTTAATAGATATGTATACTTGCTAAGAAGCAAGAATAGGCCTTTGAAAAAGTTCAAAGTATACAAGATGGAAATTCAAAACCAACTTGAGAAAACTATGAAAATAGTTATACATGATAAATGAAGCGAGTTTAATGAGAATGAAATGCGTTTCTTAGAGAAAAATTACTTTATTCATCGAAAAGCCTGCTCCTTATTCACTTAAAACTATTGGAGTTGTGGAACAAAATTTCTGAACTCTTAAAGAGATGATGAATGCACATATCCATGATTTTGAGTTATCTCAAGAAATGTGGAGGGAAGCGTTGCTTACCACATAAAATCATTGGCAAAACGCTATATGAACTTTTGAAAAGGTAAAGTACATTCGTACAAATATCTGGAAGTGTGGGGGTGCTGGGCAAAAGTCGCAATACCACCTCCTAAGAAGGTTGCATTCTGACCAAAAATGGTAGATTGTATTTTATTGGATATACACATAAAGTAGTGCTTATCTGTTTCTGGTTTATAAATCAGACGTACCGGATATCCATGTAAATACAATCATCGAATCAAGAAATGCATCTTTCTTGGAACACATGTTTTGATGTAAGGATAAACAAAATCCAAAACGAACTCATGAAAAAAAGACTTTATCACCTCTGTAATTGAGGCGAGTACTTCTGGCACATTGTGAGATGATGCAGAAGAATCTATAAATCTTTTGGTAAATATTTTTATTGGTCTTTCTCTGAGAGAATGCACCGTAACTTTCACTAAAGCCAAGTCTAAATTAGACATTCATTCGTGGAAGGAAAACCTCATTAGTGAGATCGACTCCATTATGAAAAAGCCATAAATGGGAGATAATTGACTTATCACAAGGGCATATAGTCCTAAGGTGTAAATGGTTTTTAGTCGAAAAACTATGTCTTAGTTGAAAATACACAAAGTCTATAGACTTGTGAAGTCTCTGTTTGGACATACAAAAAGCTCTGAAACAATAGCCTGAAATATTTGACATTGTCAAATAGTTTTCACATCAATAAATGTGATAAGTTTATATACATCAAAAGTACTCCTTATGAATACATTTTGCTAAGTTTGTATGTAAACCACATTATTTGAAGAAATAAAGACATGATCGAACAACTAATATTGTTCAAGATCTACTACTCGGTGGAAGTAGTCTATGTACTAAGTTGTTACACACGTAATCCAGGTTGTAAACACTGGAAAGTAATAACTAAAGTATTGAGTTACGTGCAATATACTAAAATTTATGGGTTGCATTATAGTAAAGAACCAATAGTTTTGGAAAGATACAATTATGATAATTGGTTATCGACTTCCAGAAACTAATAGTCCACAAGTGGATATGTCTTTACGCATTGTGGTGCAACAACATCATGAAAATCTTCCAAACTAACTCTGTGGAACAGATTAATCATGGAACCTAAGTTCATACCTTGAGATAAAGCCAAGGAAGCTTAGTAGTTTCAAAAGTTGGTAAAAGATATCATGATGTGAAACTAGTGTGAGCATTACGACTATACCCAACACTAAGTTTTATCTATAATGGGTAGTGATGTCTTTTAAAAAGATGATGTCAAACCATTAGAAAATTGATCTTAAATGGAGTAATCTCAACAGATTATATCTCATCGGAAAACCTAGGATCCATTTATTAAATGTGTGTCACGAGATCAATTGTAAAATTATCAAGAAAAATAGGTTTAAAGCCTATGACTTAAGAGGAAGGTTGATGGAAATCCTACCTACGTGACTGGAGATCCCAAGATGTAGGTTCAAAGGAAAAACTAAGTCAAACTGAGTCTGCTTAAAGCACTGAAACTCACCAAGTTCTTAAAATGATATACAGTGCTTTCTATATAAAAGGATAAGCGTTGCTTTTAATGATATTCACCAAAGCTTTGATATGTTCGTGGAGTACTACATGATACTTCATAAAACAAAGACTAATGGAATATCACCTAGTGAGTATGAAATGAGGCCATTTATAGGAGAATGAATGAAAGGCTATATTCGCTAAATTCACTCATGGTAACCAGGCATGTTCAAGGCCACAATGAACATAATAGAGAACCTAGTTCTGTGAGAGAATGAAGCTGTGTTATAGCTGTTGTCTCGGTTTACATCAAATCCCGGGTGGTTCAAGACACTATGTTCACCTCCTGATCGAGTAAATCCGACAGATATTAACAATGACTGGTTCAAAGCTGAAAAAGCTACCAACTCATATACAATGAATTTTTCGCCTGTACTCTCAAAAGTCCGTTTTCTCGAGTCTTGTCGTGTCTGTCAAGTCTGTCGAGTAGTCATGTGTCTAGAGTAATTTCTATTCATGTGGGGGATTGTTGGAACTCGTTTTTGACAATATTGTTTTACACCATCTTCCGGTGACTTTTTCGGTGGAGACGTTCATCGGAATGACCGGATTTTAGGCACGATAGAATCGTCGCCGTAGACACTATAACTTAGTGCATTCACTTGTCAAAATCAATGTTGATTTGAATGAGAAATAAAACTCCAAAGTAGATGACTTGGAAAGCTTGTAAAGTTTCAAAATTTGGCTAAGTGTTAAAATTAGCAAATATCCCACATTGGAAGTTTGGATGAAAATCCTCAAATATATAAAGTGGAGAACTCATAACAATGTTCAAAATCTTGGATACACTTTAGTGTATTGAAAAAGAAGATATTCGAACCGGGATTTGGCTTTGAGTTTCAGAATTTAGAAAATGGACCAATGATCCAAAAGATTAATTTTTTTGGTCCAAATTCTTTTTAAATTATTTAGTTGGTTTACTAATATCCCCTTAACTGAATTTTGTTTGTAACTTTAAATGAGAAAATCAATTGTCATTGATTTTGATAACGTTAAACAAAAAGTCAATTACGTTTATTAAGAGAATAATTCTCTTGTCTCCTCTTTATTGCTCTGTCGAGCACTTGGCTATGAAATCAAGCCATGCTTTTTTCATTTTATATACAGATAATCAACGATCAACAATAATAAGAAAATCTCACACAACTTCTTCTCTTTTATTTTATTTTTTAATGTCTGAAGTACAATACAGAAATAGCGTTAGTTAGATTATGTTTTTGAGTGGTGCAAAACAGAATTGATTGCAGTTGTATCCTGTGATTCGGAACGCCACACAACCATCACACTACAGGGCATTTTTAGAATTAAGGATAAAGATCATATCTTGCCTCTGCAAATCCGTTCTTTTCCTAATTCATGTATCGGTATTGTTATTGTAATATCGATTTATTTATGTATTTCTTACAAATATCAGTTTCCATATTGTAGTATTTAAGTTATTACAACATTTAAACTAATTTTAGAGACAAATTTATCTAAAGAGAGGAGTTGTGGGCTAGTAGAGAAGTTCACTAGAGATTGCTTATTTGGATGACCACGACCTCCTCGGACTCGATCCCGGTTACCGTGACCACCCATAATATTCCATTGCATTTCTTGCAGTTTTAGGTTGGTTTTATTAGTCTATGTCTCCTTGATCTTTGAGCAGATGACAAGTCATCCTCTTGCTCCAAAATAAAGTACATGTTATTGCCCTGCAATAACATAACAGTTCTATATTATTCCTCAACAATACACACAATTTTATATGTCATACTTGTAAAGTCTAAATCCTCATATGGAGGTAGGATGGAGCATCGTGGAATTATAGAGCAATTAGAAGAGGCTGAGACCAACTCTATCTCCATAATAGTTGTGGTTTTTGTTGAAATAGGTGAAGTCTCAACGACTTCAGTTACTGGTGTAGACTTAGCAACCACAGATGTGGCTTTTTGTTCTGGCATTGAAGTGACCTGAAAAATCGCCAAGGTAGCATATATTGTAGTAGTATCATTTGCTTTTCCACTAATCTTTCCGCTTGATAGGCAACCTTAAAGTTTGTTTTAACATATGATTTTGAAGCATCTTCTACTAGCTCATTAGACTCTGAGGTGGAAAAAAATACTTTGGAACAAAGTTAGAAGGAATGTCTGGCAAAATTGTTTTTATAGAGGTTATGACAGTAGGGGCAACAAGAGTTTCTCTTGGTGAATCCAGAGGAGTAGCTACTGAAATTTCAGCCGGAACATGAAGGACTAAAAGGGTAGCTAATAGTTTTGATGCACCTACAAACTTAGTGCTACTGGTTTGTGCTTGATGTAAAGTAAGCAATCATCTAGACTCCTTACGTCCTAGTTGGTTACACATTCCACACTTGGTTGGTAGCCAAGAATACTCAACATCCACAATAGGGATATTCCTTTTTTGTATTCAGCATCAATTTTTTGATAAAAGAGTTTATCTAGTTATACTTTTACCATAATCTTGGCTTCTCCCATTAGAGTGGGATCCAACCATGGCTTGTTTGTGAGAATTAGTTTCTCTAATCCAGAAGTTACCTACATTGGGACTGCAGAAATATCATGCAACTCTAAGGAAGCTATAGAAGACCAAGGGGACAACAAACATAATGCAGTCATCTATGTGCCACGTACCTCTTTGAATGACCCAAGAACGATTTGGTTCATCCGGTATGTGAAACAAATAAGTTGAATCACTAAGCTCACAAGTCACTATTCTATAATTCATTCCCCAAATACGGTTTAAAACTGCATGAATAAGACTACCGGATGGGTAGAGCAGCGGTAGAAATGACCTAACACAAATTCCTTTTGGTTTTCTATCCCTTTAAGAAGAACATAGTTAAGGATCTGTACTTTGGGAGTTCCATCTTCCATGTAGGTGTGATTTGTGGCTCTGTAGAGGTTACAATTAAGCATCTTACCAGCCCAGTGAAATCGATTGTTCTAGTCTACAATTTTGCAATTGAAGACTTCTAAATCAAATGTTTGATAGCAGCTGGAATTTGTGGTGTTGAGCCTTTATTCTGAGTTTGATTCTTGAGAAACTTTAGCTTAATGGGGTTAGTTTGAGACAGTCACATCTGAACTTGGCTTCCCTCGGCTAAAGTGGGCCATTGAGATATATTAAGTGCTCTCCAGTTTTCTGAAGTGAAGCTGTCTCTAAAGAGGCAAACACAAAAGGCGGTAAAGCCAGGCTCTTTTGATAGGCGAAGAGGAGGCTAGAGGTGCTTCAGCTTCTTTAGAACCCATAAGTTCGTCTTTGATAGTACCCAATATTTTAACTGTTTTCGTAGTGGGGGTAGTAAGAATCGAAGAAGCCATAAAGCTTGGATCGCCGTTTATGAACATGTCATCAGATGAGCAAGCTAGTGGTTCACAGCTGCCCTCTAGATGTCGGCTTAAAGATGTCATCATGGAGTCCATGATACATAGGTGAAGCAAATGGTCATCAACTTTGAACATAAGAGGAGAATTTGGATCTAGATTCGAAGAAGATCCAGTCGGATAATTCAGAATCAAGGGAGAGTTTGAAGTGGTAATTGGGTCCATTTGAGGATGAGTTGAGCCCTAGCCAGTGGCGGCGTAGACGCCGATGAAGGCGGATGAGCTTTTAGGTTTTATCTTTTTACCCAATAATTGAGTTACGATTATTCGTGATTTTGCTATCTCAAAACATAAACTCTCTACTTAAGTGAACAATAAACGACAATAATATTATCCGTCTTATATAATTGTAACTTTTGTTTACTATGTTTAATTTTTTTAGGAGATTTACCAAATAACTACGAAAAACAAGACTTGAACGGCTTGAAATCATATTGTTTTGATATTTTCAATATGATTTTTTCGAACGAATGTGTGATAAGGGTTTGAACATCGTCATGATTTAAATCATTATACACGAATATACTCAACCATCTTTGTTTGCAAGCGTGGAAATCCCATTTTGGATATTGACTACAAAGTGTTCACGTGACATGAAAATTTTCTTTAATATCATTTCGCAACTCTTTTGCGATTTTAGAGTCGTAGTGTATAAAAATATATGTAATTACCCACATCGGAAGTTGAGCGATTTGTAGAGTAGTATATAAGATTTATGGGCCAATCTACTAATTGCCAATTGATTTTGAATTGGAAGCCCATGATCAGGGCCAGCCCTGAGGGGAGCCATATGAAGCGGCCCACCAAATTTTAGAACGTCAATTTACATGTTATTTGGCCTTCAAATCGGAAAAAAAAAAAAAATTATTAAAATTTCTACTAAATTGTTTCTGGCCCCATACATCTCAGGGCCGACCCTTCCCGTGATTCCTAAAAATGTGCATATATCAGTTGTGTTTCATATACATAAAACCAACATTGATCTATTTGTCCATCAATTTTTGAGTTTTACATTCTTAATAGGCCGATCAATAAATTTATTGATAACCCCAAATTTCTTCCTCACACGCAATGTTATATGCATTTTACGTATCTAATCATCGTAAATATTATTCTTAACATTCTCAAATTATCACTCATTGTTAAATCATATGAATTGATTGTTTTTTGTCCTAGAACATTAATTTGCATAACTCTTGTTCTCATAAGCTTAAATATAACTACACAAGTTTACCAAATTTATAGCCAAGACTTGGAATTTTTTTACAAAAGACTTGCAATTTAACATTATAAAAAAGGTTGCAATTTAAGTTTAAAATATGTGGATAAAGAATAATTTTGTTTGATATCTTGTAATTAGTGTCTTTTGTGTTAGTTACAAGTTAAAAAATCTTATTAAAATTCTTTTTTGTTAACCCAAAAAGGTTCTTTTTGTCTCTTTGAATACTCTCTTCTTTATTTCTCCATAAAGATCAATTCTTTCAACAAATTCGATCACAAAAGGATAAAAAAAGGCTACTGGAAGTGAAAAGACGAACAAAAGCAAGTCTCAAACTCGTGGAGTTTCTGTAGAATCATCATAAACCTCGCTTTTCTCAATCCATTGACTGACCAAATATCCCACAAATTGAGAGAATCCTGACGCAGCCGTAGCCATTGTCGTGTATCGAAACAAAGTCTTGAGATACTCTCGTTTCTTAGAGACGTAAGCTTTAACAATTGAGAGCAAGACGACGCAGACTAGAGACACTGCCTAAACAGCTAAAGTCTTGTACTCTTGCCTCTTTTCGATTCTTCTTTGAAACGAGAAACCGAATACCAAAGGTGGGATCAACCCGCAGACGGTGAAAGACGAGATTGTAATCAGACTGTGAAGCCTTGACTTCTATCTTCTTTCGAGGATTTACAATATGGGAGGTGTGGCAATCAAGAACCATGGTGTAACCGTTACCGATCTGACAAAGGTGGTTCATGATGATGACTTGGGAGGTGAAGTTTGCAGGACCCTCCACATGATCATCCTTGGAGTTTGAGGCGACATACCCATGCTTAAGGTCCTTCACAACAACATTCTTAACATTGAATCCAACATTGTCACCGGGAAGTGCCTCAACTAGAGTCTCGTGGTGCATTTCAACAGACTTGACCTCAGTGGTCAACCCTGATGGAGCAAGGTCACCACCATATCAAGCTTGAGCATATCAGTTTCAACACGACCCACTGGCACCGTTCCAATACCACCGATCTTGTAGACATCATGAAGTGGGAGACGGAGGGGCTTGTCTGATGGCCTCTTGGGTTGGTTGATCTGATCAAGAGCCTCAAGGAGAGTTGGTCCCTTTTACCAGTCAAGGTTGGTGGACCTCTCAATCATGTTGTCTCCATCGAATCCATATATGGGAATGAATGAGATTTTTTTAGGGTTGTATCCAACCTTCTTGAGGTAGGAAGACACCTCCTTAACAATTTCTTCATACATGCCCTTGGAGTCTTTGGGGGTGGTGGCATCCATCTTTGCAAAGGGAGAAAACAACACTGAGACACAATTGTTAGCATCACAATAAGATAGCACATTCACAATTTCAGACAAAAATAGAAGATGTAGTTCACCTTGTTGCAACAACAAATCATTTGCTTGACACCAAGGGTGAAAGCAAGGAGAACATGCTTACAAGTCTGTCCATCCTTAGAGATACCAGCTTCAAAAGCACTAGTGGTGGAGTCAATGATGAGGACAACACAATCGGCTTGGGAAATACCAATAATCATGTTCTTGATGAAATCACGATTGCCAGGAGCATCAATGAGTGTGCAGTAGTACTTAGTGGTCTCAAATTTCCAGGGAGCAATGTCAATGATGATACCACGTTAACGCTCGGCCTTAATTTTGTCCAACACCCATGCGTACTTGAAATATCGCTTATTCATCTTAGCAAATTCCTTCTTGAACCTCTTAATCACACGCTTTTCCATACCACCAAGCTTGTAGATCAAGTGACCAATTTTGGTCGATTTTCCAGAGTCGACATGGCCAATGACCACAATGTTGATGTAAACCTTTTTTTTACCCATGTTTTCTAGTCAAGAAAGAGATCAAACCATCAGAATAAAAAAACGGATACACCAAAATGATATAAGCTTGAATTCCACTATGTTTATAACACATGATGATCAAGAGATTAAAGCTTGATGGTTCGGATGGAAGATGGTATTGATGGCAATCAACTCAATTTATGGCTGAACCGAATGGATCAATGGAAAATATACTTAGTTCAAGGGATTTTCCTCACAAGAACTAAGGCTTCTCTCACGAAAAAGAGTGGTTGATTCCACAAACACTTAAACTCGCACGAATACAAGAGAAATGATTCCTCACAACTCAATGTAAACAAGAACACAAAGACAAGACTTTGTAAAAGAAACAAAACGGTTTTAATTGATCAAATTGGTTGATAATACAATGAGAAGAGATGAAATTTTAAAGGCTCAAAGTACAACTAGCTATTGGAATAAAAATCACAAGAGATGGAAACAAAATTGTTAAAAATAAATGCAAGGAATGCTCGGATTGAATGGAGACGTTGGGGTTGGTCTTGTACATCCAAATAATATGTGAAGGTGAGCTGGCTCGTAACCGTGATAAGGAAAGGGATAAAGGACGTCCTCAATCAGCATTGAACCTCTCCCAATCAGCATTGAAGTTCTCACAATCAGCTTTGAATCTCCTACCCTTTGGAAGTTAATGAGAAGGTGTGAACGAGGCCATAAATGAAAAGTATGATCTCCTTTGTATATGGACGTGATTCCTTGTGCTCTTTGATATACTCTATATTTTACTGTTTTTAGTACGAATTTTATTATTTTACGTAAGTATTTTATTACTGTTTTGCACCAAAAGAGATAGTTTTCTCGTATTTGTAACTTTTGAAGTCTTAACAGGTTAAATCATCAAAATTGATGTAAAATGGATCAAAAGAGGTGTCAAACATACTACATTCATTCACTCAAGTCGAAAGAACCATCCAAGTCACAATATTCACAAGATATGCAATTTTTCAAGTTGGACAAAACATATACATCAGAAGTTTACCCTTCGATGGAGGTCTTAACCAGCTTGGAATTGGATGAAATTTTGGTGAAGATATTTCTAATGGAGGTTGTTTCAAGTCATTTGGAGCTGTGGTTAGAGAGTTACACTCGATTTACTGAAGATATGTCTGTCTGGCTCGCAGATGGAGCAGGCGCATGAAACTGAAGTAAGAAAGGGCCAGTACCGGTCAGGGGTTTTCCCTAGACCTTGTGTTGATACCCTCCTGACTGATACTCCAGTATTGGTCAAAAAATCTTGACCGATACTCCTGCCCAATACTCATTAGAAAAAGTAAAATTCCCTTTTTCCCCAAGATTAAACAGTAGCCGACTTAGGCTTTCCTTATGCTTATAAATACTTTGATTTTAGCCTCTTATGGAGAGAGCAGCCACATATTATCACCATAAACATCAGACACATTTTTATTCATAAGTTCTTCATAAGTTATGATTTAAGAGCTTTCAGGAGGAGATCTCGCTTTGTATTTCGATATAGAGAAGATTTCTAACCCTAAACTCTTTTTATTTAATATATCTATGATGTCGGACTAGTTTACTTATTAGATTTTAGGTTTTTTAATGATTCCATGATTATGCATAATTGATATCAAATTTATTAGGATTTATCTTATGGATTCTTCACATTTACTTGTGTTCAATGCTTGAGTTGGAGTAGCTAACCAGTGAATGATCTCTAGAAAAATAGAACCTCGAAAGTGCTGCATTTATTTCCCTGAACTATTATTTGGTAAGCAATACGTTATAACATGCGAAAATTAAATTATGGAGTATTGTGAACAACTGAATCTTGAACGAATTCATGGATGCTTTCTTCTTGTAATAACATGTGAGAGTTTAGTATATTAGGTTGTTAAAGCATAGTAATCGGAGCCACGAGAATGGAATAATTATACATCAGTGATATGAGTTCTAGAACGGTTTTTATAAAATCCCTAAATCAATATATATTTTGTGTTTTCATGTATTTATGCGAATTGCCTATAGCCTAACGTTTTCTCTTATTGATTTATCTTGATTTTATTTACTTGCTTTTATTTCTTTTAATACGTTTTTAATAAATCCAAAACCCAAATCATATTTTGTGTTACCTAAATTCAAGTCTTATAGATTCGTAGCGTAATATCTCCCAGTCCTCAGTGGATCGACCACTCAGTACTACTGTGATTGCATGTGCACTTGCAGATTAATTTAGATTTTATAAATATTAAAACTCGTACACATCAAGTTTTTGGAGCCGTTGTCGGGGACTGATTTGTTGTCTACGTATTTCTGATAAGAATTTAGTCTAAGATTTGTTTTTCTTTTATTTTTTATTTTTATTTATTTTTGTTTTGTTTTTGTGTGTTTCTGAGATTCATCAATGAAATACTACAATCCATATTTTCGAAGGATGGCGTCTCCTCATCATCATGAGACCATTGGGGATTACAACCCAATGCCACATGAGCACTTTCAACCATTTTACTTCAACAACAATTGGTACAATACTCACTCGTACCAAACTCAACCTTGGGATAACTTTGATCATGAAGGTGATCATCTTCACCACCACTATGCACATACACAGCCACCACCACCAGCCTTTGATCACATCCCTATGACTCCTCATGAAAGTAGACTTGAATCCATGATCCAACAACTCATGGAAGATCAACAAAAATCTGTCCAAGATTTTGATGCAAAGTTGGATATCTTTAGTTCATCTTTTGGAGAGAAGTTTGACTCTCTCTCATCTAAAATCCAAGGAATTGAAGCTCGTATGGTTCAGATTGAAGAAGTACAGCATCACCATGTCCGAGACATCCAAGAAGAGGCGAGAAAAATCTACAATTTCAAGCATAGTTTGGATAACACTTGAGATAATTTGGAATGGGAGACAAAGAACACGAATGAGAGTATTGCTGAGCTCACTACACATCTAAACTCAATAGTAATCAAGGCGTATCAAGCTGAGAAGGCAATGGGAGAAGCTGTAATTATTCAAGGAGAATTCCATTCGAAGGTGCAATAACTAATGGAAGAGAACAAGCTATCCACACAAACTCTAAACACTGTTCGTTTCAACATGAAGAAACAATACAATGATCTTATTGGTAAGACTACAACTCTGAATGGAAAGTCTATCGACCTCTCTAGACGTGTGCAGTCACTTGATGATCGTGTGTCGAGGTTGGAAGAAACAGTCAACTTTTGCATCGGTTTGGACTCTAAGAATGAAGAACCGATTCCCACAGAGAATTGCTATGATTTGACCACGTATGAAAAAGCTAGAGATGACCATAATCCACCTAAGAATGATAATCAAGTGACATCAACAAGGCCTAGACAGAACATTAAGCCAACTCAAAGGTTATCGGTAAGGATATCTTGTAAGAGACCTCGGGAAGGTATTTAGTTTGCTGAAAGATTTCACAAGGGACTACTCGTTCAATCAGTGATTTGATGCTAGAAGACTTCAACTTAATGGTGAGGAAATTACCATCCAACATTTCGTTTGCCGAAGCTTGGAGAAGGTACCTTTCTTTGAGAAAATACTTTCGGAACAGCTGAGAAAGAGAAAGCGAGATTGAAGAGCTATTTGTAAGAGCTAGAGATCCCAGAGCAAACTTTGGAACATTGTGCAAGACCGTTAACCTTGGAATCTTCACCATGCCTTGTTCCATTCATGGATATGTTTTCGACGATTCACTTTGTGATTCGGGAGCCGGAGTGAATCTTATCTTAGTATTGTGGAATGGATGGGAATCAGAAATATGCACCCATCAAGGATAAGAGTAGGACTTGCTGATGGTTCATTCACCATCCCAGTAGGAAAAATCATCAATCTACCTCTTAAGATCGAAAATTATCTTGTCCCGGTGGACTTTCAAGTTGCGAAAATACACAATTCACCATGTGCACCTTTGATTCTTGGGAGGTCATTCTTGGATACAGCAGGAGCAATCACAGACTATCCTAATGAGAGAATCTCATTTACAAAGAGACCTTTTATTACGCAGCACCTCCTGATTTTCCTGCACAGCGTACTCGTTACGTTGTTTCGGACAAGAAAGAATTATTGGTAAATGATCCTCTTCATCAACCTTTCGTTGAAGATGAAGACCATATGCTTAGGAGACCTAGATCACGAGATAAGGGAAACCTCAAACCCTTATACGATTCATCTCAAGTCTAAATACCCAAGGAGTCGAGCTAAAATACTTTAAACAAGCGCTTTATAGGAGGCAACCCATATTTAGTTTTTATTTTATTTTATTTGAGTCTTTAATCTATGTTTTACATTTTTTTTTAATTTTTAGAGATTTTATATTCACTAAGTTGTTTATTTATGAATTTTCAAGAATTTTTCAAAATTTATAAAAATATAAAAAATTGCTTTTAGGAGAAGAACGGTGAAACCGGTGATACGGGTCACACATATTGGCCAAGATCTGTGACCGGTACCCCATTCTCGGCCAAGACCATACCGATCTGAGGGTTCACAGACCCGTGACCGATACTCACGTCTCATGATCCAGCCCCGAAGCCCCAATACCAGTTACGAGTATCGGTAACGATCCCTTGACCAGTACTCAACCATTACACGACCCATGCAAAATTTTTACTCGGCCATAAAACGACCCAATACCGGTCACGGGATCGTGACCGGTACCCATGACCAATACTCGACCAAAACGTCTCATGGTAAGTTTTCTTCTACCCAAACCCTTATTATCTGTCACACACCCGTGACCGTTACCCTCGACCGATGGAGAGTAAAAATTCGACCCAATACCGGTCTGGCACGTACCGGCACAAGGCCTTCCTTGCTCGTGACCGGTACCCACCTCAACCAGCTCTCCACCCGTCTCGTGTCCCATGTCCAGCTCGCGTCCTTCACGTTCCATGACCCATGCCATGTCCCATCCGTCCGCGTCCTCACCCACCCATGACCGAGTGATCACGAACCAACCCCTCGACTACACGGACCACCTTGTCTCGAACAGACAGACCACACCATCAAACCACCTGAACCACCCACCTAACCAAGGTATATTTTTCATTTTCTCTTTTATTTATTCAAAATAAATTTTTATATTTAAATTAATAAAACTTGTGAAACAAATTTATTTTAAATTTGCATTTTCATAAATGAATCATTTTTAATCTATATCCTTCATTAAATTTAGTTTTGATGGATTTATCGATTTATGAATTTTTGGTTAAATTAAATTGTTTATTGAATAATTTACACATATTAACAAGTATCAATCAATTTTTCACTGTTCTCACTTAGATTAGACAATTTTTATCAGTTTAGACTCATCATGAGGATCTAATTCTTTTTTTATGGGCTATATTATGAAATCTTGGACCTAGACTTCAATATTTATTATTGAGAGACCTAGATCCAAGAAAATATTAACAAGTGATTTCAAGTATGTTTGCAAAGAACTTTTGTACTTTATAGGATTTGCATCAAGATTTTTTGTTGTGGACACACAAATCAAATCGTCTAAGCATGATCTGAACCATTCAAAGGAGATGTGAACCAAAAGAGAAGACAAGAGAGACACCAAATCATGGTAGTCAAGGGGAAGGACATAAAATAAAATTGGTCAAATTAAATGTCAAATAACTCCAACCAATTTTGAGAACACCCTCATGTACCTCACCAACAAACCACGCATATGAAGATTTATGGGACAAAAATTAAACCGTTCGAGCAAAAGTTTTGAAACTTCACGAGAAAAATTAACATGATATGTTATCCAGTGAATTTTCAATATTAAGAAATTCTTCACGGATTGGAAGTTACTCCCACGAGCCTCTTCCGGTGACCCAAATCGCCAAAATCATGGACAACTACCAAATCATGGTGAACCAGAAGATGAAGTTCAAAGATGAATTGACCAGAAGGACCTAAAGAACCATTTAGTCAAGGTACTTCACCCCTGTACCGAGCAAAAATATAGTTAGACCAAACATCGAACTTCTTGACTTTTTGTCCAATCCGGTAACATCGTTCTATCCTTCATCTTTTCAATTTTAATTTTAATTTTAATTTTAATTTTAATTTTAATTTTAATTTTAGTTTAGACTTCTTTAATTTGATTTGCTTTCACACTAGGATGGTGCAAAGCAAGTCTAGGGGGATTGTCGTTTACTAACACGTTTGTTCGTGTTTGGATTTTGTTTTTGAGTCTTTTTATTTTTACTTCTATTAAATTGTTTTTATTGAGTCAAAAGAGGTTTGAGAATTATGACACTTTTTTAGGAACTAATGCTTTGATTTCAAAACTCAGTGACCATCGTTACATGGTTTGTTTAGGACAGACGATTCAGAAATCTCATGACTGGACTCCCCTCAGAATATTTCATCTTACATTGGGTTCAATGAATCTGATTTTGACTCTACCCTATTGGACTAACTAGTCTGATTTTGACTCTACCCTATTTGATTTTGACTCTACCCTATTTTGACTCTACCCTATTGGACTAACTAGATCAGGGAAATGAATCATACATTCAGCACATCTTATCCTCTTTACCACTCTTTGTTGCTCCCGAATGGCCAGCTCACTTTTAGTTGGTATCCCACCGGTAACCCTTACCTCTTTTTCAGACCTCGTGCACTCTTGTCTTTCATCCTATATGTGTAAAAACGCCGGAGAGAAAATGATCGACGCAGTTTTCCAACCACTGGAAATGCAGAGATTGGTAAAACTTGGTGGAGTACTCTAATGACATTCAAGAGCTTGGCCTTTCCTTTGAATTCACATATAATGGTAAAATTTTGTGCCTATGATGACTCATATCAATTCAAGAGACCGTATCCCCTTTTATAACAAAAAAGAAAAGAAAAAAAAATTATTCAAAAAAGAGAAAATAAAAAGAAATAAAGAAAAAATCAAAGGGAAATGAAAACGGTTATATAAAAGAGTCTCATGGCCAAAGAAAATCCCAAGGAATGTCATTGATCAATTGAGAAGAGTTAGAGCGATTCACAGTGATTCCTAGAGAAAAATCTAAGTTTGGGGGAGAAAGGCATCATAAAGTGGTTGAAAAATTGTGGACATCAACAGGTTCATAAGTCTCTCTTGCGGTTTTGCATAATATTTTTCATCTTCCGGAGCGTCTGGTAACCCTAAACACTCTTAACCTTACCATTAAATCAGCCTTTCTAAACACCTAGTACCGTCTACCCTAAATGACATCTTTGATGAGGAAAACACACAAAACTTAATGAATGTAGAGAGTCGAATGATTTGAAGTTAAAATTTTTGTAGATTTGGAATTTAAAGTATGGACAAGGCTTGCGAAAATCATGGTGGAAGAAGATGAGAATGTATCTGAGTTAACTTGTTTACAAGTGGAGTACAAGTTGAGATTTCAAGGCTATGATCCCAAGAATATGTGAGTTCTCGTATTTTCAAACCTTTTTTCTATTCTTAGATCTTTTACTTTGCTTGAGGACAAGCAAAAGCTAACTATGGGGGAATTGATATACTCTATATTTTACTATTTTTAGTATAGATTTTACTATTTTACCTAAGTATTTTATTACTTTTTTGCACCAAAAGAAGTAGTTTTCTCGTATTTGTAGTTTTTGAAGTCTTAACAGGTTAAATGATCAAAAAGATGCAAAATGGATCAAAAGAGGTGTCAACCATACTACAGAGGTTATGACAGTAGGGGAAACGAGTTTCTCCTGGTGAAGCCAGAGGAGTAGATACTGAAATTTCAGCCGTGGCATGAAGGACTAAAAGGGCAGCTAATGGTTTTGATGCACCTACAAAATTAGTGCTATTGGTTTGTGCTTGATGTAAAGTAAGCAAGCATCTAGACTTCTTATGTCCTAGTTGGTTACACCTTCCACACCTGGTTGGTAGCCAAGAATACTCAATATCCACAATTGAGATATTCCCTTATTTGTCTTCAACATCAATTTTTTTGATAAAAAGGTTTATCTAGTTCCACTTCTACCATAATCTTGGCCTCTCCCATTATAGTGGGATCCAACCATGGCTTGTTGGTGATAATTGGTTCCCCTAATCCTAGCAACTGGAATAAACACAGATTAAGTGCTCTCCAGTTTTCTGAAGTGAAGCGGTCGCTAAAGAGGCAAACACAGAAGGCGGTAAAGTCCAGGCTCCTTTGATAGGCGAAGAGGCGGCTGGAGGTGCTTCAACTTCTTTAGAACCCAGAGGTTCGTCCTCGATAGTACCCAATATTTCAACTGTTTTTTTAGAGGAGGTAGCAAGAATCGAAGGAGCCAAAAAGCTTGGGTCGCCGTTTATGAACAAGTCATCGGACGAGCAAGCTGGTGGTTCATAGCTGACCTCTAGATGTCGGCTTGGAGATGGCATCATGGAGTCCATGACACATAGATGAAGCAAATGGTCACCGGCTTTGAACACAAGAGGAGAATTTGGATCTGGATTCGAAGAAGTTTCAGTCGGATAATTGAGAATAAAGGGAGAATTTGAAGTGGTAATTGGGGCCATTTGAGGATGGGAAACATGATCTGATGGCGAAGAGAAATGCTCGATGATGAGTTGGGCCCTAGCCGGAAGGCAGATGAGCTTTGGGTTTTATTTTTTTACCCAATAATTGAGTTACGATTATTCGTGATTTTGCTATCTCAAAACATAAACTCTATACTTAAGTGAAAAATAAACGACAACAATATTATCCGTCTCATATAACTGTAACTTTTTTTACTATGTTTACTTTTTTTTTAATGGAATTTTACCAAATAACTACAAAAGACAAGACTTGAACGACTTGATAACATATTGTTTTGATATTTTCAATATGATTTTTTCGAACGAATGTGTGATAAGGGTTTGAACGTCGTCATGATTTAAATCATTATACACGAACACACTCAGCCATCCTTGTTTGCAAGTGTGGAAATCCCATTTTGGATATTGACTACGAAGTGTTTACGTGACATAAAACTTTTCTTTAATATCATTTCACAACTCTTTTGTGATTTTGGAGTCGTAGTGTATATTAGAATATGTAATTATCCCACATCAAAAGTTAAGAGATTTGTGGAATAGTATATAAGGTTCATGGATCAATCCACTCATTGCCAATTGATTTTGAATTGGAAGCTCGTGATTCCTAAAAATGTACATATATCAGTTGTTATCCATATCCATAAAAACCAACATTGATCTATTTGTCCATCAATTTTTGAGTTCCTACATCTTTAGTAGGCCGATCAATTAATTTACTGATAAATTCAAGTTTCTACCTCGCACGCAATTCTATATGAATTTTACGTATTTAACCATCGTAAAATGTTACTTTTAACATTTTCAATATATCACTGATTGTTAAATCATATGAATTGATTGTTTTTCGTCCTGGAACATTAATTTACATAATTTTTATTCTCATAAACTTAAATATAATTACACAAGTTAACCAAATTTATAGCCAAGACTTGGAGAAATTTTACTGAAAAGTTGCAATTTAAGGTTAAAATATGTGGATTAAGAATCTTAACAAAAGTTTGTTTTTGATATCTTGCAACTAGTGTCCTTTTTGTTAATTACAAAGTTAAAGAATCTTCATAAAATTCTTTTTTGTTGACCCAAAAAGGTTCTTTTGTCAATTTGAATACTCTCTCTTTTATTTCTCCAATGAAGATCAAATTATTTCAACAAATTCGATCACAAAAAAGGTAAGAAAAGGACACTGGAAGTGAAAAGACGAGCAAGAACAAGTCTCAAACTCGTGGAGTTGTTTCTGCCGGAGAGTCATCATAAAACCCGCTTTTCGCAAGCCATTGACTGACCAAATATCCAACAAATTGAGAGAATCCCGAAGCCGTCGTCGCCATTGCCGTGTACCGAAACAGAGTCTTGAGATACTCTCGTCTCTTGGAGACGTAAGCTTTAGCAATTGAGAGCAAGACGACGCAGACTAGAGACACTGCGTAAACAGCTAAAGTCTTGTACTCTTGCCTCTTTTCGATTCTTCTTCGGAACGAGAAACCGTATACCAGAGGTGGGATCAGCCCGCAGACAACGAAAGACGAGATTGCGATCAAACTGTGAAGCCTCGACTTCTCTCTTCTTCCCAGGACTTCCTCGTACCGATCTTCTTCTTCTTCTTCTTCTTTGTCATCTGCTTCCGAATTTGTCTGATTATCGGTGGTGTTGGTTCGTTTTCTGGGTTTCTCGTTTATGAGTTCTTGGAGCTGCAAAAAAAGAAAAGAAAATGGCGTCTTTGTTCAATCCTCTGAGGGTTATATAGAGATGTTTCATTACAGACGAGAAAGATCACTTACGCTGTGAACGATGAGAAGAAGACCGCTTGACAAATTGGCAACTCCCAATGCCAAAACGTTCACTGAATTACAAGCAAGGACATTAAAAATGGTTTTAGGCGAAATGTCTCAAAGAGATGGGGATGACTTACGAGTTGAAGCACCGGACGCGGCCGCAGATGTTATGGTGCAAAGGCTTGTGATGGATTCTGTAAGACCTCCATACACGATACTTTTTAGGATATCGAGTTTATAACCGCCTTTTCGAGGTTCAACACTATTTGGGATCTCTGGTTGAGTATTAGGTTGCGACCCAGGTTCTGCCTGAGTTTTTGCTGCTGTGTCACTCTCTGGAATTTCATGAGTTTCCTTATTGACAATTTGCATAGATGGTTGCTCCTGTGGTGAAGGATCTAGCGGAGTTGGGTGGATTTTTTGGTTGTCTAGCATAATCAAAAATCTTTGTTAAGGAATGAGGTTGAGCAAATTTAATTAGGACTCATTTCAGAATAGACCTGTTTTCTTGTCAGAATCTTGACCAGGATCTGCAGCTCGGTCATCCTGATATTGCGTTTTTCGACTCTGTTCTTCACTAGTGGTATCACTAGACTCGGAATCGACCATTTTGTCGCCTGGCATAGTTCAGAAAACCGTAAAACCAAAGTGTTGAAAGAGCAGAATGCCTCCTTCTTCAAACATTGAAGTGACAAAGACAAAACAAGGGGGAGGAAAAGCAACTACCTTTCTCCTCGTGATATCTCGGTCTGTAACGGAACCTCATTGCCATAATGACAAGAAGCAACACGGCAAACGTGGGAAGTAACAAAAGTAGAGAAGCGGAAGGCAACTGCAATGAGGACATAGAAGGAAATTGCAGATGCGGTGGAGAAGTAGAAAGGACTGATGGTGACTGCTGTGGTGGAGAAGTGGAAAGGACGGATAGAACAATTATAATACAGAGGAACAACCAAGCAAAAACATCAAGGTACCACTTTGGAAAACTCGGTCTGTCTTTCTCAATCCCGACATCGACGCTCGGTTCCTTACGTTCGATACCAAGATCGATGCACGATACTGGTGGCTTTGAATCAACCTCTTTCTTGCCTGGAATTTGCCAAGAAGCCATTGTCAATGACAAGTGTCCATACAACGACACCGAAGAAGACAGGAGAAGAGAGGGTACCTTTGTCTTCTTTGTTGTGGCCATAAACAGAAAGAAATAGCTGCTGAAGATAAAGAGGGAACCATGATGGAAACTTTGTCTTCTTGTCTTTGGATCTTGAACCATTCTTAGTGTCAAGAGCTTCATTCTCAGTGTCACGGTTTTCCGTGGGTTGGAGATCTGCTTTCTTCACGAGCTTGACTGTTTTGGTGATGTCTTCACCACAGCAGGGACAGTAAAAGTAATACTTATGCTGGTTCTTGATCACAATCTCCACATCATCGTCCAATGAATCGGGTTCTGTCTCTGAATCTTTTGCTCTAACTACATCTACAGTTTCAGGGGATTGGTTCTTGTCTACAGATTTTGAACCATTCTCACTGTCAATAACTTCACTCGACTCTGATCCTATTGATACCACTGGATTTAATCATTTCGAAAAAAGAAGTGAATAGAAGTCGAATCTTCTTCATTTGGTGTCAAATTGAAAAAAACCAAAACTTTATGAACTGAATACAAGTAATTAATCAGAAACACAAATAATTCTCAAACCTCGTTCGTGCCCCAAGTCAACGCCATCGTCCTTCTCGCTGCTGTGTGGCGAGTCCGGGGGCAGTTTGGTCATTTCATCGGTACCGACACCGTCGACGGCGGAGCTTGGAGTAGAAATCAGATTCGTGGTGGGTTCCATCGGAGACAAACGAACATGAGATTGAGAACCATATCATCACAATTTATGGTTAAGTCTGAATATTATTTTTAATTCCACGAGTTACACGTTCTTTATTTTATGCCCCTAACCAACATGACTACATGAGTAACCAATTTTTTTTGTCTTTTTTATTTCTTTTGTTAATATGTGAAAATGAAAAAAAAGAAACTGATTATTCTTGAATAAAAATCGAACCTTTTTGCTTACAAAGAAACAAAACAAGTTGGTTTACAAAACAGATTAAAAACTTGGGTCGAAAGGAAAAGATGGAGAACTCTGTTTAAATGACAGAAAGAGACAACTCTTTGGTAGCTTTGTTGTTTGTCTATTTGAAAACTTGTTCTAGAATCTGGAAATAACCCTTATTTGGCAATCAGTGGCAAGCTAATGGAAGTCATACTTCCCAAGCACATCGATGAAGTATTGACTGGCAATGAAAGAAAGTGCAGACCCCCCAATCGCTATTCCGGTGTATTCAGCCATGGTCTTGCGTTTATCCATGCCGAAAGCGTACGCTTTGGCAAAGGAGAGAGAGATGACGCATACCAGAGATGCGGCCAGAACAACCGGAGCTTTGTAGTTTTCCTTGTCGATTATTTTGAAAGAGAAGGTGTAGGAGAGAGGAGGGATCAGAGCAAAGAAGATAAAGGAAACCAACACAACGACGAAGTGGAGCAAGGCCAAATCTTTCTTTCCGAGCAAGATCTGGTACGGATCTTTTGCTACCTGATCTTCTGCTACCTGATCTTCTGCTAGATTTGGCATATGATCATGGTTCTCACCTTGATATGGTGGTCTCCATTTAAGAACACATAACTGCCAAAATATATCCTCTTTTGTAAGTGTGAGTGGTTAAAAACTTAAAATCAACTGTCCAATGAAGATTTTACTGACAAGTGTTTAAACACATGAGAAAACAGAGCACATACTCTGTTTGCTCAATAACCTGACTTACTAAAGTCTGAAAACCTTGTGCAGGCAGAAAAAAAAAAGAGAGGTTAACAAAAAGACTTACGTTGTGAATGATGAGAAAAATACCACTGAATAAATTGGCTATCCCCAAGGCCAGAACGTTGACTGCATACAAAGACAATATTAATTTGAAGTGAGATGTACGAAAGAAACTCCATGTCGTGTTTGTGTGTACTTACGAGCTGAAGCTCCGAAACCAGCAGCGGAAGATACAACACCGAGGCTTGTGATGGACTCGATTAGACCTCCGTACACGATACTCTTCAAGATGTCTAGCCTTATTGATGAGAGGTATGGAACTGGAGCCACGATATATTTCCGCAACATATCTGTAAGTAACTTGAGAATTGCAGTAGGAGATGGCGTTGAATCTTAAGCAAACAAAGAAGAAGAAAAGAGTCAGAGAAAGATCATAATATATAATTATATGCTCATCTTTATTTCAATCAAGCAGGCAAAGGCATTAAAGAAGCATGCCGAAGGACCTGTAACTTCATCAAGGTTTTGAGGCCTGTGTTTCGTCTATAAACACTACTCTCATAATAGCTACTGTTAAGTTAAATTTTAAGCGCAAAGAGCAAATGGAATCACCTGTCTTGAGCCGCCAGGCCAGAGCCAGAATGGGGAGGAACAACAACAAAGAGAATACGAAAAGGTACTTGATACTCGGGATATGTATGGGCCATGACAAGGGGATGAAGCCGCTTGTGTTATTTCCTCCTCCCTCAGGAGTTATTATTGGTACGTGAACACTCGGACTTCCATTCTCTATAACATACTTCTGCAGGATCCATAGAACAATGACTGATAGCAATAGCAGAACTACAACCAATAGGAACCGCATAGATCCTTTACTGAGCCATGAAGGAGATTGGTCTGGTTCTGTTGATGAAGGATCAATCAGTCAAAAATTTAAGAAATCAATCTATCTTCATTGTAAAGTAATGTACACACACATTTTTATACCTAGAGGATCAACAACAGGAGGCTGGATGATGTCAGCTGGCCCTATAGATCAAGAAACATTAATCACTTGAGCATTTTAAAAAGGACAAAAACAAAGTGTCTTCATCTTCATATATATATAAATCAAAGTATCACTAATAGGATTAGACGGGGGGATTTTGACTGGCTCTGTAGATTAAACATATATATATATATATATATATATATAGATCAAATGTCTTCTTCATCATCATGTATACATAAAAAGCAGTATATATGGTTTACCTGGGGGATTGCGAGGGAACCATGGGAGTGAAAAGGGGATAACGAGAGGGATCCACACTACGAAAGTCTTTTGGTTGTACGGATAAGTCTCTTTCCCTTTTTCTAAGAGTTGAGCAGTTTCGGTGATGTTAAGAGTACACTTAGGGCAATAGAGAGCATGAGTCTTTTGATTCTGTATCTTTTTCATTGCCTCATCGAGACGTTTCTTCTCTTCTGCATTGCTCGAACCTCCCTCAAATCCTGTCACCGAATGTTCACCTTTAGATCCATTATCGTTGCTGTCTTCCACCTCAGGTCATATACATATACAATATAACAAAATCGGACTCATGAAAATGCAAAATTTTGTTGTTTAACACTTTCTTGATTCCCAAAGTTCTGAAGAAAAGATGATATTCTGCTACTCATAGTTTTCTTGCTTCTTCTTCATGTGCGCATCTACAACACTTGTCTACCTAATTAACATGCTCCATGCGATCCAATATTCTCTCTAGTCTCTAACACCCAAAACTATTACTTTTTACAAATCCAGGTCAGAGTAAAATACATCAATGATCCAACTAGTTGGTTTTTTTTTTCTTTTGTTAATTACATCCAACTTATTGATATTTAAAAAATAATCAACACAACATATTTGATATCATTCTAGTTTAGATCTCGCTGATGTTTGATTATATCATTAGGCTTTTGATTTTGTTTTATTTTCATGTACATATATAGATGCTCAAACAAGGAATTAAGCGAAACTCCTCTTCCAAACCAAATTAATTAACACGTATCTCTAATAAATACTACTCGTAAAATAGTAAATCTACTGTCATGCATGCAAAATGCGTAGGCCGGGTAAGCTTCAACTACAGATGCATGCATGAATTGATCCTCTATATGCTTCAGTGCTTCAGTACTGTCGTAAGATATATATATATATATATTTTTTGTCGTAAGATATTAATTACAAATATACGTTTTGTGTTGCTATAATGGATTCTAAGAACAAAAATTGTGGCTCACAAATTTAAATTTCGCGACAAATATATATATTAATCCAAAGTGTTTTAAGATTAAAACCTGTTTCGGTACTGCCGGAGCCAACGCTCTGAGTTTCTTCGCCATTATCGGTCTTTTGCTGGGGAGAATCGTTGCGAACAACGGTTTGTTCCGTTTCTACATCAGCAAAACCCGAATTCTCGGTGTTGTTCTGATCAGTGGAATCACCGACTTGGTCATGGGAATTAAGATTGTTTCGGTCCATTTGAAGATGGTGATGAGTTGATGATTGATGACAAAAGGGAGAACCAGAGGACACATATTTATATGCCAACGACTTGTTTCCTATCTCGTATTAAGTCTTTTTATTATTTGGTGATGTATTATTTCTCTAGCATGTGATTTTTCCAAGAAACCACGAATAAAGGGATAATTAATGACCAAGGTTTATTCTTTAAAATAATGGACGCATGCAGGATATATATTTTATAGCTATATATTTAGGGTTTATATATATAGTAAAGGTATTCATTCACATAGATGTACAAAACATTATTTTTTTGGTGAACAACAAATTGAACATTTTAAAAGATATCTATATTTTTAGTCAAATCTTAAATATAATTATCTAATAGAAAAGTGGGTATCATTTCATCACAAAATAACTAGAGTATTCAAAAGTATCTTATATTTTTTTCTTTTTAAATGAGACAAGTGTCTCGGATATATTTTCATCACAAAATAACTAAATTATTAAAAAGTATTTTAAGTTTTTTTTATAAGATACATTCCAACAAATTGTACTTCTTTTCCACGAAAATCATTTTTCTAGTTTTCTAAGAAAAAAACAATGTGCAACGTTGCTTCTGACTTCGAACCTTGACAATAAAATTTTAATGGGAATATGCAGACTTTTCAAAGAACCTTAAATGATTATTGCAATTGTTCGTTAGTTTCTTCGCCTTCGCGCTCGTACCAGAAATCAGGTTGTCTCTCTTATAAACATTTTGTGCTTTTCTGATTAGTTGCTGCTACAGACTTGTTCGAACATAGTCATAGTGATAGATTTCTTGGGATTGGAGGAAAAAAAAGTTTGTCGCTTTGTTTATATTAGGGACTAAAGTTCCACATCGAAAATTAAAAGGGATTTAAAGTAACATATAAGAGATATGGGTCAATCCACTCATTGCCGATTGATTTTGAGTTGAAACCCCATATTCTAACATGATATCAGAGTCCGATTCACGCTGTCTAACCCGATTCAAAATCGATCTGACCCAAAAGTTGGTTCATCGAAACTAGGTCGGATCCTAAAATTGATCATGCTTCTCTAGCCCAATATTCCGAGATTAATGGCAAAAAAAACCATCATTTCGAGGAGGCGTATTAGAAGCTAAAATTTCACATCGTAAATTGAAAGGAAATTCTAAGTAATATATAAAGAATATAGATCAATCCACTTATTGCTAATTACTTTTAAGTTAGAATATGTTCTACCAGTTTATTCTAAATATAATTGACCCTTTATGTCAAGGGAAAAGTCCAAACCGTAGGAAATCGTTATATTGCAAGTTTTGTTTTTCTTCATTGTTTATATGACTCAGGTAATATTGTTTAAAGACTTGTTTATGACTTTAATTTTCCTTCATTGTTAATGACTTGGGGATTGGGGAATACGAGAGTTGACTAATAGCATAATATTTCGATTTTCTCAAAAAAAAAAAAAAAAAAACATAATATTTCGAACTTGAGTGTTATAAAAAAACCGATTGAGTGTTTTATTTTGGTTTTGAGATAAAATCAATTATTTATTATTCTTTTTTTGAATTTTTTTTTTATCTATTATTTTTGCCAAGACTAAACTTTTTATTAATTTTTTTTTAAAATAAATGTTAAATTATATTCAAACAAAAAAATTCTTTTTACATCAAATGCATCAATATTAATCTTGACAAGACATAAACCTCTCGTTATTAATCATTGCTTGTTTTAGTTATATATCCAACTAAATATTATCAAGTTAGCAAAAAAAAAAAAAAAAAAAAAAAAACTAAATATTATCAAAAAGTCTCGAGCTTGCGTTCTTACTTTTTAGCTATAATTATTTAAGAAATGAAACTAACTTAGGCATATGAAATGAAGAACATATAGTATTATTGTAGTATATATGACTTATTTACTTACTCTTATAAAATAACGACGAGGTCTTTCCTTAATCAAATGACCGAAAGATCATGCATTGCATAAATGGAGTCTTTGCTTATTTTCAGTTTTTACAAATTTAATTTAGTTACACTAAAACTTCGAATGGTAACAGAGAATTGGGCGGTACAGAACAAGTGAATTAGGTGGTGCGGTGCGGTTCAAGTGAGGTACGTGTGGAAAATACGCATCATGCGAAACAAATGCGGATAATATGGAACAAGCGGTGCAGAATAATATTTGAATGGTTAAAAAATAACATGCTGTACAAAAATAATATTTTGAATAGTAAAAAGCACAACAAGCGGTGCATAATACATATATTATATTATTATTGTACATATTAAAATGTATTTATGATATTAATATAATTATAATATATAATCGTAGTTTGGTATTTATTTATAAACAAGTGTTTTTATTTATGAACCATAAATACAAATTTATTTAAATTTAAAATATTTAGTTTAAAATCTTATAAAAATAAATTTATTGTTAAAATAAAGTAAAATGTTTAATTCCAAAAATTCAAGTACAATACAATACAAAAAGATTATTATAGAAAACTATTGATTTTCCCACAATGTTTTTGCAGCTAATTTTGATGCTTCCATGTCATCTAAATCAGGTTCCCAATCTGTGTTATTTATTCTCGTGTCTGCCATTACTTCTGCAAACTTTGCATCTGAAAAATTTGAAAATTTGATAAAATTGTATAATCCCATTGTAGTCATTACTACTCTCTTTTGTACGTTAATGTTGTATCTTGGAAAATTACAAAGAATCCTCTCGATAACAGAATGTAAAAAAGCATGTCATCGACTAAACAGTTCTTCTTTATTCCTCAGAGGAGGACCATAGTGAAACTGCGACATATGATACCTTACAACCCTGGTACGTGATGATCTATAAGGAGCCAAAAATCCTTGTTTGTTTGGATAGCCAGAATCAATGACGTAATACTTGTCTAACAGAGGCATAGAAAACTCAGAATCACTTTCTCTTGCCATTGCCAGCACAGCTGTGTCGTGACCCGATCCCGTGCTCCATTCCAAATATACGTGAATAACATATTCAAATCACATATTGCCATGATGTTCAAAGATGCATAATCGTGTCGATTCCAATACATTCTTTGTAATGCATGCTTCACTTTGACGCATACATGAGTTCCATCCATAACTCCAACGAATCCACTAAAGTATGGATAATATCTTCGATTTACTAGAAGTCTTTCAGGAATTCAGTGTAGTTCTTGCGTCGTCGAAGTTCTAATATAATCACAAGCAAGTAATTTAGCCGCCGTTAGAACTTCACTAAATTTTGCTTTACAGTCTCCTGATTTCGTCCAAATCTCCAATCAACATGTTTTTGAACTTCATTGTGTCCACATATCCGTAGAAACATAGCCACACTTTCTTCAATGCTTATATTTGATGTTGGTTGTAAACCATAATTCGTTTGTAGAAGATTACACAATGTTTTGAAGTTGAAAGTGACATTCGTAGTAGTTGAAGATAAGCAGCATCATCTTGTTGTAGTCGACGCCAAATATTTCTCGATCTCAAACCTCGATCAGTTTGGACTGGTGCTCTTTGAAAATATCGATCATAGGAGACATAAACGCATATATTTTATTTGAAATCTACTAACTTAACAAAAAGTATGTTCAAAGTTAATATATAGCATACAAATTTAGGTTTAAAATTAGTTAATTAAAATATTACATAGTAATTAAATGTAAAAAATTAAACTTTGTTACACTTAATTAAAGGTAACTAATAAACACATTAAAAATCAAATTTTTTTTAAAGCATCTCTAAATAAAACTGATTTAACTTAATTTAAATGTGAACATATAGTAAAATATATATACATATAGTAAATAAAACTTTATAGTAAGTATCTCTAAATAAAATTGAATTAACTTAATTTAAATGTGAACATAGAGTAAATAAATGTATACAAAGCTATTTACTCAATAATTTAAAATAAATAAAAAATTTACCTCTTCACTTATAAGAAAAATTTTGAACGAGTATGTGAACAAAATGTGTTGTGAGGAATTAAAATTTTAGCAAATGTAAGATGAGAATGTCTTGTGAGGAAGATGTGAATGTGTAATAGCAAATGTTGAAGTTTATATAGCCAAAATATTGATATTTTTGTGTATTATTCGACAAAAAAAATAAAAAATATATATTAAAATTAAAGCAAGTCAACTTAAACACTTAAAGCAAACCACACCTCGTAGGTTTCAAGTGCGTTTATTTTGCAACAATTCCACTTTTGTACCGCACTTATTATCTCTTTTTTTTCTTTTTTCACAAAATTCACATACATAAAAATGGCTGAATGGAACCACTTTTTTGGTCCCGCTGTATAGTCCACCTGTTCCATTGTGCAGTCCACCTGTCCCGCCCAAAACATTCCGACCCTAACTTGTTTCGTTGTTTATAGAAAAAATGATTGTGAAATATAGTCCGCATATGATTACATATTTAGATTAAATTTATGTATCAAAATCTATATTAAAAATTAAATTTACATGGTAACATACAATTTATGTATCAAAATCTATATTAAAAATTGAATTTACATGGTAACATAAAACGGATTATATGATTACATGTATGTCACCATGTAAATTCAATTTTTAATATAGGTTTATAAAAAATATATGTATCGGATATTTTTTATAAGTCCGAATACGTTATATGACTAATACCATAACCATCATTTTGGCATTATTCCGGTGTATCACACGACGGAGTCCGGTACCGTCCGGTTAGACCCGAATTGACTTATAAAAAATATCCGATCCGGTTAGTACTTATAACCGATCCGACCCAAAGCTCAAGTGAATCGATCCAGATCCGTCCCAATTCTTAACCAAATAAAATATATTCGACCTTAGGCCTGGGCATTAGGGTATTCGGTTCGGTTTCGGATCCGGATCTTTCGGATAGAGGAGTTTAAGATCGATATAGGTACCGAAACAGTTTCGGTTCGGTTCTAATCGGTTCTGGATTGATTCGGTTTTTAATTATGAGAACCGGCAATTACCCGAATTTTTTTGGTTCTCATTCAGTTCGGTTCGGTTCAGTTATCTATTACCTAAACTATCCAAAATACCTGAAAATACCCAAAATACCCGAAAAATAATAATAAAAAAATCTATAAAAATTACAACAAAATTGGTTATGTTTATCCGAACTATCTGAAAATATCTAAAAAGACTCCAACCAACCGAATTAACCGAAAAATAACAAAGAAAAAACTGTAAAATTTATCCAAACTACCCGAACATACCCAATCTAGGACCAAAATACCTATGGGTTAATTTATGTTTCGGGTATTTTTGAACCGATTCGCTTGAGCTTTGGATCGGATCGGATCGGTTATAAATACTAACCGGTCGGATATTTTTTATGGTCCAATTCGGGTCTACCCGGATTGTACCAGATTCCATCGTGCGGCACAACGGAACAGTGATGAAAATGATGGTTATGGTGTTAGTCACATAACCTATGTTTGTTTGTGTATGTCACCATGTAAATTTAATTCTTGGTGTAGGTTTTGATACATTAATTTAGTCTGGATGTGTAACTATGTGCTGGACTATACTTCGTGTAGCTGGCAATCATTTTTCTTTATTTATATTTCACTAAATATTTATTTTATTTAGATTTACTTGTTTCTTTGATTTTTAATGGAATTTCTGTTTTTTCGAATTTTCTTTTGAAAAGAAAGAAAACATGTTTAGCTTAGGACTCTCTATCTCTGTAAGAGTTTTTTCTTGGCATATGCAGAATAGAGTAACTAGCCGGAGGTCCTATGGCGTTGCCGAAAACTTTGGGAGGGGGGGGGAGAGTGTATTCAATCCAAAATTTTATAACAAATTTTCTAGAGTCACTCAAATCATCATACTACAAGAAAACAACTTTTTTTGCGTCGGTCCTATTCGTTGCAAAATCAACGCTAATAAGGGCTTTGCGTCGATTTTGCAACGAATTCACTTTCGACGCTAATCCCAAATCGACGCAAAATCGACACTATTTTTGCGTCGATCAAATTTCGACGCTAATTCGAAAGTAAATAATCAATGCTAATTCGACGTTAATTTAGCGTCGATTTAGCTTCAGATTAAATTTGATGCAAAAGTTCGATGCTAAATTGATGCTATTTGATTTAGCATCGATAAGTCTATTTCTCCGATGCTAATTGAAGCTAATATAGCATCTATTTAGCGTTGAAATGAATAAAAATTCGATGCTAAACCGACTCTAAATTAGTGTCGCCTTGTAGTAGAAAATGACGCTAAAATAGCGTCGATTTAGCATCGAATAGTTATTTTTATAAAAAAAAAATTTAATTAAAAATAAAAATTAAATAAATTCGAATTCAAATTAAAAATAGAAACAAAATTAATTTTTATAAAATGAAAATAATAAATTCGAAATTAAAAATATTTTTAAATTCTGAAAATACAAATATTGGGCCTAGCTAGTGATCGGATCCAAATCCGAAATCAGGTACACGATCGCTCCTGAGATCGATGTTCGGAAAATTCCCACGAAGCTCTGCTTCAGCTTCTTGTTCGAACTGTGTCGGGCTAGAAGGTGGTGGAGGTGGTGTAGCACGCGAGAGACGTTCCAGAGCAGCCGCTAAAACCGGGTTGTCCACGGCAATGATGTCCCTGAGACCCGTCAGACACGCGAGCTGAGTCTACATGGCGGTGTTGTTGGTTCGCATCGCCTCTTGGTCCAACCGGAGCCGCTCAATCTCGGCATTAGCGGCGGTCAACTGTGTCCGCAACTGCGTAGATGAACCCAGAGAAGGAGTAAAATGAGCGGTAGAAGAAGCTGCTGGGATCTCGCTGATGGACCCGACACCCATCGTCCTCCCCTTCTTCTTCGGTGCAACCTGTAGAAAAAAGAAAATGTTAGAGGATCGAATTGGTAATAGAATTTGAAAACTTAAATAAATGTGAATGTTTATAAATTATCTCTTCGTAAATTTTGTCAAGTTCCTCGACGCCCAGTGTAGATTGGACGGAGCTACCACCTGGAGAAAGTTGTGTATGCCGCTCCATGACGCGTGTCATGTTGGTGTTGAACGTTTTTTCCGTTAGAGCGGTAACAAACGTTTCATCTTTGCGTGATGGAATTTCTCCATAACAGCAACGATCGGAGGAAGCGGACCGCCTTCAGTCTGGTACAAAGAGTATATATATATATATATATATATATATATACAAATTTAATATATATATATATATAAATATTACTAAAAATGTAAATAAAATAATTTAAAGGAAGTACCATCTTAAGCCGTAGTCCGCCGTACGATGTTTGACCCGCACAATGCTTAGAAAGAACATCTCCTTTGGCGACTGGAGTCAAACGAGACGTCGAACACTTTCCCGAAATAATTACGGAATGGGGATCAAGCCAATACCGTACTAAGCCCCCCCCCCCCCAAACATCGGGATCCATCCCTCGAGGCATCGCGGCGTTGCCTTTCTCGAGGCATACCTTCTTCCAATTGTCCACAGTGCCATTCAGACAAAGCTTCGTCTTTTTATCGAACGCCTTCCTCACTTCGGCCATACAAAGCTCGTCCCAATGCCACTTTTGCTGGAGAAAAAAAAAACATTAGTAATTGAAATAAATTTAGTAATATAGTTATTTTATAAATTAAAATAACTAATATCACTTATCCCCATGACTCGAACCAAATGTCTCGAATGGTTTGCGGCGTCCGCGTACAGTTAGCATGTCCCATAGTGAAATGGGCCTTGATTGTAGCAGTGACCGTACGAGCAACAAAACCAACAAAACTATCGATAGTAAACCTATAATAAAAAAATTAGATGTAAATAAATTTTAATTTAAATAGATAATTTTTTTATTAATTAGATTAAAATAAAATTTATCATACCAAAAAGTACCTGGAGATCTATCGGGATCCAAAATTTTAACCAGCTTATCACGGTCCAGTTGCCGAAGAAGCTCCGTAATCCGCATCATAAGAGGTGGGTTTGGCGGCGGAGGTGGCTGGTACTCATCCCCGGGATCCTCCAGTCCAGATTCCGGCTGTGGCGGAGGCTGCGCCTGTGGTGGAGCCCGTGGACGGGACTGACAAACCTGATTCACGAATCGCGAACCTGATCCATGGCGAGAATCTGTAGATAAGGGATGCGGACCATCCTCGCTAATAAACTGCTGGTACGTAGGTGGTCGCATCTAACAAAAAAAAATTCATATTTAAAAAAAAAATATTTGAACAATAATTTTTTCTCTCTAACATACTAAATTCCGTTTATAATATTTTCCATGCCTAATTCTAAACATTCCGTTTCTAAAATACTAAATTTCCTGCCTAATTATATTCCTAAATCTAACTACTAAAATATTTTAAAGATTAGGAATTTTTTTTTTACCTTTATTTGCTCCTAAAATCGGGTTAGAGAGAGAGATGTTGAGAGATGTTGAGAGAGAAAGTGATGGTGCGAATGAGGCGGTGGAGAGGACGTTATGCATATATAGGAAGCGGTAGTCGACGCAAAACCGTTGCTAAATCGATGGAAAAAACCCGCCGTTTTTTGGACCAGTCAAATTTGGCGGTTCAATTAGCGTCGATTTTTTCGTCGATTCGACGCAAATTGGATGCTAAATCTAAATGTTTTCATTCAACCGGCAAACTTTTGGAAAGAAAATATTTGGGTTTAGCGTCGCTTTTGCATCGATTCGACACAAAATCGACTCTAAATCCAAACATTCTGTACGAGGATCGCTATACCCTAAATATCAGATCTCATAAAGTAGCGTCAATTTATAAACATTTCGACGCTACTTCGTTGCTAAAACGATGCTAAATACAATATACATGGATCTTAAATTTATGATTCATTTTGTGTTATAATATGATCTAATAAATACATAACTTCGTCAAAATATCAATTCTATTGTATAACCAAACTATTGTAAATTTAGAAACTTTATATATACTTATTCATATAGTTAGGTTAATGATAATATATATGTTAAAGTATATAGCATATATGAGAAACATGTAAATTATTCCACTTGTTTTATTAGAATTCATACTTATATATTCAAAATATTAACATAGAACATAACATTTATGCTTCACCGTCTGAACCATTGTTCGAATCTTCATCCTCTTCATCAGTAGTTTTCTCGCCTTCATAAGGAAATTCGTCTTCGGGATTTTCTCCGTCTGTAGTACTAGGGAGTATTTCAACTTCTTGATTTTGTGGATCAATGAGAATGATATTGTCTGTATGTTATTCAGGAGTTGACATATCTACGGCAGCTTCATATTGCATAGGCTCGTCGTCAGATTCAACTATAATTCCTCTTGGGACTATCTTAAGCACATATAACCATGAAATCCCAGTTTTCTTAACCCGTGGGTATGGAATAAAACAGACTTGATCCGCTTGTGATGCGAGGACGAATGGCTCATATTTTGTATAAGAACGCGATCTATTAACGTCAATGACACCAAACTTGCCCAATCGAACGCCGCGTCCAACAACTGGATCGAACCAATCACATTTGAAAAGTGTGCACTTTAAGTTAACCAATCTAGGATAATGTACTTCAACAATGTCTTGTATAATGCCATAGAAATCAGTATCCCCAGCTCGAACCACCACACCGTAGTTTACACATAACCTCGTGTAAAATACATCGGGGATGATGTTATTTTCCCCATAGGACCCTGAATCAACTCTCTAAACCATATACGGTATGAGGTGTCTTCATATGCAACCTGAAAAATATATTATGCACGATATAAATAGGTTCTTTTCAAGCACGATATATATATATATATAAATTAATAATTTACTTGGATCTTTAACCATTTAGAAAAGTGTTTGGCTTTACGTTTTTCAAGCTCATCCGGTGATGCATTTGGGAAAGCCTCGTAAACCTGTTGAATGAATTCACTAGTAGAAATTATAGTTATAATAAATAAATTAGATTCAGAACCTTAATATATAATAGAATAATATATATATATACCTCTCAAATGGCCCCACATCATCACATTGTAAGAGAATATACGTGTGTGCACAATTGTAGTCCTCGTGAGAGGACCATTCTTCTTCTTTTATGATTCCAGCATGCCTACCAACTGCTGAGAATATATCTAGCACATCAGAAACTAAAAAGTTGGTGCCACGCCACCAGCGTCGTACCTACGCGGAGCTCTTTTCCATGTGCGGACGGTTGGGGGGAAGTAGTATGAGCTGAAATGAGAGGTTTCTTCCGTTAAACTTTCCATAACAATTCACCCTTCTACCCTTGCAAGGTTCTTTGCCTTCCTCTTTAAATGTTTCATGAAACACTCGAAAGGGTACATCCACCAAAATTGAACTAGTCCTCCTAGGTCAGCTTTGTACGGGAGATGGACATGAAGATGCTCCATCACATCAAAGAAAAACGGAGGAAAGATCTTCTCTAAATTTCATAGCAATATTGGAATGTTATTATCCAATTGTTGAATTCCATCCTCAGTTAGAGTTCGCGCACATAGATCCCGAAAAATGCCCCAACACCTGAAACAATGTTTCCATATCAATCAAATACCAATCTACTTACAATTTCCATTTGAGTATATATGTATATACTAAAAACCAAATTTTACCTGCAAGTGCTTCATGCACGTTCGCTGGTAGAAGCTCTGCAAATGCGAAAGGCAATAATCTCTGCATAAACACATGACAATCATGACTCTTCATACCTGAAAATGTTTTGCCTTGTTCAACAGACTTAGAGAGCTTTGAGACGTATCCATCAGGGAACTTGACTTCAGTGGAAACCCAGTTGAAGAATGTTGATTTCTCTTCCGATGACAATCTAAAGATAGGCACTGGAGCTCTCCCATCTCTCGTGAGATGCATCTCAGCTCTTGAGCATATATCAGGCAAGTCGAGTTTAGACTTGATGTTGATGTTGTCTTTAGTCTTGCCCTGCACATTCCAAAAAGTTTTTCTCAATGTGCATCACATCAAGATTGTGACGCGTAGATGATCTCTCTAGTACGGTAGGTCCCAGAAAATGCTCATCTTATGCCAATTGTGTTCTTTATGATATCTATCTGGCATAATTGCCGGAATATTAAGTCAGTTACCCCCCCCCCCCCCCCCCCCCCCACGTTTGACTGTGTCCTGACCTCCGTAATAATCAATTTGGTCCCCCCGATAGAGACTGAGGTGTGGCGATACGTACACTTTTTCCCTTCATAAACAACCTCTTGTTCCACCGGTACGGATGGTTCATAGGGAGAAACTTGTGGTGACAATCAAACCAGCAAGATTTCCTACCATTTCTGAGTTGAAAGGCATTTGTCTCATTTAGGCAATACAGATATGAAATCTTCCATGCGTTGTCCAACCAGATAACATTCCGTACGCTGGAAAATCGCTTATGGTCCACATAAGCACATCCCGCATTGTAAAATTCCTTTGCATGGAGTAATCAAACGTACGAACACCGGTAGACCACAACTGCTTCAACTCGTGTATCAGCGGCTGCAAAACCACATTAAGAGATCTTCTTGGATGCTTTGGACCAGGGACTAAAATACTCAAGAACAAAAATTCTCTCTACATGCACATATCAGGCAGAAGGTTATAAGGTGTTAATATAACCGGTCACAACGAATATTGCCTACCTGATATACCGAATGGATTAAAACCATCTGTAGATAACCCAAGATAAACATTACGCTTCTCTTTAGCAAAATTGGAGTGTGCCAACTTAAAGTGTTTCCAAGCTTTTGCATCAGAAGGATGACTTCTCCTTCACTAGTTGAATGTTCCGCATGCCACCTCATTGACGTAACAGTCCATTCTGATTGATATAGCCATTGTAGCCTTTCCGTTATGGGCAGGTACCACATTCTCTGGTATGACACTTTACTTCTACCAGCCCCTTGGGGCTTAAATCTTGGCTTTTGGCAAAATCGACATTCCTGCAGATTTTCATCATCTTTCCAAAATATCATGCAATTGTCAATGCAAACATCTATCAGCTGAGAGGGCCAACCTAAACTAGAGACCAGCTTATGTATGTCGTAATATGACTCAACTGTCTGATTACCCTCTGACAAATACTCTTTCAAAAGAGCTGCCCAATCATCCATGCTACTCTCGGATTCATTATGATCATACTTAGTTGTCATCATCCTAGATGCAAATGACAATTTAGACAGACCTTCTCTACATCTTTCATAGAGTGGTTGTTTTGCAGAATCAAGCATATCATAATTTTTTTTAGCATCTACATTAGGTTCCTCAAAAACATCATCAGGAGCTGACGTAAGTCCAGGAAATGTATCGGTTACATTTCTTCGAACTTATTATGTTCTACTCCGATATCATGTTCATAATTAACAAATTTATGACGATCCTGATCATATTGTTCATTCGAATAGCCATGATCTACAGGTTGGTAACTGCTACTACTACTACCCGCAGTTTCATTCCCATATCTCTCCCCATGATAAAACCAAACATAATACTCAGGTGTGAACCCTCTATTAAATAAATGCGTAACAACAACATCAACTAGCTGGGTCGTCGCAATTTTACACTTCCGACACGGGCACACCATCACTCCGGTCCGTTGAATCGTGCGCACGCTACTTGCCTGAGCCATGAATATTTGAAGTCTGTTGAGGAACTCTTGTGAAATCCCTCCATTCGAATCTCTACGTTGATACATCCAGCTTTTTAATGCGTATATGTCGCCCCCGGAAGACATTTTATTTTGAAATTTTTATCAGAGAAAGCGTTTTTAGACTTTTTTTTAAAAGTTGTATGGTTTTTGTTGTGTTTTTGATTCATTGTGGTGTGAGCTCTATATAGGAAATTTTAGAGTTTTTTTCAACGATTTAGCATCGAATTTGCATCGAATTAGCATCGAAATATTTTGCGTCGACTTTGCATCGATTTAGCTTCGAATTTGCGTCGCTTTAATCATCGCTAAAAAACAGGTGCACCAATTAAAAAATGTTTTCACCTAACTACAGTTTCATCGCTAATTTCGACGCTAATTTGCGTTGAAATTACACGATGCTATTGTTGCGTCGATTTACACATTTTGATGCTACTTTCATGCTAAATCGACGCTAATTAGCATCGATTTAGCATCGAAAGTAATCGACGCTAATTAGCATCAATTTTGCGTCGAATTCTTAGATCGATGCAAAGTCGTTGCAAATTCGATGCAAAATTAGCGTCAACTATTATTCGACGCAAATTTTCGACGCAAAAATACTATTTTCTTGTGTGTCAAAATCATCAAAAACTCATTAAAACTCAAATCATTCCAAATCTTTGGTTTAATACATCCCCTTTATGTTTTCACAAAAAATTTCCCAAATCTTAGAAAATATTCGGTTGCAAAAAGATTATCTTATTTAGGATTTGGGCGTTCTTTTGGATTTTCTAGAATAATTTTTATTTCTTGACCACCACAACTTCTATCGCTAATACCACAATCGCCACGGCAGAAACAATGGCGGTCATGGTGGTGACGACGACAGTAGCCATAGTGGCAATTTGATGCAACACATCTTTATTATTTGCAGGCTTTTAATTTGGGCTTTTATTTTATGGATTTGTGTATCAAACACAACGACTTGTGTGTCACACACAACGTTTGTGTTTTCCTTTTTATCGTGTTTTCCTTTTTTTTTAGAGTTTTATGATTTATTATAAATAAGCCGTTTAGGCCTGATATTGTATTCAATTGTTTTTTTTATTAATAAAATAGAGCTTTGAGTTTTTGAGAGAAGAGTATTCTTTAACTAACAGGGTAAACGACCAAATAAATTTTAAAAATGAAATACCGTTACTGTATAAAGTGGATCTCGTTGTGAAAGACCTATTACTGGAATATTCATGGGGTAGAGCCAAAGAATGTGAATTGTACAAGTTACCAATAGTATTGATTAATTAAAAGAAGGATCTCCGGTGTATAGAGAGGACCTCACCGTTTTAGAAGTAACCATAGAAACGATGGAACCCACTATTTATCCATTTCTATTTACTATTGTTTTTTTAGTTATTTTATTTTTTTTATATCAAGTATCAATGCAATTTCTCCTTTCAAAGCAAAGTAAAATACCTAGCAAAAAATAGTGGTAGATCTTGAGAGATCTCAACGAATCAAGGAAGGCATTGATTCTTCTAAATAAGATCATTGCATCTATCTAGTTTCTGCTACGTCAGTTGGTATGAGAGACATCACTTTGACTTCTCAATCAAGGTTCGATTATGTTATTGTAAAACATGTTGTTCGGGAGTGTTCATTATCCCATGGATATATATATGTTTGCTTCATATGAATTCAGAATATTTTTGGAGATTCGGTTTTTGATGTTTACGATGATGATGGTCTTCTTATTCAAAAAGAAAACAACCAAGGGTTATTCGATCTTCAAAAGGAGGAGGACTTAAGAATTGAAGCTTTTCGTTTAGCCCTAATGGACGGTGATCACGTGGAGGATATTATTCAGGAGGTAAACAATGATGTTGATTTCATCGGAATTCAACATGGGAAAAATATAAAACTTGGACCAACAGAACATGTTCAATTCTTCAACACACTCGACGAGAATATAAATTTACATATATGGGTCTGGAAAAGCATCATATGAATTATGTTTCATACCTTTTCCATCGACGTATCAATAGCGAGCCACCAGATCTTGGTCCAAGCAAAAAGTTGTTCCTTTGCGAAGAAGAAGATCTCCACAACGAGATCAATGGAGGAGTGACGCCATTGCTTTGTTCCTTTGCTGGCTTTGAAAAGGAGTTCCGACGAGAAGGTCATGCGTTCACCATCTTCACGGTGTCAAGTTTAGTGTTACACACAGTGGCTAGTTGTGTCACACACCATACGACTGTATCTATGTCACACACTGTGTTTGGTTATTTAACACACTCTGCGCATATATCTGCACAAATAAGACTATACTATATGATTAGTGAGCTTCTTCTTGTGTTCCAAGCAGACCTACGTGATGGTAAACTTATTTTCGATATCTATTTTGATGAAAATCAAGTTATCAAAAGGAAACCAATGCTCGTTTCAAGGATTAGAAAACATGTCCATATTTTGGATTTTGTTTCTGATTACACAAGGATTGTCATGGCTAGTGCAAGAATACCAAATTATTCACGAAATCATTTGATATGTTTCATAAGAAACTTGTTATCATACGACTTTACATCCGATGTGTTACTCGCGTCGATCTCCAAGTTTAAGCTCTGGGATCGTATTTTTCATCGTCAGAGGAGCCTAATGCAGATTTGATGACAGTTTCAGTGGACCTTATTGTTCAACACCAAAAGACTGAGGCTGCAGGTTCAAGCAACGCAATGTTGTTTTGCTCTCGCTTTGTTTTTCACGTTGCTTTTGACGGCTCTGTTTTGCAGCCACTATCATTCACATGTTTTCCTCTCATCGCATGGGTACGAGCATAAGACATTGAAGTTTATCGTTATATACGGCACGGTCTGGTTATAGACTTGTTTCATTTATGGGGGAGACCATGTAGTTGTATTCGTTGGCATTTTCTGAAGGTGAGGGAGTTTATGAACTGAGATTTAAAAAAAAAAAATACCCAATAAGAATTTCATCTTATTGCCAAGGTATATTGAAGCACATGGATCAATTTGATACAAGTTGCGTTGCATTATATTGTGATGCAAGCAGTGAGGAGTTCATGGTGGTATTGGCCTATCTTAATTGGCTATGGTCTTGGTTGCTTGCTAACATCGTTAAGTGGGATGATGATGCCATGTTTGCGCACAAAGGGAATCATGATATGATGCCATTAATATGTTACGATGACGACGTGAAACATAGTGAAAGAGTAGCTTTCATAACATTACTTTTTCCTACAAACAAATCATGTTGGTGCATGATCAAGCGATACGGCTATCACCACTGCCATTGATCGATGTTGCTTTGTGTCGAGAGATTAAGGACAGAAGTTTGCAAAAATCGGTGATGTTCTGTTTTCGGTCTACCTTCTACCATAGTTTTTGCCATGCGAGTGTGGTATCACCACTTTCAAATGCCTCCGTTTATCCACCCCATTGACACATGGGATACCTTTTATCGAGTGCGTAGTAAAGGGAATTTATGATGCTTGCATAAATACGGAGCATGGGCACTTGAAAGAGTTGTTTACTACATCACTTCATCGAGTGAGCTAATCTGTACCGGTTTTTCTGATTCATAAGCGTGATGTGAAGGTGTTAATGAATTTCTTTGACAATGTTATCCTTTCTTATGTCTTGCCGGGTGACACGATTATTCACTACCACAAAGTGTTTGATCTATTACAGCGTGGAAGTCTTTTCATGGACAGAGCGGAGTGCAAGTTCTGCATCGTTTGGGGCTTTATCTTCCGTGGTGTGGTCTCTCATTTTGGTTTTTCAATAGGCTTGATCGAAGTGGAGTCTAAGAGAGTATGAAGTTTTCTTCATTTTGTCACTTTTTCTCCGTGTGTGGTGCCTCATGTTGTCTTTTTCGTGACGTTTGTCTTCGTGGGCATGGAGGAATCTAAGTTTGGATCCTACACCAGCATCGCCAACAATCACCAGTGTTGCACTTTCTTTTGTTGTCCCAGAATGTGTTACACAGCCTGCCTCTGTTGTCCCGGAATGTGTTACATAGACTACCTCTGTATCACACACGGTTCCGTTGTATCTAAGTATCTCTGGCTACCGTGGTCCCGCGACTTTTGTGTCTCCTCATCACATGTTAACAACAGGGCGGATGATATTTTGTTCTTCTATGTTGTTACAAGATGAGTTATCATTCAGAGTTTCTTCGGAGATAATGGGAGTTGGACCTATCACACCATTGGAATTCTCTTATGACGTCACGGGAGTTCTTTTTAAGGAAGCATTACACTTTGACATTTGTGGCTCATAGGGATATTTCATTTCTTATGTATACACTCACAGCCTATCCATATTGCTTTTTTCGACCTTGTCTTTCCCATTTAAGGCTCATTGTGTTTCTTCTACACTAGGAAATAAAGCTCTGTGCCATTGACAATGGGTGTATATATGACCAGCCGAGGCTGATATACATTGTTGTGTGGTGTTGTGTGGATGTTTTTGCACCTGACGTGATGATTTGGATCGTCTTTCTTAATGACATGCTGCATTTTCAAGAGAACCTCAACCGGGGCTTGCGGCTTATTGTTTTTGGGCAAGTGTTGGCACGTGTTTCTGCTCATGCTTACCATCTTCCATGTCTGATGCGTGTCGATATGGTAGTAGTGCTTCTTGCTTTGGGTCATTGTGGTTCCCTAATGACATTTCTCTTTGATGCAAATGGGGATACAAAGTTGTCAATTGAGGTCTTTATGATTATTCTTCAAGCGCTCTCGACCGTTTTGATGTTGATCTTTCCAATTGAGTTGCATTGTGGAGTTTTTCAGTGGAGAATTGGAGTTGTTCATAGTCCACAAGTGGGTTGCAATTACACTTCCAAGACATTACTTTGTTGGAGTGACTTTTCTTGTCGATCAAGCAAACTGTTGTGTGTCATTTTGGTGAAAGGCATAATACCTCCGCATGAGTACAACAAGCTGAAATCAGTACTTGAACGACTTAATGACATTGTGGCAATGACACGTCTTCCTTTTTCTCCACGGACGTTCGATGTTTTTATCGTCAAGCCTCTGTATCCATTTCATGGTGACATTGTGGAGTCAGATTCGAGGGAGAAACCTTTTCCACCTGGAGGGACCTGATGCAACGTATCTTTATTATTTGTAGGCTTTTAATTTGGACTTTTGTTTATGGATTTATGTATCAAACACATAATGTTTGTGTTTTCCTTTTTATCGTATTTTTCATTTCTTTTAGGGGTTTAGGATTTATTATAAATAAGCCATTTAGACCTCATATTGTATTCAATTGTTTTTTGATTAATAAAATAGAGCTTTGAGTTTTTGAGAGAAGAGTATTCTTCTAACCCTTGTTTTCGGTAGATCTTGAGAGATCTCAACGAATCTAGAAAGGCATTGATTCTTAGGTATTCTCAGAGTAAATAAGATCATAACATCTATCTAGCTTCCGCTACGTCACAATTTAAGAAATTCAAAAAAAATTATGCTAAGATATACAAATATTCTTCATTGTTATTTATTAAAATGTCTTGGCATAATTGGCAACATATACTTGGTTTTATATGTGATGCCGATTGTTCAAAAAATTTTCGGCAGTTTATTCTTTTAACTTTTTATCCAAAACAACGGGTTTATTGTGAGTTTAATGATTATCTTGCTATTTTTAGAGGTGGAAATTTTTTTTTGCAAATAAGGGAAAGTTCAAGAGTTTTGTTGCAATATTTCTATTTGAATTCTAGAGTTTTTTCTGGTGTAATATACCACTCAAAATCCTAACCCCAATTTCCAACACACTAAAATCTCTCACATACCCGTTTACTGAGAACAAAAGCTAACCTCAATTTCCTCTTTCCTTCGGTGGCTCCATTTCAGGGAGTCGTCGTCGTCGTTGCTCCGCTAACGAGCCTTGCTTTCTGCCGTCTTTCCTTTTTTCTTTCATGGATCTACTGCTCATCCTAACAAATCAAAATGAATCATCAATCTTTGCTCTTCACTCTGCTGCTCTCTCTGATGTCGATGCTATGATGGCGTCGTAAAATCGGCGTTTGGATGCAAGTTTCTTATATTCTCCTTCCACACGAAAGCTATAAATTCTCTTGTCCCGCGAGCAATTGCAATCCCTAAGACTGATATTGTGGAGATCAATTCAACTATATATATATGTTGAAATAAGGAGCTTCAACATCGCCACCACATGTGATTCTATCATTGCTGGTGCCGCAAGAAGCATGTGTAAAGCCTCTAACCTTTTCTAAACTTCATATTGGGGACTGTGGCTCTGAATGGAATGCGCAGGACAAGGCATTTTTCAATATGGGATGGGGAAAGTCACCATTCATGCACAATAAACCATTCATGATCAATCACGCGCTCACGCGCCCCCAAAAAATTCTCTCTCGAAGGCGAAACCTAAACCCAAATCGTCGAATGTCGATCTTCTTTGGCGAATCCTCCATCGCGGAATCGTCGATCGCTGCTTCATCAATCCTTTCTTCAACAACCCATCACCAACCTATGCTCGTATTCCTCAAGCTTCCATAGATCTGCTCACCCAGTCATCAATTCAAGAGAAAGCTTATATTAGTGTTGTTTTCGCCGCTGCTGGAGTTACCTCCGGCGTGATCTCCGACAATCCCGATCCTTCGCCACCTCAACTTTCAAAACTTCTGGGTCAGTGGCAACGGTGGCGAAAGCTTCAGAACAGCCAGCATTGACAAACCTTGACCATATCCATCGCTCCAGGGATTATGTGGTTGTTGTTGAGTCAGTTTCAACAGAGGTTGATAAGGTCGATGTCTCATCACAGAAATCGCCTCTCACTTCCTCTCTGCATCTCAGAGCTTGGGCTAAGCCATTGTCGACTCATTCTTCTTCAATCCCGTCACCGATGTCCATTCTCCAGAAAGCTGGATCGAACCTTGTTCAAGGCCTCTCTTCCACTACATCCTGGCCTTCTATCTCTGACAGTAATCGACCCCATTCTCATCATCTTCATGGATTTGCTCAAAATCCAGAGAAGACAAATTCATGACGGAACCAATTCTCAAGCTTTAAAGGAAACCTCCAATGGCAGCCTTCCTCCTCAGAAGCCTCGTTTCCCTTGGGCGGCTAAGATGAATCCGCAAGTTTGTAATCTTTACCGTGCCACTACTCCCATCTACATGGAAGATGGAACACCCAAGGTTATAATTTCTAACCATGTTTTCCTTAAAGGTTTGGAAAACCAAAAGGAGTATGTTTTAGGCCAATTCTATAGGTGCTCTGCTCCGTCTGGAGGTCTCATACATGCGGTTTTAAACCACATTTTGGGAAGGAAATGTCGGATCTTTACCCGAAAGCTCAGTGAGTCATCCTTTTTATTCTACATTCTGGATGAATCAACTCGTACTTGGGTCCTTCAGAGAGGACTATGGCATGTAGATGATTGTTTTTTTGTTTGTTGCACATTGGTCTCCTATAACTTCACTAGAGCTCCCTGAGATATCTACTGTTCCGATGTGGGTTACCTTGAAAAACATTCCCACTAACCTCTACTCAATAAAGGGTATAGATTGGATCGCTTCTGGTTTGGGTGAACCCATGTTGACTCAGAAACCAAGATTAGATCCTACTCTAATAGGTGAAGTCAAGATCATGGTTGAAATAAAACTTGATAAACCCTTTGCTCAAAAGATTGCAGCGTCGGATGAATTAGGCAATATTGCAATGGTGGATGTTGAGTATACATGGATTCCTTCTAAGTGCGAAGGTTGCGGCCACCTAGGACACAAGCAGTCCCGTTGCTAACTCCCTCTTCAAAATAAAGATTTGAACTAAGTATCATTTTTTCCACCATCCTACGTTAATAGCTTCCTCCGCTAATGGGACTAGTGATATTTCTGCTCATGTAACAATTTGGATGCATCTGTTGCTGAAGACACATCCATTATTACCCGAACTCAATCATTTGTTCTCATATGCGGACCTCCTCCTATTGCATTTGCTCGTTCAGAGGAAGTTAGCCTAGCTATTACTTCAAACACTCCCTCAGCTCTTGCTTCAGGCATCGAGGTATCTCCTTCTAACATCCTTATCGATGCAAATGCTGAATCAAACTCTATTGATCCAATTACTATTGCCACTTCAGATGATCTCATTTTGCTAGCTACAATCTCGGTTCTCGAGAATATGTCTTTGTCGTCCGCTCATACAACGATCACTATCAATGAAACTATTGAGTCTCCTATTTTGGAAGCTGCCCGGATTTTACCAGTCACTGCTACTACAAGTGCTCAAACAAACTCTACTATCCAAGGGGAAAGTAGTAGAATAGGTGAGCCCGATTTTGGTTCTAACAAGTTTGCCTCATTGATCTCTCTGGAAGAAGAAGAAAATTCATCGGATTCAGAAACGGATTAGATGGAGCTTATGACACCTTCAGGGAAACGAATCTTTCAAGATAGACCGGTTAAACCATCAGCAAAGGCTAAGGAGATGCTTTGGTAGTCTGCGGGTCGTGGACGTGAAAACCAAAGATGTGGACACAGAGGTGGCTGCGGCTAAAGGTATTTTCATCCAAAGTAATAAAGTCAACCGAAATAGAAGATCCGATTGTTCTGATTCATAATATGTTCCCCTCTCTTCCTAACTACTTGTGATCGCTTTTTAAAAACTGTATGACTAAGGTCATAGATTATAACCGTTTTTATAATAATATACAGTTAATAATAAAGTAAGTGCGTTCCATATTTACAAAGAGAATTGCTGGAATGCATGCTCCATAAAAATACATCGTATATTGTGTGGTTCAAGTGTATAAGAAGAGCATCACCATTGGTGAGAGAATCATAGTATTAATATTAATATTTTTAGTATAATATTAATATTTATACGACTCATAGTCTCTCACCAATATAATACTAATATTTCTAATATATTTTATTTTGATAAACTTAGCTTAATTTTCCCCATTTATTTTATTTTTTTGTTTGTTGTAAATATTTCATTAATATTTTCTAAAACATATCAAATTATATTTTAAATATATTTGATTACAATAATTAATTATATTTATTTTTATCATCTATAATAATAAATATAATAAAACGGTTAATTTTAATAATCTTAATAACAATATTAATATGTAATACATCCTCTTACTATTATTTGGGAAGTGCAATTAGTGAAAAAGTTTAGTTGTTTTAATCTTATTGACTTTCTCCCAAAAAAACTATGACATGTCTTGAAAAAATGATGACATGTCTTTAAGAAAAAGATGACATGGCTTAAATTTCTAATCAATCTTTTAACATAAATTATTATTATTATATCAATAAAATACCATGAACAATTTTCGGATCTTTTTAAAAAATTAACAACCAATTTTAGATTTTAAAAATAAATTAACAACCAATACAAAAATTATAAAACATTATTAACGATTTTATAGAACAAACAAATATTATCATACATTTTAATTCGCTATATTATACTCAGTTTTATACTAAATTTTATATAAAAATAATTATATATACATAATATATATATATATATATAAATTATTTGAATTTTATAACATATTTTATAGTTGCCTAATATTATACTAAAATTTATATTAAACTTTTATATAAAAACCATTATATTACATAATATATAGAAGACAAATTAATTGAATTTTATTTGATAAATGGAATTTTGTGAAATTATTATTGTTTTGATTGGTTATAGAAAATCAATCCTCTTTTAAGATGCTATATTCTTAAATTATATATACTCTGAGTTTCTACTTTTTTTTATTGCAAGGACTTATGGCTATTAATTTTGTATAGGAAAATAATAATGTATTTAATATTATAGTAGCATCTTAAATTAAAAATAATTACATATCTTAAATTGTATAATAATTATTTTTAATTTTGTTCAATCAAAATCAAATTTATTGTACGATAATTTTTTTTTTTAATTTTAATTCAGTCAAAAAAATTATTGTGTTGAACTAATACCAAACATATTAAATTGTTCCTCATCTACTAATTTTGAAAATAACATACGCCGTCTTTTAATTTTTTCTGATACCGCCTACATTTGTGCATAATATATTGGACACCTCTTTTTTTTTTTGTCGACATATATGTGACACCTCCTAACACAATAAATTTATGTTTTAAGAAAAAGGGTTATCCGAATAAAATCTTTGTATATTCACGTTTAAAAAAAATGATTTACAATCTTTGTATCCTCATTTCTAGGCAACCACATATATGTTCTTCAATTAATTTTATCTTCACAAATCTAAGGAAATTATTATCTACTATATATATGATTTGAGAACTCAATTAAGTTAAAATTACTAAGTGGTTTTAATTTTATTTTTTTAATAAAAAATGATGATGTATAATGTGACGTGTAAATATGACGTCAAATGTGATATGTCACTAACGGTGGTGTCTTTTAATCTGATTCATTAACCTTAAGAAAGAAAATTTTAATTTAATACATAAAAAATCAGATAGTTTATATTTTTTTTTTTACATTAGATCATGTTTTAGCTCTGAATCTCTGTATATTGAGAAGAAGCAAATTTGATGGTTGCAACAGAGGTGAGATTAACACACCAAAAAAGAACGAAGACACATCAAAAGTGAAAGCATAGACAAAGAGAGGGATAATAAAGCGATAAGGTGATTAGATGTTTAAATATTTAGTAGATCAACCATTAATATTAGCCACAAAATTTTATCAGTTTATTTACTTAACAAATTTTATGTTACTTCATATATTACATGACACAAATAGAGGTAACTCAATTGATTATACCATCCAATAGCTAGATTTTTGCGAATATATTATATATTTTTGTTGTTTGTGTTGGTAGATGTTATTCATCGTTTCTATTATACTAAATTAATGGCATGATCATCATTTTATAACTAAAAATGGAGAACCTCCAAAAGTATCTATTTATGAAATCAAATGACTCCATCTTAAAAACACAAGTATCAAAGTCAAGAACACAACTCATTAACTTATTAAGAACTCTTCAACTAAAGTCAATAAGGGCAAGGATGCTCAAGAGAAGGATGCTTAGTGACTCATTCATGTGACTCAATCGAAGTAGGGGTTTAGTTTTTAAGTGCATCTATGGTTTTTGGTTTTTTGGTTTCCGAGTGCTATGTTTCTTGATTTTACAGTTCTATTATGTCTCTTGATTTTAAGTTTCTATTGTTTTGATTTTTATGTTGTTTCTCAGACTTAATTATTATTGACCACCTAATAATAATTTGATTTTCGTTCAACTTATAGAAAGAATAATAGTTAATTGTGTCTATGTTTGAGAAAATTCAGAAAAGTTTGAAGATCTAAATCAGTGAATATTAAGAAACATAAATATTTTGAATTGACTAATCCTTAATGAAATTGACGAAGATAATTAATTCCCTTTCTAAATTCTTTATTTCGAAGATATTGATAATATATTCTTAGTTTCCTTTCCAAATTATTTTTTTTCCGAGATATTTATCCAACTAATATCGTCAATACTATTAAAAAATTGTAATTTAGTTTTCTCCTAGATTTTGATTAAAAAAATCAAAAATTTAAGGGCACATAATCGGTCAATATCTAAATATCCTAATACCTTTCAATCATATATATATATTTGAAACGACCGTTTCCCAGTCAAAACTTGAATTCATAGAAAACGCATTACTCACTTTACTTATAGGTTTTTCTTCCAAAGATTCAAATAAATCCTCGACATCTATTGAAATGGTTCCTCTTACAAAAGAAGCTTCACAAAGTAAAAATAAAATTCTCAAGTGAGTTTTTGATCATTTTTTCATTGTTCCAGTCTATGCAAAAGACATCTATATATAATAATATTCTTTTTTTTTTTTTTTTGCAGATCCAAAGAGTCAGATACTGGTAGTCCTATTTGGAAACGATTTGAAGACTATTTTCTGTGAGAAAGTAGTAATCATAAATATTCTTATTATATGATCTACTATTTTGTAATAAGAGATTACTAAAACGTGTTTGGTTTCTACCAAATGAAAAACTCGGACGTGGTTTTTTGAGGGTTTACAATCATATGTGGGATCATTGGAACATTAGGCGGACGCTATATATGTGCTTGAACGCATAATCGCTACACTTTCAAACACATCCTAAGTAATAAAGATTCACTAAACACATTTCAATTACAATGATAGATCCCTCACCTATTTTAATCTCTTATAAATATTAGAGCAATATTTCTTAGATTATAACTCGAGCAAAGAAATACAATTAGCCAGAGAAGAAAAAGAAGACGATGTAGAAGAAGACGATGGAAATGATGAAAAAGAAAAGAAGATAAGGAAGAAAAAAAATCAGAAGATGAAGAAAAGAAGAAGGAGAATATGAAGACAAGGACAAAGAAAAATCAGGAGAAGAAGTCAAAGAAGACAAAGATGACAAGGACGATGAAGAAGAAGAAGGAAAATCAGATAAAGAAGAAAACTTGGAAGAAGAATAAAAACTAAGAACGAGTAAAAACTGGAAGAAGAAGAAGAAAAAGTCAGAGAAAGAGAAGACGGTGAAGAAGAAAAAGGAAGAATGAAAAATCGGAAGAAGAAGGAAGAGAAGACGAAGACAAAACTGAAAGAAGAAGAAGTTTGAGAAGAATGAAGAAACCCAATAGGAAAAAAAATATAGCACAAAGAAGACGATGAAGAAGAATAAAGAAAAGAAGACGAAGAATAAAATTAGAATAAAAAGGAAGAGAAAATGAAGACGAAGACAAAACCGAAAGAAGAAAACGAAGAAGAAGTCGAAGAAGAACGAATTGACTGCAAAGAAGAAAAATCTAGCGGTTTAGGCCATAAGTAACGGTCCTAGAAGAAATAGAAGAATAAGTAGAAGAATAATAAGGAAGAAGAACGATGAAAAATAAATAAAAACTGAAGAAGAGCACGAAGACGAGGAAGAAGACAAAGACAAACCAGAAAAAGAAGAAAATAAAGAAAAAGTTAGATAAGACAAATAAAAAAAAGACGATGAAAATAATAATAAAAAGATGAAGAAGAAGAAGAAAAAACCAAATATCGAGAAGAAAAAGAAATAAAAACCGAAAAAGAAACAAACGTAGATCATTACTATTTATTAACATAGTTTATATAAGTGACAAAAAAATATTAATGAATGATAACAAACGTAGATAATTACGTATTATCATTAATGGAGTTTATAATTTGTTCATGCATGTGCATGAAGTAGGTGAATCGCCTAGGAAGAAGAATAAAAAATCATTTATTTGGTTTCATGTTTTTTGGAGTTTTGGAGTTGTGTGTGCCCTCTATTTCTCGCCATATCTAATATTTCCAATTTATTAAAATATTTTTTACTAATTATGAAATTTTACATATTGTTATATATTGTTTACGTTTGATTTTAACACAAATACAAAAGTTACAAAATGCAAAAAATCTCTACTTTCAAGGTAAAACTCAAAATATTAAAAATATTATCCAACACATATTATTTTCCTACATGCATATAAGTTTAAAAACTAGCAATCATACATATTAATTTTTAATAAATTGATAAATTTGTCTTATTAAATACTGAAATTAACTTATTCGTCTACAAAATTTCACCTAGTTATTAATATAACCAAAGAGTTATATTTTCTTATATAACACAATTAAGCATAAAATATAAAATGCTAGAAAACATAGATAACGTATTTAAAATGTCAAAATGCAATTTTAATTTTTTAAATGTCATATTTTTCTAATATATTAATATAATTATATTAACTAAAATATTACTAATTTCATATGATTGTATTAACTTTAATTAATATCAGGTAAAAAATAATATTAATATATAATTTACACTTATGCATAATGGAACTTAATAGATCAATAATTTTATTTAAAGATTTATAAAAAAAATAAAAAAATAAAAAATAACAACATACAAACTATTTAATTATACATTATTGTGTATTTGATTTGTCACTAAATTGTGAACCAGTGATAGAAGGACATGTGTCCAAGAAATGAGTTTCTCATGAGAACCGATTCTCACTTTTTTAAAAAAAATTTCTTTATTTTTCTTGTGTTTATTACCAGAAACTCCCTTAGAAATCCATCTAGAATCCCATTGGAGATGCTCTAAGAGACTCACCTTAAAAATAAATCAACAAGAAAAAGTTAATAGTTTTTAGTGGAAACTAGGTGGCTTGCCTGCACCGTGTGAGGGTATGAATATTTTTCCGTAACATGTTTAATTTTAATTTTGATGGTATTATACATTATGAATGAAGATATGTACAGATTTTACAGCATGTAAAAAACAAAAAAAAATATTTTATATGGCTAACTTAATGATAAAAAAAAACAAAGAACTTAAATCTGGTTAAATAAGTTCAAATGAAACAAAAATCAAAATCTACGGTATTAAATCAAATCTTTGCAATACCATCTCAATGAAATTTCCAACCGTGGGCTTAAAGGATTTCCATAATACAATTATTTGAGCTTTGATTTTTGTGTTTCAGAAAATGTCAAAATATTGTCAAAGAGTACGAATGAAGAGTTTTGTTTGGGTATCATCGACATTATAAGAGTATGAGAAGGTATGGAGCGAGTTTTTGATCTATAAATTATTGTATAAATTATTGTGTAGATCAATCAAATATATAGAGAGTTAGCAGAGTGTAGAATATTTTGTGGTTTTATTAGATTTCTATAAATTAAATTTATGATATTATATTATATATTACATTATAATATATTGGAATATCCCAATTTATTTTTAAAAAAATAGAAATGTAATATCCCTAAGGTGATTTTATGATGTTATTGTTTTTAGAATTTGTTTAAAATTCGGAAAAACATAATGATTTTATACGGAAATCTCGTTTTTTATTTCAAATGCATATATAAAAAGTTAAAAATCTTATCGGTTGATAACAAGTTAATTGGTATTTTAAGATTCATTTTTTGGGTTTTTAATAAATATTTGGATTTTTAATATATTCTAAGAATATTTTCGGTTAATATATTTTGATAAATGATTAGCTTTTTATATATATATAATTTTGTTTGTTTCGACAATTAATAAAAACTCAATTGATATGCTATTATTTGCTCAACATATATAGATAAACATTGGGTATATTCTAAATGGATAACAAAACCAACCTTAACGACATGGTGATACAAAACCAAGTTAGATAATCAAAGGATTGGTAACCCAAATTCGATACAAAACCTACGTAATCGGCACATTTTAAAAATTGATTATAATCGAGGAACGTTCCATATTATTTGCTAATTAAAACTGAAAGCAGAAATATTTGGTAATATTATTTGCTAATTGTCTAGGTTTTTTTAGTAAACAAAACCGGTGAATAGTAGAGCCCAACTAGAAAATCGAAAATCGGACCTTGTTAGTTGAACCATAAAAAAAAAAAGTTTTGACATGTTTTTATTCTTGATTCATTTAAACAAGATTACCTTTTCCAAATTTTTAAAAGGAGAATAACAATTACCGAAAGATAAATTCAATGACCATATATATTGGTAGACATTGCATCTTCAATACTTTAATAACGTGTTTTGAAAACCATAAGATGTGTAAATGTTCCGATCATGAATAGATCAAATCTATCGAATCACAAGTTTAATATATTAAAGTTAAAATAAATAAATAAATCATGGATAAAAGCAGGTTATTAAAGTATTGAAGATGCAATGTCTACTAAGTAATTTTTAGCCATGTCATTTGTTATTGAAAGACATGTAATCATTATTTGAAGACATGTCATAGTTTTTTTTTTTTAAACTAATGAAATTAAAACACCTGAGTTTTTTTCAATAATAGCACTTTCCAAATAATAGCAAGATTATGCTTTAGAATTGGTTCTCATTTGAGAACTCCATGAGAAACCCTCTCTCTCCTCAAAAGATTGACACATGTCATTTTATAAGTGGTTCACAATTTTGTGATAAATCATATTCTTCATAGTTTAGAATATTAATGAAATAGTTTATATGTTGTTATTTTTTAATTTTTAATTTTTAATTTTTTATAAATTATAAAATAAATTATCTATATATCAAGCTCCATTATGCATAAGTTTAAATTATATATTAATATTATTTTTAATTGTTATTACTTAAGGTTAATACAAAATATTAAATTAATATTGTTTAGTTTGATATTACTCATAATACCCAACAAAGTTTTGACTCAATAAAAACATCAAAATGACTCAAGAGAATCAAAACAAAGAAAAATGGCATTAGTCCCAACAAATAAATCCAATTCGAATTTTCTTCGAAAATATCCAAAAATTTCTTCTAAATTAATATTAAATTAATATTGTTTAATTGATATTACTCATAATACCCAACAAAGTTTTGACTCAATAAAAACATCAAAATGACTAAAGAGAAACAAAACAAAAGAAAAATAGCATTAGTCCCAACAAATAAATCCAATTCGAATTTTCTTCGAAAATATCCAATTTTTTTTTCTAAATTCCAAATTTCAAGTCCAATCACACATATCAATGAAACAATGCATGGCGGGGTTCGAATTCATCCTAGAATATCAACTTTTGGAAAATTATGTTTGGACTGAAAAATGGAAATAGAGACACGTACCTTTGCAGATTGAGTGTGAGAGTTATAGAATCAGAGAGAGGGTTAAAATCCGAGTTGTGAATGTTGCATCCACAACTATCACTTTCCTCATTGCTTTAAACCCTTCAATGCTAGCGCCCAAAGCGATAAATAGGTACTTGAACTTTTTTTATGCATCCAATTTCACACTTGTTACTGTACCAGGATTGACCTTCTCTAGCATGTACAGATAAGAATATGACATCTTATAGCCTTTTCAGGACCGCCACGCACATCATTAACAGCTAGTTTTTTCCCTCTCAAAGCGGTAGAGTAGGACGGTAGCACACCAAGTCTACCGCGAAAGCAACCAAAACAGAGAGGAAGAGATATAGACAAGGAGAGACCGGCGGTGATGCTGAAGGAACCGCAGACCGCGGGTCTCCGACAGAGACGACAACAAGATATGGTTTTGAGGCTTGGCGGCTGCGAGAGAGAAATTAGGTTTTCTCAAAAACGAGTTTAGTTAAAACGAAGAACTCTCTCCATTTATGCTCCACATTATTACTTCAAAAATTGTCATGTGTCTTAACAAAAAACAAATCTTTTACGGTTCCAAAAACAAACATTTCCTCACGATTCTTCGACATCTATCCTCCACGGTTTGACAAGTTTAAATGCAACAGATACGAAAATAGACGATTACAGTTTCAAACATTACTAAATGATTTATACGACTGGATGAAAACAAAAAATATATGCGGTAACGTTTTAACATGAACCTAGCAAAATACATCCAATATATAATTTATATAAGAAAACCAAAAATATGCTATTATTTGTTTTTAATGAAATTCTAATTTTAACTAAATCATAAAATAACCAAAAAATAATATTTTCAAGAAATTTGGAACATTTTTTATAAAATAATTTTTTATAATTACAATTTTATTTTAGTTAAATTAAGTTATATATATATATATCTTATTATATAAAGATTGATTCGACTACTTTGTAATTAACATGATCGCGACACGTGTCAGTTAATCGGTCAGATTTTGACATGTATAAAAAATTTCCAATTAGATTTTGACATGTAATCATATCTATTTTAAAAATATATTATTATTATTATTTTTTTTTAAATTCTAATTTTAAATAAATCATAAAATAACCAAATAATTTTTTTTTAACAAGTTTGGCATATATTTTATACAATAACTTTTCTTATATTTACAACTTTATACAATATTTTATATATTTTATTATATAAATCTAGACGCGTTCGACGTGAACGCGACAATATGCAAAATTATAACTCACCAGATCGCGACACGTATTATTGTTAATTTAGATTGTGACACGTGTCAATATAAATAATATAAAATGATAGAAATTTTCCTTCTCAAAATATTAAGAAATTTCTTTTTTATATGTTTTTTGAAGAAAGTTTTCACTAAAAATGAAATAAAATATATGATTAGTAATTCAAAAAAACTATAAAAAGGAAACAAACATATTATTTTCAGTTTGTAAAAGTATTATTAAAAAAAATTATAAAAAATGGGAAAAAGAGATTATTTTCAGTTTCTAAAAATATTAAGAATTTTTTTTCTTATATGTTACTTGAAGATAGTTTTCACTAAATAATGAAATAAAATGTAAATTTTTTTTAATTAAAAAGTAAAAGCTAAACTTTGCTAGGATGTAAAACTTAGGTTTGGTATTTGAGTTTAGCGTTTAGTTTTTAGGGTTTATAATTTAGTTTTAAAGGTTAAAAATTAGGATATCCGGACCTTGAAATTTTATTATCCGAATATGGATGAGAGACACCCTAAAGAAGAAGGAGAATAACAAAGGGTGATTTACGGCATATTTTGATTTACGGCAGATTTTAAATTCAATTATTGGAAAGTGTCCGGAGAGTTTAATGGGAGAGTTCTTCAAGCGTCATTGCCAAGAAAGCTTTGTCAATATTTGCCATCACCGTCACTTCAGCCAAGATGTCACAGAAAAACACAGATTGAGAAAGTCTCTTCCCAAGTAGAGTTCTTAAGAAAAAATAAGCGGCGCTCAAAAACCATACCAAATCTCCAAAAAACTTTTCCAAAAACAGAAAGATTACAAAAAGATTCGCCAACAAGTGTTTAAATCACGAAAAACTCCCAAAAAGGGGGAATCAACCCAGCCAAAAAGCTTTCCTTTCAAAACCCAAAGACTCTAGATGGACTAGAGAGTCCTAAGTCCTAAGTAGTTTTGTTTAAACGCCAAAAATTACTCTCTCCCTTTTAAAATATAAAACTAGGTGATTGTATTATTATTAAAAAATTAATATAGTTTTATATTAATACAATTGGAGATATGTGGACTGCAAATCATTGAGATAATTATGCAATTGCAAATATTATTTTTTTAAGCTTTTCATCAAGTTAAAATGTTTATTAATTTTATTATATTTAATCTAATTATGCGGTTTAGCTAAAAAAATTAGATGAAGCCGAACATGGCTTTTTAAATTTGGACGCCTATTAAGTCATTATAACATATATTAGACAATATCTATAATATTGGACTTTTTATCAAGTAAAAATATTAAAATGTTTTAAATTTTTGATCAAGTTAAGATATTTCCAATATTTTAACATTTTTATCAAGTTAAAATATTTATAATATTTAAAGTTTTTGATAAAACTAAAATATTTATAATATTTAATATTTATCGAGTTAGAATATTTATAATATTTTAGTTTTTTAATCAAGTTACAATATTAAAATATTATTACTTTTACTAAATTAAAATATTTATAATATTTATTTTATTCAGTTTAATTATGTGGTTCAACTAAGGAACTGAAACAAACATTTAAACTTGGATGTCTATTATAGATTTAATAATTCCTACTCTTATAGTTCCTCATCATTTCAATTCTTTATAATATGATTTTGGAAAACTAATCATGATATATGATGTTGGTCTTTGACATAATATTATTTTTCTTTATAGATTGAATAATTTATATTCATTTTTTTTAAAATTCAAAGCATAACATATACAAAATAAAATCTAGTTTTTTTAATTTTATGGATGATGTGCTAATTCAATATATTACAAAAATAAGATCAAATAAAGATGAAAGGTGAAACATATTAATTTAAACTAATTAATGTGATATAGTTGGATATCAAATATTTTTTATTCAATTTAATTGGGTGTTGAATATTTTTTAAAATAATTAAATGGTTTTTATTTTTATTTAAAAATAATTAAAATAATAATATAAAAAATAAATGTCTATAAATTATTGGGGTTGTTTCAAAAATAACCCACAATTTGTGGTCAACCCCAAACATAACCCACTTTTTCTTCCTCTTCATATTTTACCACTTTTTCACAAATAAATCCCTAGCCTCTACACTTATTCACGAAAATGCCATTATGATACAATTTTTTTGTTTTTTTTTGTAAAATCCAAAAATAAGTAAAAGACACAAAAACCCGCATATATCAACTTATTTACAAAAATGTTATCTTCATCAATTTTTCAACCACCATGAACAACCAATTTGGAGCTCTAAATGCTTCCCCAACCGATTGTTGAGCTCTAAATGCTCAATGTTTGTGCTCATAACCTCTTCATCTTCCATTTCCTCTCCAATTTCATACAAAAACCTCTCTAGTTTTTGTTATAAATTTTTTTCGCACAACCTCATGTTTTCTTGTGGTTTTTGCATCTAAAACAGCTGGGCTTCTTTGTTACCGGTGAGATTCGAAGTTTCAGGTGCTCGACGAAGCTAAAAACGATCTCGAACGGCGGAAAAAGGTAACATCACTTGATTTTCGCTAATTTCAGATATGTTTCGCGATAGCAGACTTCACCTGAAGTCTGCTAGTCAACGGAGAGGTTAGATTTGCAATTGACCATTTTTAAAAATATCTGAAGGAGACTTCACATGAAGTCTGCGCGTTCTCCTTTGGAAACAAAAAATCTAGTGCAGACTTCATATGAAGTCTACGTAAAAGTGAGGTTAGTTTTGAATTTGACCAAAACTTTGACTTTACATAGCAGACTTCACATGAAGTCTGCTCAAACCAGACTTTTCGTGAAGTCTACTCTGTACAAAATCGAGGTCAATTTTGCATTTTACTGAAACTTTGACTTTTATAGCAGACTTCGTGTGAAGTCTACTATGTACGGAGAGGTTACTTTTGCATTTGACCAAAATTTTGAACAATTGACCAGGAAAAACATTAATTCGCAGACTTCGGGTGAAGTCTGCGACTTATTTAATTAAATAGTAGACTTCAGGTGAAGTCTACTATTTATTTAATTCGAGATTTTGGTCAAACACAAAACTAACCTCTTTTCGGCGTTTCGGCGCAGACTTCACCTGAAGTCTGCTCCAAAAGGTCAAACTTTGGTCAATTGCAAATCTAACCTCTCATTTTTGGCGCAGACTTCACCTGAAGTCTCCTTTCGGTAGCAGACTTCATTTGAAGTCTGCGCAATTTTTACGGTTTTCCGCGTATTTGCGCAGACTTCAGGTGAAGTCTCCTCTAGAAAGTCAAACTCTGGTCAATTGCAAAACTAACCTTTTTATTTTGCAGACTTCGGGTGAAGTCTGCTCTTATAAAGTCAAACTTCTGGTCAAATACAAAACTAACCTGCTTTTTACTGAGGAGACTTCACCCGAAGTCTGCAAACTCTATAGACTTCGGGTGAAGTCTACTCCATGATATGCCTTAATTGCAAAAGTAACCCAAAGATACAGACTTCTCTAGAAGTCTGCTCTCGTAGACTTCAAACGAAGTCTGCTCTGGAGACTTCTGGAGAAGTCTGTATTTTAAATTTTATTAAAAATCCATTTATATCTTATTTATAATTAAGGTTTTTCGATTTTCTTGTTTTGGCATGTGTATTAGTTATTGTTTTTGCTTTTGTATGAGTTTGACATCTTTATATGAAATACTAATGGGAGAAATCAATTTTCTTGTTTGATTAGCCTTTAGCTCATGTGTAGACTTCGGATGAAGTCTGCGTCTTTAAATCGACTTCTCCAGAAGTCTGCTGCGTAGACTTCACATGAAGTCTGCTACGTAGACTTCACACGAAATCTGCTACGTAGACTTCACACGAAGTCTGCTCGGGAGACTTCGTTTGCAGTCTGCATTTTAAATTTTATTAAAAATGCATTTATATCCTATTAAAAATGCATTGAGTATGTTAATTTTTTTTTTTTGTTTATGTATGAGTTTGACATGTTTATGTGTTATATTTATAGGAAAAATCAATTTTCTTGTTTGATACGCATTTAAGTCATTTGTGTAGACTTCGGATGAAGTCTGCTTCACATTTTCTTCTCGCTAATGAGGTTTTTATATGTTTTTTGTTATAGATTATCCACCAAGTTTAGTATATGATCGATCAAGAAATAGAAACTTGGTGGGATTTGGTTCAAGCTCCAAGTTGGATTTGGTTCATCTAGAGTCATTTTAGCTCCAAGTTGGATTTGGTTCATCTAAAATCATATAACTAAAGAAATGTATGTTTACGTTTGTTATAGCTAGAAGCCATATTATTGTGAATTGGTGCTCTCTCTTTTTTTTGTTTTTGACATGTGTTAAGTATTCTACTCTGTACAATTTTATTTTGGTTATTTTGGTTAAAAAATGTTAAACAACGAGCTATTTTACTATCTTTTTGGATAGTCGGAAGGAAACATGTATTATAGACAAGAAGTATTATAATTTTTTAATGAAAAGTAGATGTTTATAGTACAGCAAATCGAGAACCCAACCCAAAAAATTGATCAAAATATACAAAGCTGTTTTCTTCTATTTTCAAAGAGTAGAACGAGGAGATAGACGAGGGAGAGTATTGATGAATCTTCCTGAAAACATTATTACACCTACACGACATAGCTGCAACAAACATCGGTTTCATGCTCGCACAACATAGCCATCTCTTGCTTCTACACCACCGGTCTGTTGGGTTTCGGATGAGCAGAATCACGTCTTTTGATCTCTCATTTCTTTCTTCCCCTACGGCATTTTGTTACTCCTCCAGTAATCCCTTGGGGATTGGCATTATTGTTCCAAGCGTTGGGGAAAACACCATGACTTTGTTGTGGAGTTTGATGAGGAACTGTGTTCTGTTGAAGAAGCTGATACCAAACTATCATTTTACATACCTTATTGATTCCACCACGAGCAGTTACCTCAACGAAAAGCTTGTGCAAGTCCAAATCTATCCATCCTATGATCGGAACCCTACAATCACAAATGAAATATGTAGAATGGTGAAATCTGGAAGCTATAATGTGTTGCAGCCAGACAAGAAGCAAAAGGAACAATGCACACAGACAAGAAATCCATAATGTGGTATAAACAGAGAATCTCATGCATTGGTAAAACATTAAAACTTTTGTAGTTCATGCTGAAAACATAAAGCATGAATTATCATCAATCCAAGTGCTTAAATCTCAAAGATGGAGACTTTCTGAAACACTGATTTCTATCATAGTCAACAGATAACCACTGAAATTGCTCTCATAAGTAAGGAAGGATAAGGGAAAAGAAGAAACTTGCATGAATTTAGTACCCAAGAGAGAGTGTAGCCTTTCCAAGGAAGAAATGAAAAGCTTAGGGTCTGCAACCACAGCTTCATACGTTGCTTCAGGGGCTATGCAAATATTGTTCATTGGCACTGACCCTTGCTTAAGACAGAGTTGCTTAAGACAAGAGCTTGATGCCATTCCTTACACAACCAAAAGACAAAAGAAAAAGAAAAAAAGAGGTAAGCACTTTAAGATCATTTATCCTCTTTAACAACCACTAAAACCTTCTTCAGCATTTACTTTCCTACTTATTAATGAAACAAAAGTCAGAGACTTTAAGACTCTGCAAATGTCTCACTCATAAAATATCCATTGTACGAACATCTATGTGTATTCAACCATAAAATATAATCCACAAAAAATGCAAATGAAGAAAAAACTTGAAGGAACAAACATATGATGTAATAACAACCAGTAAAAGAAGCAGAAAGAGATTGCAAAGTCCGAGAAAAGAAACAATAAAGGCTTTAAGGAAAAAGCTGTAAATCCCCTCCATGAATCTTTCTCCTCCTGTTTCTTCTATGCAAAACAAAAACTGAATAGACAGATTGACATTAAATGTAAAAGCGATTTGTGCTAGAAAAGCAACCACGCTTTGTGGATCGAACCTGGATTGTTGGACCATCAGCTAATGGATCAGAGTACGAAACCCCGAGTTTGATTATGTCGTAACCACACGAATCAAGCACTTTAAGAGCTGTTGTCGAAGATTTGAATCGCCGGATGTGATTTTGCTTACTTTGCCTTGCCTTGTATTCAGATCTGGAACAAAGCAAAAGCAAAAAAGGATTATAATTTCTTCGAAAAACACAGATCGGAGACAGAAAGAGAACGAAGAGATACCTGATGGGCTTTGAAACAGTGAGAGTGTGTTCGGCAGAAAACAATACGTTTTTGTATGCGATGGAGAAGAGGTTTCATTCCTCGACAGTGAGTTTGTCTTTGTCCACGGCTTGGCGAGGATGATGCTAATACCGCCACCATTTCACTATGTTGTTAGAAAGACACAAAGGATTGAAGAGGAAGGTGGCCGTGTGCAAATCTGTAGGAGAGAAAAGGACGCGGCAGAGGTTAACGACTACAGAGGTGTAGCGCCCTTTGAGAGAGAGAGATTGTATAGGTTTTTTTTTTTTTACAAATTAGGGTTATCTAATAATAAGTTTCTTTATATATAAGGGGTAAAAAACACGGTTAGGTTAAATTTTTGGTTTAGAAGACTTCAAATGAAGTTTGCTAAACCAAAAATTTAACCTAACCGTGTTTTTACCTAACCGTGTTTTTAACCTAAACTCGTAGTAGACTTCGTTTGAAGTCTGCTGAACCCTAAACGCTATGTAGACTTCACCTGAAGTCTCTAAATTGGTATAGACTTCACCCGAAGTCTGCTATCCGAAAACATATATCGAATATTTTCAATGGATTATTCAAAACCTAAATAAATTTTATATCAAACATTCAAAACGTTTAATATATTCATAATTTAACACTTTTATGAAAATTTAACATTTTAAATAAAAAAATTATAGACCCTAAATCGAACCCTAAATGTAAAAACATGTTTCCAACTTATAATGTCAAACCATTACACATATTCCGGCATCGTAACTCGGAGACATACGCAAAATCACATACATAACTCAAAATTTAACATCACCTTATAGTTAACTCAACTTTAAAAATCGAACCCTACATTATAATCTCTACAAAGTTGTTTACTCTAAACCCTAGACCATAAACCCTAAACCTAGACCATTACTACCATAAATTCATGAAACTTATAAATATCAAACAACAATAACTACCAACATGTGACCACATCAATATCTAAACATATAGTTATGGACAAAGCTTATTTGATATCTCATGTCTTTTTTTAGTATTATTTTATTATTAGTATGTATTTCATTTATAATATAATTTTTCTTTATTGGTTTAATTTGATTCAATTTTATGAAATTTTAATTTTTATACTTCACAATTGTTTATAGTTTAGTTATGAATATAATTTTTTAATAAAATTAATTTTTGTTAATTTATAAATTTAAATATTATATGTAACTCTGTAGTAGACTTCTTTTGAAATGTACAAAGTGCAGTTAGACTTCTTGTGGAGTCTACGAGTTCGACTTCTAACTAAAGTTTACAGAGCAGACTTCTCTATTACGTTGCAGACTTCTCGAGGATTAAAACAGTAATTGTGTGCTGCATTTTTTGTTTGCTGATAAGGGGTGTAGTTGTAATTTCACTACCCCTTTGGGTTACTTTTGCCAAACATGAGATAAGAGGTGTACATTTTTATTTAAAATGAAATTTTGAGTCATTTTTAGCAAAACCCCCTAAATTATTTAGTTAAAAAAATCAAATATACTAAAAATATATAGAACTGCCACGTAAGATTCAAATGTTTCTCTTTTAATATATTAAAGATGTTTAGAGATTTTTTTGTTTTAAAATAAAAGATGTATAGTAGTGTAGTTTGCATAAATATTTTATGGGCAATTCTAAACAATAACATACTTTTAAGTTTTTTTTCCAAAAATAGCATAGCTAGTTTTTTGGTTGCTAAAACAAAAACTCCAAAGACAATTATAGAATGTATTTAAACGAAATTTGGAATAAACGACCAAAGTTAAGCGCTTGAATAGTGACTACGGAAATAAAACTAATAAACTTATTTTGGTCATCGGTCGGAAAAAAACAATTATAGAATGCACTTTAAAAAAAAAAAAAGTTGATGAATAATTTCATCACATAACATATTCTCTTCTTACAGAAAATGTCTCCCAATTTTATTAATCACCAATTCTATAACTAAATTTATCAAGACAAGCAACAACAGACACATAAAAATCAGCAACAACAGAAACATAAATTTTCTCTACGTAAAATGTTTTCTATTTATTTACGTAAAACGTTTTTCTTTATGTGTCCTTATAAACTTTTAGAAAGCATGAAGAAACATAATAATGTTCTTCGTGATTAAGTTTGATAAATATATAAGATATGACACATTGAAAAACACTAAATTCGTCATCCAAAAAAAAAAAAAAAAGTTTAAGGTCACGAGTTCAAATACCGGCAAGAGGAAAGGAACTAACCTAATTTGGTCTTGTTTTGAAGAAACTATGGATTTTAAAACTTCGAACTTATTGGTTACCAAAAAAAAAAAACCTTTACATAAACTAGGTGATTCCCGAATCACTTTCACAAATTTTATTATGACATGACAACTCACTAAATTTAGTCACAATCTTACATAAAAATAAATCTTTATTAAGAATTACGTTTATGTAAACTAAAGAAATTAAGAAATTCGTTTATGTAAACGAAACAAAGTCAACATGACTCGGTGTAAGTTCGAGTTCAACTTTCAAAACTTCTGGGTCAGTGGCAACGGTGGCGAAAGCTTCTGAACAGCCAGCATTGACAAACCTCGACCATAGCCGTCGCTCCAGGGATTATGTGGTTGTTGTTGAGTCAGTTTCAATGGAGGTTGATAAGGTCGATGTCTCATCACAGAAATCGCCTCTCACTTCCTCTCTGCATCTCAGAGCTTGGGCTAAGCCAATGTCGACTCATTCTTCTTCAATCCCATCACCGATGTCCATTCTCCGGGAAGCTGGATCGAACCTTGTTCAAGGCCTCTCTTCCACTACATCCTGGCCTTCTATCTCTGACAGTAATCGACCCCATTCTCATCATCTTCATGGATTTGCTCAAAATCCAGAGAAGACAAATTCATGATGGAACCAATTCTCAAGCTTTAAAGGAAACCTCCAATGGTAGCCTTCCTCCTCAGAAGCCTCGTTTCCCTTGGGCGGCTAAGATGAATCCGCAAGTTCGTAATCTTCACCGTGCCACTACTCCCATCTACATGGAAGACGGAACACCCAAGGTTATAATTCCTAACCATGTTTTCCTTAAAGGTTTGGAAAACCAAAAGGAGTATGTTTTAGGCCAATTCTATAGGTGCTCTGCTCCGTCTGGAGGTCTCATACTTGCGGTTTTAAACCACATTTGGGGAAAGAAATGTCGGATCTTTACCTGAAAGCTCAGTGAGTCATCCTATTTATTCTACATTCTAGATGAATCAACTCGTACTTGGGTCCTTCAGAGAGGACTATGGCATGTAGATGATTGTTTTTTGTTTGTTGCACATTGGTCTCCTACAACTTCACTAGAGCTCCCTGAGATATCTACTGTTCCGGTGTGGTTTACCTTGAAAAACTCGTACTTGGGTCCTTTATAATTTTGTTTGTTTCGACAATTAATAAAAACTCAATTGATATGCTATTATTTGCTCAACAGATATAGATAAACATTGGGTATATTCTAAATGGATAACAAAACCAACCTTAACAACACGGTGATACAAAACCAAGTTAGATAATCAAAGGATTGGTAACCCGAATTAGATACAAAACCAACGTAATCGGCACATTTTTAAAATTGATTATAATCGGGGAACGTTCCATATTATTTGCTAATTAAAACTGAAAGCAGAAATATTTGGTAATATTATTTGCTAATTGTCTAGGTTTTTTTAGTAAACAAAACCGGTGAATAGTAGAGCCCAACCAGGAAATCAAAAATCGGACCTTGTTAGTTGAACCATAAAAAAAAATAGTTTTGACCTCATGATGTTTTTATTCTTGATTCATTTAAACAAGATTGCCTTTTCCAATTTTGTAAAAGGAGAATAACAATTACCGAAAGATAAATTCAATGACCATATATATTGGTAGACATTGCATCTTCAATACTTTAATAACGTGTTTTGAAAACCAAATTGAAATTAAGATGTGTAAATGTTCCGATCAAGTGATGAATAGATCAAATTTATCGAATCACAAGTTTAATATATTAAAATTAAAATAAATAAATAAATCATGGATAAAAGCAGGTTATTAAAGTATTAAAAATACAATGTCTACTCAGTAGTTTTTAGCCATGTCATTTGTTATTGAAAGACATGTCATCATTGTTTGAAGACATGTCATAGTTTTTTTTTTTAAGCTAATGAAATTAAAACACCTGAGTTTTTTTCAATAATAGCACTTCCCAAATAATAGCAAGATGATGCTTTAGAACTGGTTCTCATTTGAGAACTCCATGAGAAACCCTCTCTCTCCTCAAAAGATTGACACATGTTATTTTATAAGTGGTTCACAATTTTGTGATAAATCATATTCTTCATAGTTTAGAATGTTAATAAAATAGTTTATATGTTGTTACTTTTTATTTTTTATTCTTTTATAAATTATAAAATAAAATTATCTATATATCAAGCTCCATTATGCATAAGTTTAAATTATATATTAATATTATTTTTAATTGATATTACTTAAGGTTAATACAAAATATTAAATTAATATTGTTTAGTTAATACAATAATATAAATTTAATATATTTTTTGTCAACATTTTGATATTTTAATTAAATCATAGGAGAATTTCAAAAATGCCACTTTTGAAATATCATTTTACAAAAATGCCACCATGAATTGTCCATTTTCAAAAATGCCACAAATTAATGATTTTTCAAACTCTAAACCCTAAAATTCTAAACTTTTAAAAGGGTTTTGATCCTAGCGAACTCTAAACCCTAAAATTAAACCCTAACCTAACATAGTTAACACAAACATCAATGATATTTTGAATAAATGATATAATATTAGTGGCATTTTTGAAAAGATTTTAGAAAAGTGGTATTTTAGAAAAGTGGCATTTCAAAAGTGGCATTTCTCAAAAAAATTCTTAAATCATGTCTAATTATTGCTATTAAAATTAGGATTATTAATATTTATGATTTCATTATTGTTATTTTTATAAATATAACTAATTAATACAATTGAATATATTTAAGATGTAATTTTATATGTTTAAAAATATTAACATAAATTTAATATAAATTTTTTAAATTAAATAATATTAAAAATATTAATATTCTATTGATAAGAAATCCAATGGGTATCTCACAAATGGAGGAAGTGTTCTCAACTTAAAATCCGTCTCCTCCTATTCCTCTTAATATCCCTTTTAATTTATTTGCTCGAAGCTTGAACTTTGTAAATATTGCTTCTGCATGGTATCCATTTTCCTCGCCAATTTCTCCGCCTCGCAGCCGGCAAATCTCACTTTATTCCGATTATCTATTTGAATTGGGTAAAAATGTTAAAGAAGAAGAAGATTTTTCTAAGTATCTAGACAATGAAGCATAAGGGTTGTAGGGAGAGAGAGAGAGAGAGGTGTTGTAGTGGGGAAGAAAGCAATGGTCGCAGTTAGGGATTCAAAGGAAATCCCAAAAGCAGTTCTATTGGGGAGACTTTGACTCATGTTGTTCAACCTCGAGATCGACTTAGGCTTCTTTCTGTTATTCCTTAAAATAATACAAGTAACCATTTTTTCTCTTCCCTTCTTTGTCTCTAATTCACAATCTGGTTTTAGACCAACTTTTGAGTGTTAAATGGTGAAACTTTTTGTCTCTTTGGTGCTGAAAGATTTAGTTAGAAAGGCAGAATTTTTGTTTGGAATGGCTTAGCTTACTGTGGAACTTGAGAACCAGGACTATTCTTCTCAGTTATTTAGACATAAATTAAAAAGAAAAGAAAACAATGAGTTATGCACTGGTCTTGTCTGGTTATATTGTTTATTAAGGAGAAGAATGTGAATCAATATGTAAAGATTTAATCTTTTCTCCCTTTTCATGTAGATTTTCAGGAAAACAGATTTGAGGGTTTTCAAAGTTTACCTGCAATTGTGCCTGAGGTTATGGTAGATTTCTTGCTAGAACAAATTTGTATCGGAAAGATGATATTCATGAGTCTTGTTCTCAGATGATGTTTCAGTAACACAATGTTTATGATGCAGAAAAGGTATAAAACTCACTTTAGTTCATGTAGATTAAAAAAAACAGCTTTCTTGGTTAATCAAATCATAAAGAGTTGGATTTGATTTAATGATAGTATAATACAGATAAATGTGAGTATAAAAAAAAAATGTGCTTTACTGATGGATTTATTGCTGCTAAAGCGGATCAATGGCTCAAATGCCACCATCTCTTCGAAATTGATCTAAAATGCCACCGTTATGATAATTAATTTAATTATGATTTTCTAAAATCCAAAACCGAGGAAATACTTGTATGTCCTTCATACTTCTCTAAAATTACCAACCCAACCACCCTAATACCCACCCGAACCCGATGACTCGTGAATACTCACCCAACCCACTTATTCCCAAATAATTAGGGCTCAGCACTAATTTCACAATTCTCTTCGTCTCTCTCTTCCCGCTCCCTCCGCATCTGTCTTCTCCTACGTACGCCTCTTCGTAATCCTCTTCGTCACTCTTCCTATCCACCTGTCTTCTCCTCCGTCCACCTCCTCTCCCTCTTCGTAATCCTCTTTGTCTCTCTTCTCTTCCACCAGTCTTCTCCTCCATTCCTTCCTCTTCCTCCTCCTTCGTTGTCGGCCGATTGATTTCTTCTCAAATGCAAAGGTAAGCGGAATTCGACATCTCTTCTTATTCAACTGTGAATTGCATAAAAAATTAGGGTTTTGGGAAGAAATGAAGAAATGAGCGGTTCCTAATGATGTCGGATATTATGTATTCAGAGATGGATTTGGTGAAATACGCAGCAAGGGAGTATGAGTCAACACAAGGCCGAAGAAATCCAGCCCGAAAAAAGCACAAAAAGAAGTTGATCCTCCTCAGATCAGTCCAGAAAGAAACCATACTCCCCCTCCCGAAGAAAAGAACTCAAATGATGGGCCATCAGATGATGGAGACAAAGAAGAAGCGGATATGTCTTCACCGTCGAAGGTACTGTATACATGTGCTTTACTTGAGATTAAGAATAGTACATGTTAAGGAAATTTGTTAGAAAATTAGAACCATTTAACGGTGCATCTGAAGACAACTAGTACAACTTAGTATTGGTGTGAGGAAGTAGTTAGACGAGTGTAATTGGACTAATTTTTGTTCTGGTACAACTTCGGACAACTAGAACAACTAAGTATTAGTCTGTTAAGAAAGTATTATTTGGTTCAACTACGTAATACTAGGTTGAACTAAGTATTGATTGGATCATCTATTTATTAAAACTGTGTTTGAATATGCAGGATACCGATGATGATAGCCAACCAATGCAACCAGAGAAGCTTTTCTTCGGTCCAACCGAATATACCAGGCCTTGTAAGATAGAAACGAGGTGTTATGTGAACCAGGCGGTGGATTTGATAAAGAAACTTCCATCTGAATTGAAATGGTTCACAAAGCATTCTCAGTTTAAGCATATATTTCACATGGCTAAGGAGCCAAACTGTAAGCTTCAAGGCATGTGGATTCCGCTCCTTCGCACAGCTTCTATGGATAAGCAAAGAGAGTGTTGGTTTGTGGTTAATGGAGTCCCTATTAGGTATTCCTTGAGAGAGCATGCGCTGTTATTTGGATTTGATTGCCATGAATACCCGGAAAACTATGAGAAATTGGGTGACTTTAAGTTTGTGGAAAGGCAGTTTGGAAGGAAAGATAAAATAAAAGTCGCAGACGTGGAAGAGAAGCTAGAGTCAATGCAGAGCTGTGTAGACAGGAGGAAGATGGTTGTCTTGTATTTCTTATGCAAAGTTTTGAAAGCAAAGTCTAAGGTTAATGGATCCATAGAACCTTTCTTGCTTAAAGTTGTTGATGATTTAGAGGTGTGTAAAACATTTCCCTGGGGGTGTTATAGATTTGATGATTATATTAATGAGATCCAGCGCATGATGAAGAAGTTCAAGGGCTCCGTGAAAACAAAAGCAACATGGACTTTTTCTGGTTTCATTCTTCCTCTGGAGGTAACTCTTAGTTGTGAATATTAAAGTATTAGTTTTATGATTTTCATTTTGTGATATTGTAACTCTATGTGTAGGCTCCGGCATTTGAGTGTATTCCTGATATTGGACGCAAGTTTCGAGAAGATGTAGCCGCAGAGAGTGACTGTCCAAGGTTCTGCAAGCACAAGTTTACATAAAGTTCCATGAAAGGTTTTCTATTGGAAGACATAACTGAGGCGATTGGAAGTACTAAGGTTAGAGTTACTCCTCATAGTTGGTTATATTTGTATTTGTTATGAGTTTAATTTGAAGTTATATTTTTGTTATATCCACAGAATTTTACTAGCATCTTGGAACCTGACTCGGATGAGGAAGCTCTTATGGCGCGCATCATAGACGATGATTTTGATGATGGGATAGGTTATATTGATCCAATTGTTGACAGCTGGGAAAATCATCTAACCGTACATAAGAAGAAGATATGATAGAAAAATCTGTACGACTTGGATGTGGCTTCTCGATGTGTCCCTGAGAATATTACTAAAGTCCCATAATAGGAACCTAAAAATGTTGCATCAGTCTTGGAGCTGCAGAAAGCGATGGAGAAAGGGTTTAAGGAAATCATGGAGAAATTTGATTGCATAGATGAGAGAGTTAAAGATGTTGAAAGTTTTGTGAACGAGCAGCGAAGCAAAGAAGTATGCAAGGATGGTGAAACCGGAGTTGGGAAACCTGTTTAGGCAACCAAAGCAGATAATCATGTTGGTGAAACCGGAGTTGGGACACCTGTTGGTGTAGACGAGCCAATTGTTCCTGAAACCAATCAAGACAATGGTGAGTGTTTTGTTTAACTCTGATGGAGATATAGCGTAGTTTATGTTGTTCTTAAAATATGCTTTTTAAAATTTTGATGCAGCTGAGCGTGGTGGTGGTGATAACGGAATGAGAGAGGAGGAGAAGATGAAATAGAGGTTGAGATTCCTCCTGGTGGTGAGGAGGAGCAGCCACCTGAACCTCCAAAAAAGAAACAAAAGGGGAAAAAGGTGAAGTTTCTTCCTCCTAGGGTAGCTGAGAAGAGGACTGTGAAACCATCAAAGGCTGTTTGCAATCCGTTTGATGCCGGTGAGCCGAAAAGAAAAAGCAAGAAGAAAGACTAAAGAGAAATGTGATGTTTTTGAGAACAATGAATCATGTGTTGGTCTTTGTTTTGGTTTGGTGTTTATGTACTTGTTTTGTATTTTTGTGTTGTGTTTTGTATTTTTTCAGTAATGTAAGTTATTAGTACAAATGGGTTTATTAGGTACAACTGAAGTCATAATTAATACAACTGGATTACTTGGTTTTACTGACAACTGGATTACTGGTACAACCGATATATAACTAAATACAACTAAGGTACAACTGGATTACTTCAAATTAGAAGACCTTTTGGAAAGAATGAAAACTAAAAGATCTTCATCGGCATTAAGACACTACAACCAGCACAAATAACATGAATAACATGGTTCTCTTCTACTTAAACAAGTAGAAAACCGTAACAACAAACAGAAATAAACCCGCAAGACCCGCAACTAACTCCTTCAGCTTTGCAATCTCATCAACATTGTTTTGCATCTGCACACGCATTGTCTCCAAAGTATTATCATCGCCAAAGGTCAAGACACGTCCAGTTCTTCCAATGCTTTGAATATTCTCTGTATGCTCTTCAATCTACAGCCTTAGATAGTTAGTTCCTACTCAACAGCATGATCCCACCATTTCCGAATGTGATAGCTAGGATCCTACACATAAATCCCACGATATTGCATCCCAAAATCACAAATGTCATACATTAAATTAGCGATCTCACCTCATGCAGCCAGAACGTAAAGAATCTCCTCCCTGGGTCGGTTTCTATGAAAGATGTTTCCTCTATCACTTGGCCACCGCAGGAACACCGCTTCGGAATTCCAAATTCACCATCAGCTCTGTAACATCCACTATTAAAACTTGCTTCGGAGGAAGAGCTTTGATTGTAGCTGAATCTTCCCATATCACTGTAACAAGAAAAACGAAAAATTTTCTCATCCAAACGCATAATATGGAAATCGCTTAGATCTAGGATTCCTAAATCACGACCGAATTTAACTTACCTTTCTCGAGCTTATCTCCAATTAGGAATCGCGAATCAAGCCCAGAAAATGAAGAATCAAAATTCTCTTTCTATATCTCTCTCGATTTCTCTCGGATCCCCTTTCTCTCTCTATCTTTGAGATTACAAATAAAAATGAAGATTGCAAAAAAAATGTGATTTTAAATTATTTAGGAATTGGGGGAAAACTGAAATATTTTAAATTTCGAAATAATTGAAATATTTTGGGAGCCAAATTCCGACATTTGGCAAGATAAATTAATAAAAAAGTGTGTGTTATGAACATAGTTGTACCTAAGTGCCCAGTTGTACGAAGATCCTAATAGTTGTATTTTTTCGATTTTAGCATACTTGTAGTTAAACCTTGATATAAATTATTATGTTTTTGTTTTACACATGATTTTCGACTATTACTTATCATTTACAACATTTTCAAAGTAAAATTTGTACAAAATCATATATTTTGCCTTTTTGCATCATAATGTGGTTAATATTAACAAAAGCTTCCTTATATGATAAGGTGTGTTTGATGTGAAAACAAGAATATGTATTAGGAAAATGTTAAATTCATGTTATCCATAGTATTGATTGTTTCCTTATAGTTTATAATGTGTTTGGAGTTCTTAAGCGTCTGATTTGTTTATAGTTTTGAATAAGTGTTGAATATAATTTTTTTGTTCTTTATTAAGTTTTAGCTAGTAGTTGAACCATAGGAACACACTTTTACCAATTTTGTAATTACTTGAACCTTGTTCTTAGTTGAACCTTGAGGAACACAATTGTACAAACCCGGGAAATACAAATACATAATTGTTCTTAGTTGAACCTTAAGGAACACGGTTGTACAAATACATACATACAAATTAAGCTTCACTACCATTTTCGCTCTGCAACCACCTCTCCAAGTCTATGCCAGGCACAGACTTGTTAGTCATCTTTCGGCGACGTTCTCCAGTGGATGGAAACAGATGTTCTTGATTTCTTCCTGGTTTTTTGGTGTAATCCGGCGGTAAGGCGAACAATTCTTGTATATCATCAGGAATACTCCAATTAGACTCATGTGGCACTAGATAAATCGTCCTGCAATATGCCAATGCCCACGTCTCAATCAAGTAATATTTCGAGCAGAGATCATAGATTTGGATATTCGTTGTTCTCCCTTCCTTCCTCATGAGTGCCATGTTTGCGGCTATTGCATCGACACAAGGATACTTGTCTATATCAAAAGATCTACAACAAATTTTCCGTAACAAGCCCACAAAATAAGTCTTTCCATCGAGTCCAATAACGCTGTACTGAAGCTGGAAGCTGTTTAGTTCAGTCACCAATAAGAGCGTTGCAATTGCACATCGTGTGTGCAATTCGTTCTCCACATAAGGTACCACTTTCTTTGTGTTTGATGCAGTAGCAGATTCATTCCTATGTATGTTAAACCATTCAGAAAATTTGTCAAGAATCGCATCAATCATTGGTAATAGGGAGCACTTCCTGGCTTTCTTAAATAGACTGTTCAGAGATTCTGCGGAATTGCTGGTGTCTATGTTATACTTTTCTCCTCGAGAATTGCACCTTGCCCATTTATCCACCTCTACACTCTTATCCAGATACTCAACGACTTTAGGAAACCTAATCATGAAATCACCATATTCTCTGTCGAACTCACTCTCAGTATAAATATGAGCGCACTCCCTGAATTTCAGTGCAACTAGATCTTTGTTGACTTTATGAACTTTTCCTCTCACGTTTTGAGACAAATGCCATATACAATGTCCATGGTGGGAGCTCAGATACACCTGACATACCGCCTTTATGATGCTCTGATACACAGAGTGTTAACCCTAAAATATCACTGCAAGTGCACAAGAAATGAAGTAGTATTTAGGGATCGAGTCCACGAGAACCTAGTGAAACACTACGAATTATAATGGATGAAACTAAGCTAAGATGACAATATGGTTGTTTGTTGAAAAGTGAAATAAAATAGCAATGTAAAACGATGTAAATCAATTAAAAGCAAGTGTTAAGTCTAGGGCAATTCGCAGGAATTCAGAAATCTTGAACTAGACAATTATTCAGGAAACGATAAAGCACAGTCTCAAACTCAAACATGAATTTATAACTAATCCACTTTCATGGTATCAATTACTTTATCTAGCAACCTAAGAATCTAAACTGTCGTTTGATCTTAGAATTCTAAACAAGCATTAATGAGTAGGTTTGATATGTTCACAAATTGCCTTAACATCAGCTTTCGTTGGCTAAGGACAATTTGCTCACCTATGTTCTATCAAGCAACCTATAACACTTTTGATGAATATATTAAACCTAAAATCAGAGATTAAGTGATCAATTCAATCTAAGCAATAAGAACAACAATAGGTGAAGACAATATAAACCCCTACCTATGTCTGATTCAATGATTCATAAACTCCTTTGAAAACCCTAAATTTAACTATAGAACTACTCAAACATGAAGATAATCAAAACAACGGAAGATGAAGAAAAACTCATAATAAATTAAAGGGGTTCAGAAAAACTTCTCAAAAGTGCAGAGTTAGAGATTCGTCTCCCTGGTGCTTACAAATTGCAGAAAACCAGAAATCTATGTAGTGTAGAAAGAGTATGAAAAGCTTAGCCTACAAAATGGCTTAAACTCGAATATATATATATTAAAAACATTCTGGCAGAATATAAATGGCAAAACCCAGTAAATATAGGAAATTGAAAATTTCCTTTTTCTGGGTGAAAAGGCTTGGATCAATCGATCCATGATTGGATCGATCGATCTGCATGTTGCTCGATCGATCTGAAGCTGAACAGGTAGATCTGAAAAGTCTCACGGTTTTGGATCGATCGATCCAAGTTTCTCTGGTCGATCTAAATTGTTCTGTTGTTTTGGATCGATCGATCCAACCTCTTTTGTGCTCATTTTGCTTCATTCTATGCTCCTAATACCTTAAGTTCCTTCCAAACGTGTTCAAACCCTGAAAAGATACTAAAACCATAGAAATGACTCGAAAAACCATTGGAAACATGGGTTAGAATGCGTAAAAATGCAATACATCAACTCCCCCAGACTTAGTGTTTTGCTTGTCCTCAAGCAAACACTAAGTATATAGTCGAGGTTTGAAAATCACGGGAACTCACCTTCTCTTTAGAACGTTGTAATGACCATTCACCTTATGATCCACATATTACAAAACCAATCTCAATCGAACTACTATGTACTTCTCCACAGACCTTCGCAGCTTTCCAGATTCAACCCACAATTTCACAACGTCATCCATAAGCCTTTCATTGCTGGGTCTCATCAGTTATCTCAATGCCAAGAACCCTATAGACTCATTCCCGTCCAATGCCATGACAATCATCCATACAATCCTTGGTACTCTTTCTCTCCCCCAGAGTTATTCTTTGTTCTCATCTTTTTTTTTTTTTCAAAAGTGTAGGCGAATAATGGTATCACGGGAAATTTTTCTAACCTCGCTTCCAACCTTTGTGTGATCATTCCTCTTGAAGTAAAATACTGGGATCACAGGAAATTTTCCTAGCCCTTTACTCAAGAGAAAATCCTTTCATCTTTTTTGCTTTCTTTCTCTTTTTTTTTTTTACTTTAGAATAAGGGAGAAGAGTACCATTATGTTTCACACATGATGCATTTGTCAGGCAACGAACGAGGAGTCAAGCCCTAAGAACATCAATCACGTCTGATGAGGTAAAAGGAAGAGCTCAGAAATTAGCTCGGGCTTAGTGGATTCTGTTGGAAATGTGGATGTCTCTAGTTAGCTGGTCAGTCTTTGGATTCTTCATTAGTCAAATCTGAATAGATTCTGCAATAATGGTCACTAAGATAGAACAACCAGACAACATACCAAGAGAAAGATCATAATACCCAATAAAGTTTTAACTCAATAAAAACATCAAAAGGACTCAAGAGAAACAAAACAAAGAAAAATGGCGTTAGTCCCAACAAATAAATCCAATTAGAATTTTCTTAGAAAATATCCAAAAATTTCTTCTAAATTCCAAATTTCAAGTCCAATCACACAAATCAACGAAACAAAGCATGGGGGGGGGGGGTTCGAATTCATCCTAGAATACCATAGCAAGCCATGAAAATCACCAAGAACAAACCACAAAACCCGAATTCCAACTTTTGAAAAATTATTTTCGGACTGAAAAATGGAAATAGAGACACATACCTTTGCAGATCGAGTGTGAGAGTTATCGAATCAGAGAGAGGGTTAAAATCCGAGTTGTGAATGTTGTGAATGTTGCATCCACAACTATCACTTTCCTCATTGCTTTAAACCCTTCAATGCTAGCGCCCAAAGCGATGAATAGGTACTTGAACTTTTTTTATGCATCCAATTTCACACTTGTTACTGTACCAGGATTGACCTTCTCTAGCATGTACATATAAGAATACAACGTCTTATAGCCTTTTCAGGACTGCCATGCACATCATTAACATCTAGTTTTTTTTCCCTCTCAAAGTGGTAGAGTAGGACAGTAGCACACCAAGTCTACCTTGAACAATACTCATGATATTTTTAGGAGTTGGGGTGTCGAATTGACCTGGATAGTCTTCATGCAGAATAGATGCTACTAGTCGTGGTGTCTTTCCTTTTATTACTGCTTGTACTCGCAACAGCCCGAGAGCATGTATGCATCTTTCTGTATACTCTAACACTGAAATAACCTGATTTCTTAATTTTCGTAACTCGTACATACCATTTACAACCTTGTTTTGCTTGATGGCATCGTAGCATAAGTCGCTCCGTATCCGACTTAACAGTAGCGACGCCAAAACAGTTCTTATGTGAAGCTCTGTCAATCAAATCTTGCACTGCCTCCTTAGAACTAAATTCTTGATCCAATTCAAGACCCGTACCATCTTCCCATTCTTCAACATACTGACTTTCTTCTACAAGATGTGGAAGGTCAACATCTTCATGCATACCATCCAAACTGTTATCCACATGGTTGTCCACAGCCGCGAAATCGTCACGTGATACATTCTCACAATCGTCATTAACCTCAGTCTCCATCGGTTCGTTATGTTGTTCATCTGCGTCCGCTGTGTACATAGTAAGGATACCAGCATTAACTACATCATCAGCTCTGCCATTTGAAACCAGCTCTCCATAATTCACACCAAATGAACTTCTTCGATCCACTCTTGAAAGTTGCTCGCCCCTCTGATTTATTTCCAAATCTTTGATTACCTCCACTTGCAAACAGATCTACATAGCGCTTTATCCAATGTCGTTAGATAAACAAAAATGTCCTCATCATCTAAAATATATGACTCTCTCTGAGGATTAACTACCAACGGAATATAACTCAATTTCAAGTTCGTCGTAGTTTCATCTATCGCAATCTTTCTGCATATCTTATTTACTACCACCGAATAAGTTATCTCCTCCAAAGATGAGGTCTTAAACGATATACCGCAAATGGAATTTTTTGAATTCCATTTATACTCCTCTTCGTTCGGTGAATAGTATCCTCCACAATCAAAATGTATGTTTGTGTGGTTGATGCTCACTGTCTCCTGAAAAATAGAATAAAAACTCAATTAGCAATTACACAATGTGTCACAGTAATACTATTTGTACCAGTTGTCCTCTATCGTTCAGTTATACCATTTGTACCAGTTGTCCTATATCTCTCAGTTATACCATTTGTACTAGTTTTCCTATACCTCTCATTTATACCAGTTGTCCTATATCTCTCAGTTATACAAGTTTACCATTTGTACCAGTTGTCCTATATCTCTCAGTTATACTATTTGTACAAGTTGTCCTACATCTGTAGATTTGGTGAACCCGGGTTCTAATCTACCTAACAATCACTACGATTCAATAACTACAATCAATTAATTACCGATGCAAAGTCCTAATCAACCCATAAAATATGGTTACTAATCCAATGTGCATACCGAAACAAGCAATTTTCAAATCCAATCCCTAAATTGTGAAATCTCCAAAAAGAATAACTCACCTCTTGAAGCTTCACCAATGATGGAGAAGAGAGGAGCTAAGAACAAGAAACCGGTTGCAGAAGGACGACGAGGCGGAGGCGGGACCCGGGGAGAGATCTCGATTGCGCTCTCCGGTATGTCTAGGAAGGAGGAAGGGGATCGATGTGCTCGTGTCGATAGGGATTTGTTTTTTTTTTATGTTTACGTTTTAATTTTTTAATTTTATGGAAAATGATTTAAAATTAAATTATTTTAATAAGTTTTAATTAGGGAAAAATGGTATATCACATGAGATTAAATGAGATAGTGGCACTCAGATTATGAGATGGCACATAAGATCATTTTTTTACAGTTGGCATTTGGGACTGCTCCTCTGCTGAAGCCAAGAAATTCTACTGAAACTGGGTGATTTTAGACTGGTAATATATACATTTATGTGTCTGTGTTTTGCAAATGTATAGTTTTGGTAACACTTTTTATTATTTAAAGTGATTCTTTACCTAGAAAGTTCTTAAACGGGGGACTGATCTATGAGAAGAAATGTTGTGTTGAGCAATGGGGTTAAATCTTGTGGTAATTAAGTACTCACAACCAAAGATTATTCTTCTCAATTTGGTGGAAAATGCACATATAGAGCATCCATAAGCTACATCATTTCCTCTTACACCTTACAGTTTCCAAGGAAGAGAAACCCCCTCTATGATTTTTTTCCCTTATCTCCGGTTTACTATTAACGCGAATCACCACTTTCAAACAAATCCTATAGGCGAACAAGAGCGGCAGAGATTAGGGTCAAACGAAAACAAAGAATCATAGAGCAATGGCGACGAGAGAACCGTTGGTGGGTTCATTCGAGGTAATCTTCCAGGAGAAGTAATAATTATGTCCTTCATTACCCTAATCAAACGCATGCATGGCAAGAAATTTTCTTTACCATGACTTTAACATTCATCTATTATTTTCTGGTGACCAATGTCTCCTAACACAGCGACCAAGTGTAAGAGATGTTTGGAAGACAAAACAAGAATTGCGTACACGTCTCATCCATTGTTCTATGTTAAAGATTTGTCTGGTTGGTCTGGCGTGATGTTTATATGGTCGTTACAGCATATTTTGGGTCTCAAATATGATGCAAGATATGTCATTTGTTTCTCAAATATGATGTAAGATAGGTAATTGTACCAAAATTTATGGTGGTTGAACATATAATTCTTTCTCAAAAATTGGTTAGGGGATCAACTGAATCTTAATTAAAAGCGAAGTACACTACTTTTCATGAATATAATAGTTAAATCATAAATGGTCATGGACTAACAATAAAAGAAATATAGTTTGGCTAACAATGTCATCTTAATGTCCGAGCTAGAGGTTAGGCTTTTCGTATGATCAATACTTATCATCTTTGTTGTCCTATTACTCTACTTTTTTTCTCTGGAGTCAATGAAAATTACATATTCTCCAATGAAATAAATCTCATGTTCTATGTTTGATAAGTAGATACAAAATTTTGAAGGAAATACAGTATATAAACTAAGATATTTTGTTATTGGCAAATCTATTGATATTGAAGCTAAAAACAAAAATATTACAAAAAAAAACAATTTAATCAAATAAACCTGCGTGTAGCGAAGATATTCACCTAATGTGTTTAATTTTTGCATTTAAAAATGTAAATCCGTAGAAAAATTACATTTTATGACTACATACTTTTATTTAAAAATATATTTACTACTTCATAATTTTTTTTTGAAGACATGTTTAGTATCTTTTCTTCATTACAGTGATGTTGTATGATGAAGCACTAGCAATAAATCAATATAGATTTAAAGATCCAAAATAATTGGATAGAACATTTTATAGTTCGTAATTTTAATGAATTCTATAATAAAAATTTAGGGTCTCAAATATGATGCAAGATATGTCATTTAGTACGTAATTGTACCAAAATATATGGTGGTTGAATATTTAATTCTTTCTCAAAAATTGGTTAGGGGATCAACTGAATCTTAAAAGCGAAGTATACTACTTTTCATGAATATAATAGCTAAATCATAAATGATCCTCAATTAACAATAAAATAAAGGAAAATTACTTAAAATAACTTTGAAAAATTGGTTTATTACTAAAACAATTTTGGTGAGCAAAGTTTAACTAACATAACCTTAATTTTTTCAAAAGACTTTTAACCCTATATCAAATTTTAAAATTACAAAGAATGCCATTTTGAATTATTTTTTGGAAGGAAAAAAAACAATAATAAAATCTAAAATTCTTTTCTCTCTCACACAATTACCATCTCTCTCCTCACTCATCTTTTTTGCCTTCTTCCACCTCGACTTTTTGCCTTCTTCCACCTCGACCGACGGTTTCAATTTCGGAAAATCCAGATCTCACCGCCGTACGCCGATCTCACCGCCGTACGCTGATCTCACCGCCGTACGCCGATTTCCACCAGGCCTCCGTCACTTCCTATCTATCTTTTGTTTATTTTCCTTTGTTTGGTCTCTAGCGTTTGTGTCTGGAAAATAATGGGTTCATATTCTCTGCGAGTTTTGGGTGTCTTCGGCGACGAGCGACGAGTTTTTCGGTCGCATTTTCGCCCGTGTCTTCATCGGGTATGCCTTGTTTGATAGATTTTGTTTTCGTTTCTTTTTTTGAAAATACTTGAAAAATACTTGAAACCCTAATTTGTGTTTCAGGATTTTTTTGGATATTTGGTCAATTGGATTGATAATAAGGATGCAGCGGCAACAAACAGCTACACACTCACCTGGAACTTGGACATGGAACAAAAAGCATAAGCAACCCATTTTCAGAAAACGAATATTTTTTTTGTTTTCTCGATTGAAAATAGTGGTGGTGGAGAAAGGAAGGATTTGCGTAACCGGTGTCGGAGGGTCTCTAGCTTCGTGGATCATTGATCTTCTCCTCTCTAAGGATTACTTCGTCCATAGCACTGTCAAATGTTAAGCGTGTTGTGTATGTTTCCTCAGCTGTTGCACTTGCCATGAACCCTATGTGGTCTAAGAATCAAGTACTTGATGGAAGATTTTTAATTTGTTTTCCATATACGTTGAAATACTTCATGGTTAAGATTATGGCAGATTTGATATGAATTATGGCAGATTTGTTTTCGTCTGGTATATGTGATGACAGTTTTATCTTTGTTTCATTTATTGTGTTAAAGTAGATCTTAGTAAGATCATATCTTCCATATCATAGCTATTCTCTACTGAATTGTTTCCGTCACGACGCCGCTTTCGTTTGCTACTTCTTTCTCTGGTTTTTAATTTGATTTGAGATTGGAATTGAAGTAATGAATTGATTGAATACAATTGCTAATGTCGTCAAAGCATTGAGCAACAAAATTCCCAATAGTTTATGTTTCGAAATTGACTATTAAACGCAAACGCAAATTGGGGGGGGGGGGTTATAGACGTTATCAGTTAAATTTTGTCTTCGCATAAAATTGTTGATGAATTCAATTAAATATAATGAAGGGTCAAACTAAAAAAATAATATAAAAAATTCACATAGTGTCTCGAATATAATATGAAATTAGATCAAACAAAAAACTTGTTATCACTCAAATTTTGATAACTGTTAATTTATCTCAAAATTTTACTACATATTGAAAACAATCATGTTAGCGATGAGTTTAATATGTTGCCTCTCATACGTAACATTAATCTATATCTAATTAAGTTGACGATTATTCATCATTTTAACAAGTTTCTATACTTTAAAAAATCGTCATGGAGTTCAAATACATGGTGTAGTCGATGATTATACCTTATAAAAAATTTGATATGTTGATGCAAATTCATGTCATTACTGCGGCAGACTTATTGGTATTGACGCGGCAGACTTATTGGTATTGACGCGATAAACTTATTTATGAATCATGATTTTTCCCGGGGTAAAACTGGAATTTCACAAAATCATTGGGATGTTGATGAAGAAAATCAATTGTCAATAAGTCTGCCATTGTGGTTAATAAGTCTGCCAAACTAATAAATCTGCCACTTAAAATCTGCCACAACACAAATACATAAATCTACCAAAAAAGGTTATTCTAGTAAGAGATAAGTCTGCTGTTAAAAAATGACATAACCCTGCTACCATTACGAATAAATCTACCGTGAAAATAAAAATATGCCATCACTAAAACTAAATCTGTTATCACTATAGGTCTAGTCTAGTAATGAATAAATTTGTATTAATCTGCCACCAATAGTAAAAAGTCTGCTACGATTTAATAAATCTGCTATCAATAAACTCAATAACTCTGCCAATATCCGACAAATCAGCCGTCATTATTAACAAGCCTGTCAAACTAATCTGCCATACACTTTAAATATGCCAGACAGAAAAATATATACCATGTCGTAGCAAAATAAATCTGCCGTTCACTAAACAAATCTGCTGTCCAACGAACAAGTCTGCCAATCGAAAAATAAATCTACTCAAAACAATAAGTCTACTGTAAAAAAAAAAAACAAATCTGCCGTCCTCTAAAAGAATCTACCATCCTTAAATAAATCTGCCATTTTTACATAAGTCTGCCACCATTGGAACAATAGACTTATCCCAGAGATTTGTTCTGATCCGAAAATTCCAGTGGCACTCTCCATAATTAAATGACAGATTTTTTCGTAATTAAATTTAACTTCTGCTGACGTGGAAAAAAATAGTAATGGCAGTTTCGTACATACATTTTTCCTAACAAAGGGTTATAAAGGTATAATAGGCACGAAAAACATTCTAGTAATTTTATAAAAATGGGATTCAATTTAATAATTTTGATACATTTCAAAATTATTATAGTAACTCATATAGTTTGGCTAACAATGTCATCTTAATGTCTGAGCTAGAGGTTAGGCTTCTCATAAGATCAACACTTATCATCTTTGTGGTCCTATTACTCTACTTTTTTTCCCTGGAGTCAATGAAAATTACATATTCACCAATGAAATAAATCTCATGTTCTATGTTTGATAAGTAGATACAAAATTTTGAAGGAAATACAGTATATAAACTAAGACATTTTGTTATTGGCAGATCTATTCACATGGAACCTAAAACTAAAACATTACAAAAAATCATGTAACTAAATAAAATCGTACATAGCGCGTGGGTATTCACCTAATGTATTTAATTTTTTGATTTAAAAATGTAAATTTGTAGAAAAATTACATATTATGACTACATACTTTTATTTAAAACCATATATTTACTACTTCATAATTTTTTTTTAAACATATATAGTATTTTTTATTCATTACAGTGATGTCTCCTGACAAACAAAAGATAACGATGTTTGATTTGTATGATGAAGCACTAGCAATATATCAATATAGATTTAAAGATCCAAACCAACTGGATAGAACATTTATAGTTCCTAATTTTTATGAAATCTATAATTAAAATTTAGTATGGTAGCTAATGAAAACAAAATTGATCAATGGAAAAAATAAAATTGATTAATCCATTAAAGGCCCATGTATGGAAAGTTCCGGCACCAAATAAAATTCGGTATTTCCTATGACGGTACCTCTCTGGGGGCAGTGCCTATCGACACATGAGTGTAGACCGGGGATGCCCAAGATGAGGACATTCGGAGGAGACCACTAATCATGTGCTTTTCTTCTGCCTGCCAGCCTTACAATGCCGGGCCCTATCACATATCCCATTTCCAACAGTTGGGATATCAGGCGAGAGCATTAGGGAAAACTTTGATCACCTGTTGTGGCGACTACAACTGTTACGGAGACGACTGAGGTCACCAGAGCATATCCATAGATCGTTTGGTACATATGGAAGGCCCGAAATGATAAATTGTTCAATGTGACTGACAGATCACCGGTGGATATCATTGATATTGTCAGGAAAGAATCTGCAGAATGGTTTCTGGCAAACTACCCAGGGGTATCGATGGTTCACGTTCCACATGCAGAGCTGCCTCCCGATTTAATCAGACCTATCTTCACTTGTTTTGTGGATAGATCTTGGAAGCACGATGAACTTACCAGTGGTGTATATAGGATGGGGTTTGGAGTTACAAGACTGTAAATTAAATCTGTTGGGCCTCCAAGGATACCGGCAGAGTCTCTCGCCCTTACATTCTGAACTATATGGTCCGTTATGGGCTATGAAAAGCCTTGTATGAAAACAACGCTATTGCTCTTTATTTGTCATAGACTCAACTGAGCTAACAAATATGGTGGCATCGCCGGGTGAGTAGCTCGGTTTCTTACCGGAGCTCAACGAACTAGCTGTCCTAAAGAAATCTTTCCCCGAGTTCACTCTTATCCACCAACGGCGAGATAAGAACACGAAAGCCGATTTTCTTTCGAAGACGGCACGAAGTAGAAATACTATTTTTTCTTTTATTGACACTGATGTCCCTTATTGGTTTCAGTATATAAGCAATGTATTTAGTTAATCGATAAGTGACATGTGTTCGTAATAAAAATAAAATAAAATAAAGTTCAAATTTTAGAACCATTGTATGACTGAAATTTTGGTTGATATTGTTACGAGAAGGATAAAAATTTCGTGGACTGGTTTTTAATTTCTCATCCACTTAATTATTAAAATTAAAAATATAGAGATAATTTTCTTATACAATTTTATTTTAGGAGTTTCACACACTTAAATGCATGAGTTCCTAAATATTGGGATAAATTAAAATTTCTAAAATTAAATAATTTTGTAATAATATTTAGTTGTGCGATTATTTAGAAGAATAGAATATTCGATTATTTAGAAGAATAGAATATGTTATACTTATTAATATATTAAAAAAAAAAAAAAATATATATATATATATATATATTACCATTTAATTTTAATAATTGCATGTTAGAAAAAATGCAATAATAAATAATTGTAATTTTTAATGTGATATAATTTTATTATAAATATGTATATTATTGAATAAATCATTTTATCTTAAATTTGTGATTCAATATTTTTAGGCATTTATATTATTCAAATATTTGTCCCGCACCATTTGTTATCCGTTTTCATAATTCAAACATATATGCTAGACCATCTAATCCGCTTGATCCGTTATTAGACCATCCGATCTACTTAATCCGATTTGTTCCGTCCGATCCACCTGCTTGCTCCATGCCATTTAATTAGTTTTAACCATCAGTTTTTTATTTAAAATATAACTGCATGCACTATAATGAAGAACATAAAGCATTACATTTCAATCACCCAATCAGGAATTTCACCACATTGTCCGTTTCGCCATTTTTCCACCGTTCCATTCAAGAAAAACAAAAGGACTCTTTGTTGGAGGAAGTGGTTAAGCGAAATTTCATTTTCAACTTCTAGAGCCAACAATATTTGTGTATTGGAAATCAACAATCAATAATTATTCACAATGGACGATCCAATTAACTACCAATTAAAACAAATTAAGAAATTTTTTAAAAAAAATAGTGGAAAACAAAGAGACTCTTTGTTCGAATATAGATTAGCATGTTAATAAAATTAAAACATAAATTTTTTGATTATCTATTCATTTTTCAAAAATACATATTTAAATTAAAAAAATCGAACACGACATTTTCGTGTATCGAATACTACGGAGAAAGATTTGAGAATCATAAAAATCAACTTAACCGACCTTATCTCGTATAATGATATATAACATATAACTTATTCCATATTTATATGTAGTTGCAAATAATATGGATCTAATTGACTAAAAAAAAGAGATTGGAAATATAGATATATAACTTTTGCGTAAACACCATATTTTAGAATAAAAATACTAAACTATAATTAAAAAATAAAATAGAAATGGATAATTTATAAATAGAACTAACAAAAATTTCAATTCCATAAAATAACTAAAAACTCAAAATCTTAGAGACTTTAAGATATTTTCTTATAAACCACATTCATTTTCTTCCATTCAAAACCACTCGTTAAAACAATACAATCCTATATATATTAATTAAGGAGACATTCACAAAAAAAATCATAGCTGTCGTTCAAAGAGTATTTTAGGGGACATGTCATTTAATTTAACCAATCAGAACATTTCAATTAAAACTATATGTCATGGTGAAAATCTCTACATATTCTCATTAATTTTATAACATAAGCCCATTAATACATGTTTTACAAATTTAAACCCAACTAAATGTAATATTTTAGACTTACCATATCATATATTTTTAATTTTTTCTGATATATTAACAAACTTTTTATTCTTATATTTATAACAATATTATATATTGTGTATTTATGTATTTAGATTAATATACTATACAAATATTTTTATTATGATGTAGTCTATTATACATATTTAATCACACTTGCATATATTTATACAATTCATTATTGGAATATATATTTTTTCATTTGTTATATCCCACAAATTCATATAAATCTAAAATTTATCTGATTTATCGCATGCTCTATAATTTACACGAATAATGAAGATCAATTTTACACTTGAAAGATATTGAAATAAATAACATTTGCATATGTTTTGATCAATTTTACACATAAAATATTAAAAATAATGACATTAACAGATTCTTGATAAAAAGTATTCAACTTTATTACATTTATGCACAATACATATAATTTTTGTACGTTTATAAATGTTAGAATTTATATGTTTGGTCATACACGTTTAAATATTAAAAATTTATATATATTAAAATGATTAGTCAACCTATTTAATCACTTAAGTACGAATCGTGTTAAATTTTGTATGGACGGATTTAAAGAATCGTTAGGACGTTTATAAAAAAATCTAAAGTGTATTATTTTAAAATGTATATCTTTTGTTGTAAACAAAATTCACAATTAAATTAATGTTTTATGTTCGCATCGACGAATGTCTGTGTTGTCCCAAAATGATTCACACCAACTTATAGAGTTCAAAATAATTTATTAACAATTTATTAAAAATAATCATTCACACCAAAATGATTCCTAGGAAAATGATGCCACTTATACCATTTTGAATTTATTATTCAATTTTTAATTTTTAGATCTAATTTTTAAAATCAGTATTATAATTTTGTAAGTAATTGTTATTTTTATATATAAGATTTTAAAAAAAATTGAAGATAACCAATTTCATTATTTTTGATATTTTAAGTTTTTTTTTTTCTTATCATTGTTATCCTTTTTTCCAGTGCCCACATTTATTATCTTTACTCAACGCAAATGTTTGTATTTATTTATATTTTTTATTAATATTTTATGAAGAGAACATTAAAAATAAGGCGGACGCACCTCTTGGGGGATGAGAGGTGCGTCCGCCTAAGTTACTGTCTCTAGTGAGATATTCACGATGATTCTCTGGAGATACGTTGGACCATACATAAGTAATATCGTCAGGAAGATCTTCGGAATGATGAGAAGGGGTTTCCCTCTTAAAGACTCTCTGACGCCCAAGTCAGGCTACCACTGGAGAGTAAATTGATTCAAGAGGTGAGTGTGTTAATGAAATACATTAGTATGTTAATGAAATTAAAACATAAATTTTTTGATTATCTATTCATTTTTAAAAAATACATATTTAAATAAAACAAATCGAACACGACATTATCGTGTATCGAATACTACAAAAAAAATTTAGAATCATAAAAATCAACTTAATTGGACACCTTATCTTGTATAATGATATATAACATATAACATTTTCATATTTATACGTAGTTGCAAATAATATGGATCTAATTGACTAAAAAAAGAGATTGGAAATATAGATATATAAATTTTACGTAAACACCATATTTTAGAATAAAAATACTAAAATATAACTAACAAAATCAAAATAGGAATGGATAATTTATAAACAGAACTAACGAAAATATCAATTCCATAAAATAACTAAAAACTCAAAATTCTAGAGATTTAAATATTTTGATATAAACCACATTCAGTTTCTTCATTCAAAACCACTTGTTTAAAAAATAAAATTGTAGCATTTTAAAATGTTAAATTTGGTATGGACGGATTTAAAAAATCGTTGGGACGTTTATTAAAAAAAAATATAAAGTATATTATTTTAAAATGTATATCTTTTGTTATAAAAAAATTCACAATTAAATGAATGTTTTATGTTCGCATCGATGAATGTTATGTGTTGTCCCAAAATGATTCACACCAACTTATAGAGTTCAAAAACAATTTATTAAAAATAACCATACACACCAAAATGATTCTTAGGAAAATGATGCCACTTATACCATTTTGAATTTATTATTCGTTTTTTTAATTTTTGATCTAATTTAACAAATCAACACTCTAATTTTATAAGTAATTTTTATTTTGTATATAAGATAAAAAAAAATCATTTTGAAGATAACCAATTTCATTATTTTGATATTTAAATTTTTTTTTTTTATCATTGTTATTCTTTTTCAGTGCACATATTTATTATCTTTAGTCACCGCAAATGTTTGTATTTATTTATATTTTTTTCTAATATATTTTTAAGAGAACATTAGAAAATTATTCATTAACATTATACCATCAATTTGTTTTTCAAAAAATAAGAGGTGCCAAACCCTATTTCGGGAGCCTAAATCCTTACAAATGCACGTAAACATTGAAAATAATACATAGATCCTAAATCCTAAACTCTAGCATCAAATCTTAAATCCAAATACAAACACGTATAAATTGATTTTTTTTAGTAATCGTATGCCATCAAAATTTTTGATTAGAGATGTTAAACCCCACCATGAACGTCTAAACTCTAACCATGCACACAATCATTGAAAATTATACATAAACTCATTTGATGGTTTACAGAAAACGCATAGGCTAGATGTAAAGGATTCAGGTCCTCGATTCATCGTGACCCACTATTAGTAATAAAATCTCCACATTATATCATTTCATAGAACAATTTGATCGATGAGTTTTAATTTGATTTTTGTTCTTTTTTCTACATAAAGTATTTGAAACACATGAGCTTACTGTTCGAATTTAAACAATAAGAATTTTTTTTGTTTTAAATAATATGTTTTGTCTTTTATTTCGAAGAATAATTCATAGTTCCGTTTGTTTGGGTTTTAGTGTTTATTTTATCGGAACTATGAATTATTCTTCAAAATAGACATAATCCGAACAAACCTCTTCATCGAATAAAAAACTCAAAAACAGAGGAAACCTTGTTAAACACGAAAAAAGAGTGTAGGTTCATGTAACAAATTTCTTTCAAAATAAAGGGTAAAAATATTATAAGGAGATATCTTGTTGAAGAGGCAAAACCTAAAAGAAGAAGTAGGATTAGATAACAAACTCCTTTCAACGAAAAACGAAAATATGTAGAGATAATATTATTAGAAAATTACCTTATAGAAAAGGTCAAATTCTGGAAAAAAAGAAAAGAAATAAGAATCATTACAATAGCAAGAAGAAGAAAATGAATAGATCAAATAACTAACAAAAAAACACAATTACTAAAAATGTGTGTCATTACAGATTCAAGACATGTAAACAAATTAATATTATTTTAAAATTTTAAAATAAATATTAGAACAAAAGTACATACTAAATTTAATAATAATAAATAAGATTTATAATAAACAATTTTTTGTTAGAAATAAATAACTGAATATTGTTAGAAATAATATAATATATAAAATACAGACTATGAAACAAAAATATAGAAATCCATTTTTACGTAGGTTTCCTAACTTTGAATATCAATAATATAATGAGTATTGTACATATCACGAGTTAATTATATGGGCCAAGATTAAAAGAAAAATCGAAATCCAGAAGCCCAATTTAGACGATGGCAGTATATGTAATTAAAACGATTCATTAATGACATAAGGGTAAAAACAGGTCTGAGAACGATTCTGGAGCCGCCACGTAGGATTTCGCACTTGCTAAATAATAGTATGATGAGAAGAAGAAGTAGGATTAGATAACAAATTCCTTTCAACGAAAAACGAAAATATGTAGAGATAATATTATTAGAAAATTACCTTATAGAAAAGGTCAAATTCTGGAAAAAAAGAAAAGAAATAAGAATCGTTACAATAGCAAGAAGAAGAAAATGAATAGATCAAATAACTAACAAAAAAAACACAATTACTAAAAATGTGTGTCATTACAGATTCAAGACATGTAAACAAATTAATATTATTTTAAAATTTTAAAATAAATATTAGAACAAAAGTACATACTAAATTTAATAATAATAAATAAGATTTATAATAAACAATTTTTTGTTAGAAATAAATAACTGATTATTGTTAGAAATAATATAATATATAAAATACAGACTATGAAACAAAAATATAGAAATCCATTTTTACGTAGGTTTCCTAACTTTGAATATCAATAATATAATGAGTATTGTACATATCACGAGTTAATTATATGGGCCAAGATTAAAAGAAAAATCGAAATCCAGAAGCCCAATTTAGACGATGGCAGTATATGTAATTAAAACGATTCATTAATGACATAAGGGTAAAAACAGGTCTGAGAACGATTCTGGAGCCGCCACGTAGGATTTCGCACTTGCTAAATAATAGTATGATGAGAAAGTTGCAAAGCGAAAATCTAAAACCACAAAACCCTAACTAAAACTGATGTCCGAGAAACGTTTCAATACGCCGATGGCTTCCTCAAGCGACGAAGATGAAGTGGAGACTTCAACAGAAGGAAACTCTTCGTCGGAAGAAGAAGACGATGGTGACTCCTCTCGAAAACCATCTTTGAAGAAGCCAGAAAGTGTTGTCGCTGTCCCGGAGAAGAATCAAATTTCCGATTCCGAATCTGGGTCGGAGGAAGAAACGGATCCAGTCTCTGAAACTAAGAGAAAATATGGGATTGCGAAACGAGGACCGTCCGTTGAGAAATCTCTCACCGAAACCAAGGATTCGACAGTGAAGAATCAGGAATCCAAAAAGGGTAAATCTTCTGCGACCAAGAAGCGTTCTAGTGAGACAGATGGAGCAGCAGCTTCTAAGGACGTGAAGAGGGTCAAGAGAGTTTCAGGAGAGGACGAGAAAAAAAGTGGTGGTGGAGAAGAGACTAAGAAAACTTACTTCCAACGAGTTTGGAGCGAAGAAGATGAGATTGCGGTTTTACAAGGTATTATTGATCACAAAAATGATACCGGGGACACAAATGAATTTTATGGGTTGGTGGAGAAATCTATTAGCTTTGACGTCAGTAAAACTCAATTGACAGAAAAGATTCGAGCTCTAAAGAAAAAGTTTGAGAACAAAGTTCGTAGAGGGAAGAACGGAGAGGAACCAACATTTTCCAAACCTCATGATCGCAAGATTTTTGATTTGTCCAAGTTTATTTGGGGAGCTAATGGTATAGCTATTGAATCAGCTCTGAAGTTTATTGACAAGTCCAAGAAGAGTAGCAAGTCAAAGAAAGTTGAGTCTGTGAAGCGAGAGCTTATTTCTTCTTCCCCAAATGGTAAAAACTATCAAGACGAAGCATCTTTGCTTGGTATGACAGAATTGGATACAAAGTCTTATTTTGCTAAATCACTAGCACGTTTTTGTGTGGATGAACTTGCTGCTCAACAAGGATGGAGTATGCTTGCCTCAGAGGATAAGAAGATATTCGAGGAGCAGTGGAAAGCGTTGCAGCTTAGAGAATTTGAGTTCTATTCGGAGAAGAGCGGTTTCCTTAATGCAGTGGTAACAAAGATGGCTAAAGCATTCCGATCAAACCCTTAGATTTTTGTTTTTGCTTTTGTTTTTGCTTTTGGTTTTGCTTGTGACTTTTTTTGGTTTTATTTTCTATTGAACCTTTAAAGGGTTCATTTTGGAATATTTTCGGATTTATCAATATCAAGTAAGCATATTTGAACTTAAAAGTGATGCAATTTGAGTGTTATGTTGTTAATTTATACACAAAACATATTATGTCGAAAAACCAGGATTTTGGGGAAGAAAGTCGAGTTATGTGCGTGTTCTATTTGCTGGATTCTTTTTTAGCCAGTTTTTGTGAAACGTGAAAGTGGAAGGGATTATCATACCTTCGCTGCTCTTGGTAGTAACTGCTTGTTTCTTTTGTTATTTGTTCTTGTTTTATGTTTGAACATGCTAATTATCAATGTTTCTGGTAGCCTTTTTATGGATCTTGTACGTGAACATGGTTACAAACGGTTTACATGGGTACTTGAGTAAGAATTCCAGAGTGAACAATTTCCACCGTCAAATGGAATATGCCAACAACAACGAAGATGATTTTGTTAGCATTCGTCCTGAGTGAACCACTGTTGATCGGATTCTTGCCTGCAGGTTTAGTGATGGAAAGATTTCCTTTGATTATTTATTCTCCAATTTTTTTTTGTTTGCTTCTTCTCACCATAGTTCCACTCTCTAATAAAAGAGTAACTCTGATAGAGTTTATGCTTTATCAAAATAGATTTAGTTGTTTTTGTCTATTGTATTTCTTTCTTCTAGATAATAAGGTTACTACTAAGCCTTATAAAACATGATTAATGATCTGCTTGCCTTCCTTTTTTCTTTTTAAAAGATATTATCTCTTAGTTTTTTTGTTGAATCAGATTCATGACGATAAAAGAAATCCAAAAGACTTTCCACAGTTTGATTGAATTCCTCAATGGTATTTGGATCACCTTTGCCTGTAGTGTTATTGGTACTAAATCTACTGATAGATGCTATGATTTATTTGCTTTCCCCTATTGAGGATTGTTGCATCCGTACCTCATTCCGCATTCGACTCTGCAGAACTGGGATAGAGAGTTGGCCACATGAGCCCCACAGATGAATGTGGTATGTATGCAGTTCTACACGCACCATTGGTACCTCTATGGTAAATCTTATTATATAAAGATTGATTCGACTACTTTGTAATTAACATGACCGCGACACGTGTCAGTTAATCGGTCAGATTTTGACATGTATAAAAAAATTTCCAATTAGATTTTGACATGTAATCATATCTATTTTAAAAATATATTATTATTATTATTTTTTTTTTAAATTCTAATTTTAAATAAATCATAAAATAACCAAATAATTTTTTTTTTTAACAAGTGGAATATATTTTATACAATAACTTTTCTTATAGTTACAACTTTAAACAATATTTTATATATTTTATTATATAAAGCTAGACGCGTTCGACGTGAACGCGACACATATGCAAAATTATAATTCACCAGATCGCGACATGTATTATAGTTAATTTAGATTGTGAGTTGTGACACGTGTCAATATAAATAATATAAAATCATAGAAATTTTCCTTCTGAAAATATTAAGAAATTTCTTTTTTATATGTTTTTTGAAGAAAGTTTTCACTCAAGATGAAATAAAATATATGATTAGTAATTCAAAAAACTATAAAAAGGAAAAAAAACATATTATTTTTCAGTTTGTAAAAGTATTATTAAAAAAAATTATAAAAAATGGGAAAAAGAGATTATTTTCAGTTTCTAAAAATATTAAGAATATTTTTTCTTATATGTTACTTGAAGATAGTTTTCACTAAATAATGAAATAAAATGTAAATTTTTTTTTTATTAAAAAGTAAAAGATAAACTTTGCTAGGATGTAAAACTTAGGTTTGGTATTTGGGTTTAGCGTTTAGTTTTTAGGGTTTATAATTTAGTTTTAAAGGTTAAAAATTAGGATATCCGGAATTTGAAATTTTATTATCCGAATCTGGATGAGAGACACCCTAAAGAAAAGGAGAATAACAAAGGGTGATTTACGGCAGATTTTAAATTCAATTATTGGAAAGTGTTCGGAGAGTTTAATCGGAGACTTCTTCAAGCGTCATTGCCAAGAAAGCTTTGTCAATATTTGCCATCACCGTCACTTCAGCCAAGATGTCACAGAAAAACACAGATTGAGAAAGTCTCTTCCCAAGTAGGGTTCTTAAGAAAAAATAAGCGGCGCTCGAAAACCCTACCAAATCTCCAAAAAACTTTCCCAAAAACAGAAAGATTACAAAAAGATTCGCCAAAAAGTGTTTAAATCACGAAAAACTCACAAAAAGGGGGGAAACAACCTAGCCAAAAAGCCTTCCTTTCAAAACCCAATGACTCTAGATGGACTAGAGAGTCCTAAGTCCTAAGTAGTTTTGTTTAAAAGCCAAAAATTACTCTATCCCTTTTAAAATATTAAACTAGGTGATTGTATTATTATTAAAAAAATTAATATAGTTTTATATTAATACAATTGGAGATATGTGGACTGCAAATCATTGAGATAATTATGCAATTGCAAATATTATTATTTTTAAGCTTTTCATCAAGTTAAAAGGTTTATTAATTTTATTATATTTAGTCTAATCATGCGGTTTAGCTAAAAAATTAGATGAAGCCGAACACGGCTTTTTAAATTTGGACGCCTATTAAGTCATTAGAACATATATTAGACAATATCTATAATATTTGACTTTTTATCAAGTAAAAATATTAAAATGTTTTAAATTTTTGATCAAGTTAAGATAATTCCAATATTTTAACATTTTTATCAAGTTAAAATATTTATAATATTTAAAGTTTTTGATAAAACTAAAATATTTATAATATTTAATATTTATCGAGTTAGAATATCTGTAATATTTTAATTTTTTTATCAAGTTACAATATTAAAATATTATTACTTTTACTAAATTAAAATATTTATAATATTTATCTTATTCAGTTTAATTATGTGGTTAAGGAACTGAAACAAACATTTAAACTTGGATGTCTATTAAGTGAGACTTCCTACTTTTATAGTTCCTCATCATTTCAGTTCTTTATAATATGATTTTGGAAAACTAATCATGATATATGATGTTGGTCTTTGACACAATATTATTTTTCTTTATAGATTGAATAATTTTATTCAGTTTTTAAATTCAAAGCATAACATATACAAAATAAAATCTAGTTTTTTTAATTATATGGATGATGTGATAATTCAATATATTACAAAAATAAGATCAAATAAAGATGAAAGGTGAAACATATTAATTTAAACTAATTAATGTGATATAGTTGGATATCAAATCTTTTTTATTGAATTTAATTGGGTGTTAAATATTTTTTTAAATAATTAAATGGTTTTTATTTTTATTTAAAAATAATAATATAAAAATAAATGTCTATAAATTATTTAGTTAAAAAAGCAAATATACTAAAAAAATATAGAACTGCCACGTAGGATTCAAATGTTTCTCTTTTAATATATTAAAAATGTTTAGAGATTTTTTTGTTTTAAAATATAAGATGTATAGTAGTGTAGTTTGCATAAATATTTTATGGGCAATTCTAAAAAATAACATACTTTTAAGTTTTTTTTCTAAAAATAGCATAGCTAGTTTTTTGGTTGCTAAAACAAAAACTCCAAAGACAGTTATAGAATGCATTTAAACGAAATTTGGAATAAACGACCAAAGTTAAGAGTTTGAATAGTGACTACGGAAATAAAACTAATAAACTTATTTTGGTCATGGGTTGGAAAAAAACAATTATAGAATGCACCTAAAAAAAAAAGTTGATGAACAATTTCATCACATAACATATTCTCCTCTTACAGAAAATGTCTCCCAATTTTATTAATCACCAATTCTATAACTGAATTTATCAAGACAAGCAACAACAGAAACATAAAAATCAGCAACTCAAGTACGAATCAATTAAATCATCAAGTTTGTTCATACTTTACCGTTACCACAATCAATGTTCAGTCCCGCATGACCAGAAGATGAACCATCACCGTCTTGCGGTTCTTGCCCCAACCGTAAGAGAGCCATATCGCATAATATATCATGCAACTCGACAAAGAAAGCTTTTTCTCTACGTAAAATGTTTTCTATTTATTTACGTAAAACGTTTTTCTTTATGTGTCCTTATAAACTTTTAGAAAGCATGAAGAAACATAATAATGTTCTTTGTGATTAAGTTTGATAAATATATGAGATATGACTTATTGAAAAACACTAAATTCGTCATCCAAAAAAAAAAAAAAAAAGTTTAAGGTCACGAGTTCAAATACCGGCAAGAGGAAAGGAACTAACCTAATTTGGTCTTGTTTTGAAGAAACTATGGATTTTAAAACTTCGAACTTATTGGTTACCAAAAAAAAAAAAACCTTTACATAAACTAGGTGATTCCCGAATCACTTTCACAAATTTTATTATGATATGACATGACAACTCACTAAATTTAGTCACAATCTTACATAAAAATAAATCTTTATTAAGAATTACGTTTATGTAAACTAAACAAATTAAGAAATTCGTTTATGTAAACTAAACAAAATCAACATGACTCGGTGTAAGTTCGAGTTCAACTTTCAAAACTTCTGGGCAATGGCAACGGTGGCGAAAGCTTCAGAACAGCCAGCATTGACAAACCTCGACCATATCCATCGCTCCAGGGATTATGTGGTTGTTGTTGAGTCAGTTTCAACGAAGGTTGATAAGGTCGATGTTTTCCTGTAGCCGGTATGGGTCGTGGACGTATGGCGAGCCAAGATGATGTATCACCTAGCCCATCTCATATTTCGGACTCTCAGAGCTCTGTCTCATCACAGAAATCGCCTCTCACTTCCTCTCTGCATCTCAGAGCTTGGGCTAAGCCATTGTCGACTCATTCCTTTTCAATCCCGTCATCGATGTCCATTCTCCAGGAAGCTGGATCGAACCTTGTTCAAGGCCTCTCTTCCACTACATCCTGGCCTTCTATCTCTGACAGTAATCGACCCCATTATCATCATCTTCATGGATTTGCTCAAAATCCAGAGAAGACAAATTCATGAAGGAACCAATTCTCAAGCTTTAAAGGAAACCTCCAATGGCAGCCTTCCTCCTTAGAAGCCTCGTTTCCCTTGGGCGGCTAAGATGAATCCGCAAGTTTGTAATCTTCACCGTGCCCCACTCCCACCTACATGGAAGACGGAAAACCCGAGGTTATAATTCCTAACCATGTTTTCCTTAAAGGTTTGGAAAACCAAAAGGAGTATGTTTTAGGCCAATTCTATAGGTGCTCTGCTCCGTCTGGAGGTCGCATACATGCGGTTTTAAACCACATTTGGGGAAGGAAATGTCGGATCTTTACCCGAAAGCTCAGTGAGTCATCCTATTTATTCTACATTCTAGATGAATCAACTCGTACTTGGGTCCTTCAGAGAGGACTATGGCATGTAGATGATTGTTTTTTGTTTGTTGCACATTGGTATCCTACAACTTCACTAGAGCTCCCTGAGATATCTACTGTTCCGGTGTGGGTTACCTTGAAAAAATCGTACTTGGGTCCTTTATAATTTTGTTTGTTTCGACAATTAATAAGAACTCTATTGATCTGCTATTATTTGCTCAACAGATATAGATAATCAAAGGATTGATAACCGGAATTTGATACAAAACCAACATAATCGGCACATTTTTAAGATTGATTATAATCAAAGAACGTTCCATATTATTTGCTAATTAAAACTGAAAGCTGAAATATTTGGTAATATTATTTGCTAACTGTCTAGGTTTTTTTAGTAAACAAAACCGGTGAATAGTAGAGTCCAACCAGGAAATCGAAAATCGGACCTTGTTAGTTGAACCATAATAAAAAAAAAGTTTTGATTTGCATCATAATGTGGTTAATGTTAACAAAAGCTTCCTTATATGATAAGGTGTGTTTGATGTGAAAACAAGAATATGTATTAGGAAAATGTTAAATTCATGTTATCCATAGTATTAATTGTTTCCTTAGAGTTTATAATGTGCTTGGAGTTCTTAAGCGTCTCATTTGTTTATTGTTTTGAATAATTGTTGAATATAATTTTTTTGTTCTTTATTAAGTTTTAGCTAGTAGTTGAACCATAGGAACACAATTTTACCAATTTTGTAATTACTTGAACCTTGTTATTAGTTGAACCTTGAGGAACACAATTGTACAAACCCGGGAAATACAAATACATAATTGTTCTTAGTTGAATCTTAAGGAACACGGTTGTACAAATACAGACACACAAATTAAGCTTCACTACCATTTTCGCTCTGCAACCACCTCTCCAAGTCTATGCCAAGCACAGATTTGTTAGTCGTCTTTCGGTGATGTTCTCCGGTGAATGGAAACCGCTGTTCTTGATTTCTACCTGGTTTTTTTGTGTAATCCGGCGGTAAGGCGAACAATTCTTGTATATCATCAGGAATACTCCAATTAGACTCATGCGGCACTAGATAAATCGTCCTGCAATATGCCAATGCCCACGTCTCAATCAAGTAATATTTCAAGCAGAGATCATAGATTTGGATATTCGCTGTTCTCCCTTCCTTCCTCATGAGTGCCATGTTTGCGGCTATTGCATCGACACAAGGATACTTGTCTATATCAAAAGATCTACAACAACTTTTCCGTAACAAGTCCACCAAATAAGTCTTTCCATCGAGTCCAATAATGCTGTATTGAAGCTGGAAGCTGTTTAATTCAGTCACCAATAAGAGCGTTGCAATTGCACATCGTGTGTGCAATTCGTTCTCCACATAAGGCACCACTTTCTTTGTGTTCGATGCAGCAGCAGATTCATTCCTATGTATGTTAAACCATTCAGAAAATTTGTCAAGAATCGCATCAATCATTGGTAATAGGGAGTAATTCCTGGCTTTCTTAAACACACTGTTCAGAGATTCTGCGGAATTGCTGGTGTCTATGTTGTATTTTTCTCCTCGAGAATTGCACCTTACCCATTTATCCACCTATACACTCTTATCCAGATACTCTGCGGCTTTAGGAAACCTAATCCTGAAATCACCATACTCTCTGCCGAACTCACTCTCAGTATAAATATGAGCGCACTCCCTGAATTTCAGTGCAACTAGATCTTTGTTGACGTTATGAACTTTTCCTCTCACGTTTTGAGACAAATGTCATATACAATGTCCATGGTGGGAGCTCAGATACACAGAGTGTTAACCCTAAAATATCACTACAAGTGCATAGCAAATGAAGTAGTATTTAGGGATCGAATCCACGAGAACCAAGTGAAACGCTACGAATTATAATGGAAGAAACTAAGTTAAGATGACAATATGATTGTTTGTTGAAAAGTGAAATAAAATAGCAATGTAAAATGATGTAAATCAATTAAAAGCAAGTGTTAAGTTTATGGCAATTCGCAGGAATTCAGAGATCATAAACTAGACAATTATTCAGGAAACGATAAAGCACAGTCTCAAACTCAAACATGAATGTATAACTAATTCACTTTCGTGGTATCAATTACTTTATCTAGCAACCTAAGAATCTAAACTGTCGTTTGATCTTAGAATTCTAAACAAGCATTAATGAGCAGGTTTGATATGTTCACAAATTGCCTTAACATCAGCTTTCGTTGGCTAAGGACAATTTGCTCACCTATGTTCTATCAAGCAACCTATAACACTTTTGATGAATAGATTAAACCTAAAATCAGAGATTAAGTGATCAATTTAATCTAAGCAATAAGAACAACAATAGGTGAAGACAATATAAACCCGTATCTCTGTCTGATTCAATGATTCATAAACTCCTTTGACAACCCTAAACTTAACTATAGAACTACTCAAACATGAAGATAATCAAAACAACGGAAGATGAAGAAAAACTCATAATAAATTAAAGGGGTTCAGAAAAACTTCTCAAAGGTGCAGAGTTAGAGATTCGTCTCTCCGGTGCTTACAAATTGCAGAAAAGCAGAAATCTATGTAGTGTAGAAAGAGTATGAAAAGCTTAGCCTAAACAATGGTTTAAACTCGAATATATATATTAAAAACGTTCTGGAACAAAATAAATGGCAAAACCCAGTAAAAATAGGAAATTGAAAATTTCCTTTTTCTGGGCGAAAAGGCTTGGATCGATCGATCTGCATGTTGCTCGATCGATCTGAGCTGAACAGGTCGATCTGAAAAGTCTCACGATTTTGGATCGTTCGATCCAAGTTTCTCTGGTCGATATAAATTGTTCCGGTGTTTTGGATCGATCGATTTAACCACTTTTGTGCTCATTTTGCTTTATTCTACGCTCCTAATGCCTTAAGTTCCTTCCAAACGTGTTCAAACCCTGAAAAGACACTAAAACCATAGAAATGACTAGAAAAACCATTGGAAACATGGGTTAGAATGCGTAAAACCACAATACATCAACTCCCACAGACTTAGCGTTTTGCTTGTCCTCAAGCAAACACTAATATAGAGTCGAGGTTTGAAAATCACGGGAACTCACCTTCTCTTTAGAACGTTGTAATAACCATTCACCTTATGATCCACATATTGCAAAACCAATCTCAATCGAACTACTATGTACTTCTCCGCAGACATTCGCAGCTTTCCAGATTCAACCCACAATTTCACAACGTCATCCATAAGACTTTCATTGCTGGGTCTCATCAGTTATCTCAATGCCAAGAATCTTATAGACTCATTCCCATCCAATGCCATGACAACCATCCATACAATCTTTGGCACTCTTTCTCTCCCCCAGACTTATTCTTTGTTCTCATCTTTTTTTCATTTTTTTTCAAAAGTATAGGCGAATAATGGTATCACGGGAAATTTTTCTAACCTCGCTTCCAACATTTGTGTGATCATTCCTCTCGAAGTAAAATACTGGGATCACAGAAAATTTTCCTAGCCATTTACTCAAGAGAAAATCTTTTGATCTTTTTTGCTTTCTTTCTTTTTTTATTTTATTTTATTTTTTACTTTAGAATAAGGGAGAAGAGTACCATTATGTTTCACACATGATGCATTTGTCAGGCAACGAACGAGGAGTCAAGCCCTATGAACATCAATCATGTCTGATGAGGTAAAAGGAAGAGCTCAGAAATTAGCTCGGGCTTAGTGGATTCTGTTGGAAATGTCGATGTCTCTAGTTAGCTGGTCAGTCTTTGGATTTTTCATTAGTCAAATCTAAATAGATTCTGCAATAATGGTCACTAAGATAGAAAAATCAGACAACATACCAAGATAAATATCATAATACCCAACAAAGTTTTGACTCAATAAAAACATCAAAATGACTCAAGAGAAACAAAACAAAGAAAAATGGCGTTAGTCCCAATAAATAAATCCAATTCGAATTTTCTTAGAAAATATCCAAAAATTTCTTCTAAATTCCAAATTTCAAGTCCAATCACACAAATCAACGAAGCAAAGCATGGCGGGGTTCAAATTCATCCTAGAATACCATAGCAAGCCACGAAAATATCAAGAACAAACCACAAAACCCGAATTCCAACTTTTGAAAAATTATGTTTGGACTGAAAAATGGAATAGAGACACGTACCTTTGTAGATCGAGTGTGAGAGTTATAGAATCAGAGAGAGGGTTAAAATTCGAGTTGTGAATGTTGCATCCACAACTATCACTTTCCTCATTGCTTTAAACCCTTCAATGCTAGCGCCCAAAGCGATGAATAGGTACTTGAACTTTTTTTATGCATCCAATTTCACACTTGTTACTGTACTAGGATTGACCTTCTCTAACATGTACAGATAAGAAGACAATATCTTATAGCCTTTTCAGGACTGCCATGCACATCATTAACAGCTAGTTTTTTTCCCTCTCAAAGCGGTAGAGTAGGACGGTAGCACACCAAGTCTACCTTGAACAATACTCATGATATTTTTAGGAGTTGGGGTGTCAAATTGACCTAGATAGTCTTCATGCAGAATAGATGCTACTAGTCATGGTGTGTCTTTCCTTTTATTACTGCTTGTACTCGTAACAGCCCGAGAGCATGTATGCATCTTTTTGTATACTCTTAACACTGAAATAACTTGATTTCTTAATTTTCGCAACTCTTACATACCATTTACAACCTTGTTTTGCTTGATGGCATTGTAGCATAAGTCGCTCCGTATCCGACTTAACAGTAGCGACGCCAAAACATTTCTTATGTGAAGCTCTGTCAATCAAATCTTGCATTGCCTCCTTAGAACTAAATTCTTGATCCAATTCAAGACTCGTACCATTTTCTCATTCTTCAACATACTGAATTTCTTCTACAGGACGTGGAAGGTCAACATCTTCATGCATACCATCCAAACTGTTATCCACATGGTTGTCCACAGCCGCGAAATTGTCACGTGATACATTCTCACAATCGTCATGAACCTCTGTCTCCATCGGTTCGTTATGTTGTTCATCTGCGTCCGCTGTGTACATAGTAAGGATACCAGCATTAACTACATCATCAGCTCTGCCATTTGAAACCAGCTCCCCATAATTCACACCAAATGAACTTCCTCGATCCACTCTTGAAAGTTGCCCGCCCCTCTGATTTATTTCCAAATCTTTGATTACCTCCACATGCAAAACAGATCTACGTAGTGCTTTATCCAATGTCGTTAGATAAACAAAAACATCCTCATCATCTAAAATATATGACTCTCTCTAAGGATTAACTACCAACGAAATGTAATTCAATTTCAAGTTCGTCGTAGTTTCATCTATCGCAATTTTTCTGCATATCTTATCTACTACCACCGAATAAGTTATCTCCTCCAAAGATGAGGTCTTAAATGATATATCGCAGATGGAATTTCTTGACTTCCATTTATACTCCTCTTCGTTCTGTGAATAGTATCCTCCATAATCAAAATGTATGTTTGTGTGGTTGATGCTCATTGTATCCTGGAAATAGAATAAAAACTCAATTAGCAATTATACAATGTGTCACAGTAATACTATTTGTACCAGTTGTCCTCTATCGCTCAGTTGTACCATTTGTACTAGTTGTCCTATATCTCTCAGTTATACCATTTGTACCACTTGTCCTATACCTCTCATTTATACCAGTTGTCCTATATCTCTCAGTTATACAGTTATACCATTTGTACCAGTTGTCCTATATCTCTCAATTATACTATTTGTACCAGTTGTCCTACATCTGTAGATTTGGTGAACTCGGGTTCTAATCTACCTAACAATCACTATAATTCAACAACAACAATAAATTAATTACCGATGCAAAGCCCTAATCAACCCATAAAACATGGTTACTAATCCAATGTGCATACCGAAACAAGGAATTTTCAAATCCAATCCATAAATTGTGAAATCCCCAAGAAGAACAACTCACCTCTTGAAGCTTCACCAATGGCGGAGAAGAGAGGAGCTAAGAACAAGAAACCGGTTGTTGAAGGACGACGAGGCGGAGGCGGGAGCCGGCGAGAGATCTCGATTGCGTTCTCCGGTACGTCGAGGAAGGAGGAAGGGGATCGATGTGCTCGTGTCGATGGGGATTTGTTTTTTTTTTTATATTTACGTTATAATTTTTTAATTTTATGAAAAATGATTTAAAATTAAATTATTTTAATAAGTTTTAATTAGGGCCAAAATGGTATATCACATGAGATTAAATGAGACAGTGGCATTCAGATTATGAGATGGCACATAAGATTATTTTTTTACAGATAGTGGCATTTGGGACTGCTCCTCTACTGAAGCCAAATAATTCTACTGAAACTGGGTGATTTTAGACTGGTAATATATACATTTATGTGTCTGTGTTTTGCAAATGTATAGTTTTGGTAACACTTTTTATTATTTAAAGTGATTCTTTACCTAGAAAGTTCTTAAACGGAGGACTGATCTATGAGAAGAAATGTTGTGTTGAGCAATGGGGTTAATTCTTGTGGTAATTAAGTACTCACAACCAAAGGTTCTTCTTCTCAATTTGGTGGAAAATGCAGATATAGAGCATCCATAAGCTACATCATTTCCTCTTACATCTTACAGTTTCCAAGGAAGAGAAACCCCCTCTATGATTTTTTTTCCCTTATCTCCGGTCTACTGTTAACGCGAGTCACCACTTTCAAACAAATCCTATAGGCGAACAAGAGCGGCAGAGATTAGGGTCAAACGAAAACAAAGAATCATAGAGCAATGACGACGAGAGAACCGTTGGTGGGTTCGTTCGAGGTACTCTTCCAAGAGAAGTAATAATTATGTCCTTCATTACCCTAATCAAACGCATGCATGGCAAGAAATTTTCTTTACCAGGTACTTTAACATTCATCTATTATTTTCTGGTGACCAATGTCTCCTAACACAGCGACCAAGTGTAAGAGATGTTTGGAAGACAAAACAAGAATTGCGTACACGTCTCATCCATTGTTCTATGTTAAAGATTTGTCTTGTTGGTCTGGCGTGATGTTTATATGGTCGTTACAACATAATTTGGGTCTCAAATATGATGCAAGATATGTCATTTATTTCTCAAATATGATGTAAGATACGTAATTGTACCAAAATATATGGTGGTTGAACATATAAATCTTTCTCAAAAATTGGTTAGGGGATCAACTGAATCTTAAAAACAAAGTACACTACTTTTCATGAATATAATAGTTAAATCATAAATGGTCCTGGACTAACAATAAAAGAAATATAGTTTGGCTAACAATGTCATCTTAATGTCCTAGCTAGAGGTTAGGCTTCTCATATGATCAATACTTATCATCTTTGTTGTCCTATTACTCTACTTTTTTTCTCTGGAGTCAATGAAAATTACATATTCACCAATGAAATAAATCTCATGTTCTATGTTTGATAAGTAGATACAAAAATTTGAAGGAAATACAGTATATAAACTAAGATATTTTGTTATTGGCAAATCTATTGACATGGAAGCTAAAAACAAAACAATACAAAAAAACCATTTAATCAAATAAACTTGCGTGTAGCGAAGATATTCACCTAATGTCTTTAATTTTTGCATTTAAAAATGTAAATCCGTAGAAAAATTACATTTTATGACTACATACTTTTATTTAAAAACATATTTACTACTTCATAATTTTTTTTTTGAAGACATGTTTAGTATCTTTTGTTCATTACAGTGATGTTGTATGATGAAGCACTAGCAATAAATCAATATAGATTTAATGATCCAAACTAATTGGATAGAACATTTTATAGTTCGTAATTTTAATGAATTCTATAATAAAAATTTAGGATCTCAAATATGATGCAAGATATTTCATTTGTTTCTCAAATATGATGTAAGATACATAATTGTACCAAAATATATGGTGGTTGAACATATAATTTTTTCTCAAAAATTGGTTAGGGGATCAACTGAATCTTAAAAGCGAAGTACACTACTTTTCATGAATATAATAGCTAAATCATAAATGATCCTCGACTAACAATAAATAAAAAGAAAATTACTTGAAATAACCTTGAAAAATTAGTTTATTACTAAAACAACTTTGGTGAGCAAAGCTTGACTAAAATAACATTATTTTTTTCAAAAGACTTTTAACCCTATATCAAATTTTAAAATTACAAAGAATGCCATTTTGAATTATTTTTTGGAAGGAAAAAAACAATAATAAAATCTAAAATTCTTTTCTCTCTCACACAATTACCATCTCTCTCCTCACTCATGTTTTTTGCCTTCTTCCACCTCGACTTTTTACCTTCTTCCACCTCGACCGACGGTTTCAATTTCTGAAAATTCAGATCTCACCGCCGTATGCCGATCTCACCGCCGTACGCCGATTTCCACCAGGCCTCCGTCACTTCCTATCTATCTTTTGTTTATTTTCCTTTGTTTGGTCTCTAGCATTTGTGTCTTTTGGGTGTCTTCGGCGACGAGCGACGAGTTTTTCGATCGCATTTTCGCCGGTGTCTTCATCGGGTATGCCTTGTTTGATAGATTTTGTTTTCGTTTCTTTTTTTGAAACTTCTTGAAAAATACTTGAAACCCTAATTTGTGTTTTGGGATTTTTTGGATATTTTGTCAATTGGATTGATAATAAGGATGCAGCGGCAACAAACAGCTACACACTCACCTGGAACTTGGACATGGAACAAAAAGCATAAGCAACCGATTTTCAGAAAACGAATATTTTTTGTTTTCTCGATTGAAAATAGTGGTGGTGGAGAAAGGAAGGATTTGCGTAACCGGTGTCTGAGGGTTTCTAGCTTCGTGGGTCGTCGATCTTCTCCTCTCTAAGGATTACTTCGTCCATAGCACTGTCAAATGTTAAGCGTGTTGTGTATGTTTTCTCAGCTGTTGCACTTGCCATGAACCCTATGTGGTCTAAGAATCAAGTATTTGATGGAAGATTTTTAATTTGTTTTCCATATACGTTGAAATACTTCATGGTTAAGATTATGGCAGATTTGATATGAATTTGGCAGATTTATTTTCGTCTGGTATATGTGATGACATATTTATCTTTGTTTCATTTATTGTGTTAAAGTAGATCTTTGGTAAAATTATAACTTCCATAGCATAGCTATTCTCTACTGATTTTTTTCCGTCACGACGCCGATTTCGTTTGCTACTTCTTTCTCTGGTTTTTAATTTGATTTGAGATTAGAATTGAGGTAATGAATTGAATACAATTGGTAATGTCGTCAAAGCATTGAGCAACAAAATTCCCAATAGTTTATGTTTCGAAATTGACTATTAAACGCAGACGCAAATTGGGGGGGGGGAGTTGTAGATGTCATCAGTTAAATTTTGTCTTCGCATAAAATTGTTGTCAAATTTAGTGGTTATGTTCAGAATAAGCATATTAAATTATGCACGTGTGGATCTATAATTGTATGAATATAGAAGATTTTTAGTACATTAGAAAAAAACAAGAATTGAATTTTATTTTTCACAAGTCCAGTAATGAATTTTGAAAATTAGAGACAAATAAAATAGATGATGAATTCAATTAAATATAATGAAGGGTCAAACTAGAAAAATAATATAGAAAATTCACATAGTGTCTCGAATATAATATGAAATTGGATCAAACAAAAAACTTGTTATCACTCAAATTTTGATAGCTGTTAATTTATCTCAAAATTTTACTACATATTGAAAACAATCATGTTAGCGATGAGTTTAATCGGTTGCCTCTCATCCGTAACATTAATCTATATCTTGTTAAGTTGACGATTATTCATCATTTTAACAAGTTTCTATACTTAAAAAAATCGTCATGGAGTTCAAATGCATGGTGTAGTCGACGATTATACCTTACAAAAATATTTGATATGTTGATGTAAATTCATGTCATTACTGCGGCAGACTTATTGGTATTGACGCGGTAGACTTATTTATGAATCATGGTTTTTCCCGGGGTAAAACTGAAATTTCACAAAATTATTGGGATGTTGATGAAGAAAATCAATTGTCAATAAGTCTGCCGTTGTGGTTAATAAGTCTGCCAAACTAACAAATCTGCCATTTAAAATCTGCCACAACACAAATACATATCTACCAACAAAGGTTATTCTAGTAAGGGATAAGTCTGCTGTTAAAAACGACATAACCATGCTACCATTACGAATAAATCTACCGTGAAAATAAAAATATGCCAATCACTAAAATTAAATCTGCTATCACTATAGGTCTAGTCTAGTAATGAATAAGTTTGTATTAATCTGCCACCAATAGTAAAAAGTCTGCTACGATTTAATAAATCTGCTACCAATAAACTCAATAAGTCTGCCAATATCCGACAAATAAGCCGTCATTATTAACAAGCCTGTCAAACTAATCTGCAATACACTTTAAATCTGCCAGACATAAAAATATATACCATGTCGTAGCAAAATAAATCTGCCGTTCACTAAACAAATCTGCTGCCCGACGAACAAGTCTGCTAATCGGAAAATAAATCTACTCAAAACAATAAGTCTACTGTAAAAAAAAAACAAATCTGTCGTCCTCTAAAAAAATCTACCATCCTTAAATAAATCTGCCATTTTTACATAAGTCTACCACCTTTGGAACGACAGATTTATCACAGAGATTTGCTCTGATCTAAAAATTCCAGTGGCACCCTCCGTAATTAAATGACAGATTTTTTCGTAATTAAATGCAACTTCTGCTGACGTGGAAAAAAATAGTAATGGCAGTTTCGTACATACATTTTTCCTAACAAAGGGTTATAAAAGTATAATAGGCACGAAAACATTCTAGTAATTTTATAAAAATGGGGTTCAATTTAATAATTTTGATACATTTCAAAATTATTATAGTAACTCATATAGTTTGGCTAACAATGTCATCTTAATGTCTGAGCTAGAGGTTAAGCTTCTCATATGATCAACACTTATCATCTTTGTGGTCCTATATATATATATATATATATATATTACCATTTAATTTTAATAATTGTAATTTTTAATGTGATATAATTTTATTATAAATATGTATATTATTGAATAAATCATTTTATCTTAAATTTGTGATTCAATATTTTTAGGCATTTTTTATTATTCAAATATTTGTCCCGCACCATTTGTTATCCGTTTTCATAATTCAAATATATATGCTAGACCATCTAATCCGCATGATCTGTAATTAGACCATCCGATCTACTTAATCCGATTTTGTTCCGTCCGATCCACATGCTCCATGCCATTTAATTAGTTTTAACCATCAGTTTTTTATTTAAATATAACTGCATGCACTATAATAAAGAACATAAAGCAATACATTTCAATCACCCAATCAGGAATTTCACCACATTGTCCGTTTCGCCATTTTTCCACCGTTCCATTCAAGAAAAACAAAAGGACTCTTTGTTGGAGGAAGTGGTTAAGCGAAAATTTCATTTTCAACTTCTAGAGCCAACAATATTTGTGTATTGGAAATGAACAATGAATAATTATTCACAATGGACGACCCAACTACCAATTAAAACAAATTAAGAAAATTAAAAAAAAAATAGTGGAAAACAAAGAGACTCTTTGTTCGAATATATATCCAGTGAGAAAGTTGTAAAGCGAAAATCTCATAAAACCACAAAACCCTAACTAAAACTGATGTCCGAGAAACGTTTCAATACGCCGATGGCTTCCTCAAGCGACGAAGATGAAGTGGAGACTTCAACAGAAGGAAACTCTTCGTCGGAAGAAGAAGACGATGGTGACTCCTCTCGAAAACCATCTTTGAAGAAGCCAGAAAGTGTTGTCGCTGTCCCGGAGAAGAATCAAATTTCCGATTCCGAATCTGGGTCGGAGGAAGAAACGGATCCAGTCTCTGAAACTAAGAGAAAATATGGGATTGCGAAACGAGGACCGTCCGTTGAGAAATCTCTCACCGAAACCAAGGATTCGACAGTGAAGAATCAGGAATCCAAAAAGGGTAAATCTTCTGCGACCAAGAAGCGTTCTAGTGAGACAGATGGAGCAGCAGCTTCTAAGGACGTGAAGAGGGTCAAGAGAGTTTCAGGAGAGGACGAGAAAAAAAGTGGTGGTGGAGAAGAGACTAAGAAAACTTACTTCCAACGAGTTTGGAGCGAAGAAGATGAGATTGCGGTTTTACAAGGTATTATTGATCACAAAAATGATACCGGGGACACAAATGAATTTTATGGGTTGGTGGAGAAATCTATTAGCTTTGACGTCAGTAAAACTCAATTGACAGAAAAGATTCGAGCTCTAAAGAAAAAGTTTGAGAACAAAGTTCGTAGAGGGAAGAACGGAGAGGAACCAACATTTTCCAAACCTCATGATCGCAAGATTTTTGATTTGTCCAAGTTTATTTGGGGAGCTAATGGTATAGCTATTGAATCAGCTCTGAAGTTTATTGACAAGTCCAAGAAGAGTAGCAAGTCAAAGAAAGTTGAGTCTGTGAAGCGAGAGCTTATTTCTTCTTCCCCAAATGGTAAAAACTATCAAGACGAAGCATCTTTGCTTGGTATGACAGAATTGGATACAAAGTCTTATTTTCCTAAATCACTAGCACGTTTTTGTGTGGATGAACTTGCTGCTCAACAAGGATGGAGTATGCTTGCCTCAGAGGATAAGAAGATATTCGAGGAGCAGTGGAAAGCGTTGCAGCTTAGAGAATTTGAGTTCTATTCGGAGAAGAGCGGTTTCCTTAATGCAGTGGTAACAAAGATGGCTAAAGCATTCCGATCAAACCCTTAGATTTTTGTTTTTGCTTTTGTTTTTGCTTTTGGTTTTGCTTGTGACTTTTTTTGGTTTTATTTTCTATTGAACCTTTAAAGGGTTCATTTTGGAATATTTTCGGATTTATCAATATCAAGTAAGCATATTTGAACTTAAAAGTGATGCAATTTGAGTGTTATGTTGTTAATTTATACACAAAACATATTATGTCGAAAAACCAGGATTTTGGGGAAGAAAGTCGAGTTATGTGCGTGTTCTATTTGCTGGATTCTTTTTTAGCCAGTTTTTGTGAAACGTGAAAGTGGAAGGGATTATCATACCTTCGCTGCTCTTGGTAGTAACTGCTTGTTTCTTTTGTTATTTGTTCTTGTTTTATGTTTGAACATGCTAATTATCAATGTTTCTTGTAGCCTTTTTATGCATCTTGTATGAGTTTGTACTTGAGTAAGAATTCCAGAGTGAACAATTTCCACCGTCAAATGGAATATGTCCTGAGTGACCCACTGTTGATCGAATTCTTGCCTGCAGGTTTGGTGATGGAAAGATTTCCTTTGATTATTTATTCTCCAATTTTTTTTTGTTTGCTTCTTCTCACCATAGTAATAAAAGAGTTGCTGCTTTATCAAAATAGATTTAGATGTTTTTGTCTATTGTATTTCTTTCTTCTAGATAATAAGGTTACTACTAAGCCTTATAAAACATGATTAATGATCTGCTTGCCTTCCTTTTTTCTTTTTAAAAGATATTATCTCTTAGTTTTTTTGTTGAATCAGATTCATGACGATAAAAGAAATCCAAAAGACTTTCCACAGTTTGATTGAATTCCACAATGGTATTTGGATCACCTTTTCCTGTAGTGTTATTGGTAGTAAATCTACTGATAGATGCTATGATTTATTTGCTTTCCCCTATTAAAGCTTGTTGCATTCGTACCTCATTCCGCATTCGACTCTGCAGAACTGGGAGAGAGAGTTGGCCACATGAGCCCCACAGATGAATGTGGTATGTATGCAGTTCTACACGCACCATTGGTGCCTCTGTGGTATTTGTTTTTTTTTGTTAATGAAATGGTCTTCGTGGTAATTTGACGGGCATGTTATGTACTTTGGCACTTGCGAGCTCGAGCTGTTATTAGAGAGCACGAGTTTTACTTTTGATAAAAAGATGAAGAAAAAGAAAACTGGACAAATCAGTAGTGAAACAACGAGTTTTATTAAGTGGGAGCGCATGGTAACTCTTGTTGCCTAATGAGACATTATTTTCTCTCAGTCGTCTCTTTTTCTCTTTCATATGTACCTTAGTATCAATTTTCTTGGTCAGATTGTTGATCGACTAAAAAATAAGGATTCAAATTGCCATTCGATACAAGTTGCTTTCTTTTTGCAATTGAGACGCATGAACAGATTGCTTTCTGAGTTATTGCATTTAATGCCAATGTGTATCATCAATTTGCAACTCTGGCTTTCCACAATGATGAATCTATCTTAGATTTTGTAGAGCAAGTTCTTCATTTCTGTGACCAGCACTTGATTTTCCTTATCCTCGGTCTGCTTCTTGTGTTCGTAATCTACGTGTTCTAAAGAAGAAGAAGAAGCTGATCTAGGGGGGAGAAGCTGAAGCGCGGAGTCAGTGTCTGGAGAATAACAACTTACCGAAGATTAGGTGTTGCCAGCGACAACAACCGACTACGGAGAATAACAAGTGATGGACAAAGACCAGCAACACCATGCATCGATTCAAGTCTATGTTTCCGTCTCCGATTGTTGTCGTTGATGATAAAATCGAAATAGTAAGTAAGAAATCGTCCAAGTAGAAAAAGAGTCGAACTGTTTAAGCTTTTCCAATTATTGAAAAAGAAAATTAATGGAAAATTCTCTATGAAAAGTCTAAGAAAAATTTAACAAAATTAAATAAAATCATATACATAAAAGAAGAAGAACTCTCTCCATTTTTTTTTTGTTGAAAAATAAAAAATCGTACAGAGACAACAACCAAAACAGAAATAGAGCGGAAAACCGAATGACCCGAAACATGGCTAGAACACCAAACCTCCACAACTTCTAAACACTCGTAGAACCCCTTAAGACCTAATTACTGAGGGTCCAAGATGACGACCCAAAGATAACGGAATCCTCCTATAGTGAATAAGCACTACCTCTCAAAGCAAACTTAGGTTTCATAACCTAACAAGAAACTCCATGAAGAAAAATTGGACCAGACTTTCGAGTGCGGCGATGTTGTCCAATTACTGAAAGATGCCTCGATAGAAACCTGTAGAAATACCAGATTTCTACCTCTCAAAGCAAACTTAGGTTTCATAACCTGACAAGAAACTCCATGAAGAAAAATTGGAGCAGACTTTCGAGTCCGGCGATGTTGTCCAACGACTGAAAGACGCCTCGATAGAAACTTATAGAAAAACCAGATTTCGAACAAATTTGTAATGTAGAGACAAGGAGCGAAAACAAGCACCACACCAAAGAGAGCCGATCTCAGCTAGCCGAGAGAGACCACCGAACGAAACCGGCGAGACACCAAGAAAAACACCGAGGATGAAGAGAAGCCAGCTGGATGAGAGACACCCAAACCCTTTATTTGGATGGAAGAAATCCCCACCAAAAGGAAGAGGTTATTATCGCGGGCAAATAAACAAAACCAGATGGGATTAGCTCCACTGGAGCCACCAGAATCTTCGCCATGACGAGCTACGACGAAAAGCTGACCAGTGAGAAGGAGTAGATTTGGAATCGAGGTTAAAGGCGGAATGGGAACAATGGCGTTTACAGCTGAGGCGAAGCCAAGCCACACCATCGAGCATCAGCATCGGTGCCATCAGCCTCCAAAACCCTAACTCCGGCAAGATCTAACTCCTCTGAGCACCACCATCTTAGACTGAAACTTGAACCGCGAAAGCAACCGAAACAGAGAGGAAGAGATATAGACGAGGAGAGACCGGCGGTGATGCTGAAGGAGCCGCAGACCACCGGTCTCCGACAGAGACGACAACAAGATATGGTTTTGAGGCTTGGCGGCTGCGAGAGAGAAATTAGGTTTTCTCGAAAACGAGTTTAGTTAAAACGAAGAACTCTCTCCATTTATGCTCCACATTATTACTTTAAAAATTGTCATGTGTCTTAACAAAAAACAAATCTTTTACGATTCCAAAAACAAACATTTCCTCACGATTCTTCGGCATCTATCCTCCACGGTTTGACAAGTTTAAATGCAACAGATACGAAAATAGACGATTACAGTTTCAAACATTACTAAATGATTTATACGACTGGATGAAAACAAAAAATATATGCAGTAACGTTTTAACATGAACCTAGCAAAATACATCCAATATATAATTTATATAAGAAAACCAAAATATGCTATTATTTTTTTTTAATGAAATTCTAATTTTAACTAAATCATAAAATAACCAAAAAATAATATTTTCAAGAAATTTGGAACATTTTTTATACAATAATTTTTTATATATCTTATTATATAAAGATTGATTCGACTACTTTATAATTAACATGATCGCGACACGTGTCAGTTAATCGGTCAGATTTTGACATGTATAAAAAAATTTCCAATTAGATTTTGACATGTAATCATATCTATTTTAAAAATATATTATTATTATTATTTTTTTTTTTAAATTCTAATTTTAAATAAATCATAAAATAACCAAATAAATTTGTTTTTAACAAGTTTGGCATATATTTTATACAATAACTTTTCTTATATTTACATCTTTATACAATATTTTATATATTTTATTATATAAATCTAGACGCGTTCGACATGAACGCGACACATATGCAAAATTATAACTCACCAGATGGCGACACGTATAATTGTTAATTTAGATTGTGACACGTGTTAATATAAATAATATAAAATGATAGAAATTTTCCTTCTGAAAATATTAAGAAATTTCTTTTTTATATGTTTTTTGAAGAAAGTTTTCACTAAAGATGAAATAAAATATATGATTAGTAATTCAAAAAAACTATAAAAAGGAAAAAAAACATATTATTTTCAGTTTGTAAAAGTATTATTAAAAAAATTTATAAAAAATGGGAAAAAGAGATTATTTTCAGTTTCTAAAAATATTAAGAATTTTTTTTCTTATATGTTACTTGAAGATAGTTTTCACTAAATAATGAAATAAAATGTAAATATTTTTTTAATTAAAAAGTAAAAGCTAAACTTTGCTAGGATGTAAAACTTAGGTTTGGTATTTGAGTTTAGCGTTTAGTTTTTAGGGTTTATAATTTAGTATTAAAGGTTAAAAATTAGGATATCCGGACCTTGAAATTTTATTATCCGAATCTGGATGAGAGACACCCTAAAGAAAAAGGAGAATAAGAAAGGGTGATTTACGGCATATTTTGATTTCCGGCAGATTTTAAATTCAATTATTGGAAAGTGTCCGGAGAGTTTAATCGGAGACTTCTTCAAGCGTCATTGCCAAGAAAGCTTTGTCAATATTTGCCATCACCGTCACTTCAGCCAAGATGTCACAGAAAAACACAGATTGAGAAAGACTCTTCCCAAGTAGAGTTCTTAAGAAAAAATAAGCGGCGCTCAAAAACCATACCAAATCTCCAAAAAACTTTCCCAAAAACAGAAAGATAATAAAAAGATTCGCCAACAAGTGTTTAAATCACGAAAAACTCACAAAAAGAGGGAAACAACCGAGCCAAAAAGCTTTTCTTTCAAAACCCAAAGACTCTAGATGGACTAGAGAGTCCTAAGTCCTATGTAGTTTTGTTTAAACGCCAAAAATCACTCTCTCCCTTTTAAAATATAAAACTAGGTGATTGTATTATTATTAAAAAATTAATATAGTTTTATATTAATACAATTGGAGATATGTGGACTGCAAATCATTGAGATAATTATGCAATTGCAAATATTATTTTTTTTAAGCTTTTCATCAAGTTAAAATGTTTATTAATTTTATTATATTTAGTCTAATCATGCGGTTTAGCTAAAAAAATTAGATGAAGCCGAACACGGCTTTTAAATTTGGACGCCTATTAAATCATTATAACATATATTAGACAATATCTATAATATTGGACTTTTTATCAAGTAAAAATATTAAAATGTTTTAAATTTTTGATCAAGTTAAGATAATTCCAATATTTTAACATTTTTATCAAGTTAAAATATTTATAATATTTAAAGTTTTTGATAAAACTAAAATATTTATAATATTTAATATTTATCGAGTTAGAATATTTATAATATTTTAGTTTTTTTTATCAAGTTACAATATTAAAATATTATTAATTTTACTAAATTAAAATATTTATAATATTTATCTTATTCAGTTTAATTATGTGGTTCAACTAAGGAACTGAAACAAACATTTAAACTTGGATGTCTATTAAGTGAGACTTCCTACTCTTATAGTTCCTCATCATTTCAGTTCTTTATAATATGATTTTGGAAAACTAATCATGATATATGATGTTGGTCTTTGACATAATATTATTTTTCTTTATAGATTGAATAATTTATATTCATTTTTTTTAAATTCAAAGAATAACATATACAAAATAAAATCTAGTTTTTTTAATCATATGGATGATGTGATAATTCAATATATTACAAAAATAAGATCAAATAAAGATGAAAGGTGAAACATATTAATTTAAACTAATTAATGTGACACAGTTGGATATCAAATCTTTTTTATTCAATTTAATTGGGTGTTAAATATTTTTTTAAATAATTAAATGGTTTTTATTTTTATTTAAGAATAACTAAAATAATAATATAAAAAATAAATGTCTATAAGTTATTGGGGTTGTTTCAAAAATAACCCAAAATTTGTGGTCAACCCCAAACATAACCCACTTTTTCTTCCTCTTCATATTTTACCACTTTTTCACAAATAAATCTCTAGCCTCTACAATTATTCACGAAAATGCCATTATGATACAATTTTTTTTTTTTTTTTGTAAAATCCAAAAATAAGTAAAAGACACAAAAAACCGCATATATCAACTTATTTACGAAAATGCCATCTTCATCAATTTTTCAACCACCATGAACAACCAATTTGGAACTCTAAATGCTTCCCCAACCGATTGTTGAGCTCTAAATGCTCAATGTTTGTGCTCATAACCTCTTCATCTTCCATTTCCTCTCCAATTTCATACAAAAACCTTTCTAGTTTTTGTTATAAAAAATTTTCTCTCATAACCTCATGTTTTCTTGTGGTTTTTGCATCTAAAACGGCTGGGCTTATTTGTTACCGGTGAGATTCGAAGTTTCAGGTGCTCGACGAAGCTAAAAACGAGCTCGAACGGCGGAAAAAGGTAACATCACTTGATTTTCGCTAATTTCAGATCTGTTTCGCGATAGCAGACTTCACCTGAAGTCTAGGTGAAGTCTGCTAGTCGACGGAGAGGTTAGATTTGCAATTGACCATTTTTAAAAATATCTGAAGGAGACTTCACCTGAAGTCTGCGCGTTCTCCTTTGGAAACAAAAAAAACTAGTGCAGACTTCATATGAAGTCTACGTAAAAGTGAGGTTAGTTTTGCATTTGACCAAAATTTTGACTTTACATAGAAACTTCACATGAAGTCTGCTCAAGCCAGACTTCTCGTGAAGTCTACTCTGTAAAAAATCGAGGTCAATTTTGCATTTGACTGAAACTTTGACTTTTATAGCAGACTTCGTGTGAAATCTACTCTGTACGGAGAGGTTAGTTTTGTATTTGACCAAAATTTTGAACAATTGACCAGGAAAAACATTAATTCGCAGACTTCGGGTGAAGTCTGCGACTTATTTAATTAAATAGTAGACTTCAGGTGAAGTCTACTATTTATTTAATTCGAGATTTTGGTCAAACACAAAACTAACCTCTTTTCGGCGTTTCGGCGCAGACTTCACCTGAAATCTCCTTTCGGTAGCAGACTTCATTTGAAGTCTGCGCCATTTTTACGGTTTTCCGCGTATTTGCGCAGACTTCAGGTGAAGTCTCTTCGAGAAAGTCAAACTCTGGTCAATTGCAAAACTAACCTTTTTATTTGGTAGACTTCGGGTGAAGTCTGCTCTTATAAAGTGAAACTTCTGGTCAAATGCAAAACTAACCTGCTTTTACTGAGGAGACTTCACCCGAAGTCTGCAAACTCTATAGACTTCGGGTGAAGTCTACTTCGTGATATGCCTTAATTGCAAAAGTAACCCAAAGATACAGACTTCTCCAGAAGTCTGCTCTGGAGACTTCTGGAGAAGTCTGTATTTTAAATTTTATTAAAAATCCATTTATATCTTATTTATAATTAAGGTTTTTCGATTTTCTTGTTTTGACATGTGTATTAGTTATTGTTTTTGCTTTTGTATGAGTTTGACATGTTTATGTGAAATATTAATGGGAGAAATCAATTTTTTTGTTTGATTAGCCTTTAGCTCATATGTGTAGACTTCGTTTGCAGTCTGCATTTTAAATTTTATTAAAAATACATTTATATCCTATTAAAAAATGCATTGAGTATGTTAATTTTTTTTTTTTTTTATGTATGATTTTGACATGTTTATGTGTTATATTTATAGGAAAAAATCAATTTTCTTGTTTGATAAGCATTTAAGTCATTTGTGTAGACTTTGGATGAAATCTGCTTCACATTTTCTTCTCGCTAATGAGGTTTTTATATGTTTTTTTGTTATAGATTATCCACCAAGTTTAGTATATGATCGATCAAGAAATAGAAACTTGGTGGGATTTGGTTCAAGCTCCAAGTTGGATTTGGTTCATCTAGAGTCATTTTAACTCCAAGTTGGATTTGGTTCATCTAGAATCATATAACTGAAGAAATGTATGTTTACGTTTGTTATAGCTAGAAGCCATATTATTGTGAATTGGTGCTCTCTCTTTTTTTTTTTTTTGACATGTGTTAAGTATTCTACTCTGTACAATTTTATTTTGGTTATTTTGGTTAAAAAATGTTAAACAACGAGCTATTTTACTATCTTTTTGAATAGTCGGAAGGAAACATGTATTATAGACAAGAAGTATTATAAATTTTTAATGAAAGGTAGATGTTTATAGTACAGCAAATCGAGAACCCAACCCAAAAAATTGATCAAAATGTACAAAGCTGTTTTCTTCTGTTTTCAAAGAGTAGAACGAGGAGATAGACAAGGGAGAGTATTGATGAATCTTCCTAAAAACATTATTACACCTACACGACATAGCTGCAACAAACATCGGTTTCATGCTCGCACAACATACCCATCTCTTGCTTCTACACCACCGGTCTGTTTGGTTTCGGATGAGCAGGATCACGTCTTTTGATCTCTGATTTCTTTCTTCTCCTACGGCATTTTGTTACTCCTCCAGTAATCCCTTGGGGATTGGCATTATTGTTCCAAGCGTTGGGGAAAACACCATGACTCTGTTGTGGATTTTGATGAGCAACTTGTGTTCTGTGCAAGAAGCTGATACCAAACTATCATTTTACATACCTTATTGATTCCACCACGAGCGGTTACCTCAACGAAAAGCTTGTGCAAGTCCAAATCTATCCATCCTATGATCGGAACCCTACAATCACAAATGAAATATGTAGAATGGTGAAATCTGGAAGCTATAATGTGTTGCAGCCAGACAAGAAGCAAAAGGAACAATGCACACAGACAAGAAATCCATAATGTGGTATAAACAGAGAATCTCATGCATTGGTAAAACATTAAAACTTTTGTAGTTCATGCTGAAAACATAAAGCATGAATTATCATCAATCCAAGTGCTTAAATCTCAAAGATGGAGACTTTCTGAAACACAGATTTCTATCATAGTCAACAGATAACCACTGAAATTGCTCTCATAAGTAAGGAAGGATAAGGGAAAAGAATAAACTTGCATGAATTTAGTACCCAAGAGAGAGTGTAGCCTTTCCAAGGAAGAAATGAAAAGCTTAGGGTCTGCAACCACAGCTTCATACGTTGCTTTAGGGGCTATGCAAATATTGTTCATTGGCACTGACCCTTGCTTAAGACAAGAGCTTGATGCCATTCCTTACACAACCAAAAGACAAAAGAAAAAGAAAAAAGAGGTAAGCACTTTAAGATCATTTATCCTCTTTAACAACCACTAAAACCTTCTTCAGCATTTACTTTCCTGCTTATTAATGAAACCAAAGTCAGAGACTTTAAGACTCTGCAAATGTCTCACTCATAAAATATCCATTGTACGAACATCTATGTGTATTCAACCGTAAAATATAATCCACAAAAAATGCAAATGAAGAAAAAACTTGAAGGAACAAACATATGATGTAATAACAACCAATAAAAGAAGCAGAAAGAGATTGCAAATTCCGAAAAAAAGAAACAATAAAGGCTTTAAGGAAAAAGCTGTAAATCCCCTCCATGAATCCTTCTCCTCCTGTTTCTTCTATGTAAAACAAAAACTGAATAGACAGATTGACATTAAATGTAAAAGCGATTTGTGCTAGAAAAGAAACCACGCTTTGTGGATCGAACCTGGATTGTTGGACCATCAGCTAATGGATCAGAGTACGAAACCCCGAGTTTGATTAGTCGGAACCACACGAATCAAGCACTTTAAGAGCTGTTGTCGAAGATTTGAATCGCCAGATGTGATTTTGCTTACTTTGCCTTGCCTTGTATTCAGATCTGGAACAAAGCAAAAGCAAAAAAGGATTATAATTTCTTCGAAAAACACAGATCGGAGACAGAAAGAGAACGAAGAGATACCTGATGGGCTTTGAAACGGTGAGAGTGTGTTCGGCAGAAAACAATGATGTTTTTGTATGCGACGGAGAAGAGGTTTCATTCCTCGACAGTGAGTTTGTCTTTGTCCACGGCTTGGCGAGGATGATGCTAATACCGCCACCATTTCACTATGTTGTTAGAAAGACACAACGGATTGAAGAGGAAGGTGGCCGTGTGCAGATCTGTAGGAGAGAAAAGGACGCGGCAGAGGTTAACGACTACAGAGGTGTAGTGCCGTTTGAGAGAGAGAGATTGTCTAGGTTTTTTTTTTTACAAATTAGGGTTATCTAATAATAAGTTTCTTTATATATAAGGGGTAAAAAACACGGTTAGGTTAAAAACACGGTTAGGTAAAAAACACGGTTAGGTTAAATTTTCGGTTTAGCAGACTTCATTTGAAGTCTTCTAAACCCTAAACTCGTAGTAGACTTTGTTTGAAGTCTGCTAAACCCTAAACGCTATGTAGACTTCACCTGAAGTCTCTAAATTGGTATAGACTTCACCCGAAGTCTGCTACCCGAAAACATAAATCGAATATTTTCAATGGATTATTCAAAACCCTAAATAAATTTTATATCAAACATTCAAAACGTTTAATATATTCATAATTTAACACTTTTATGAAAATTTAACATTTTAAATAAAAACATTATAGACCCTAAATCGAACCCTAAATGTAAAAACATGTTTCCAACTTATAATGTCAAACCATTACACATATTTCATTATTAGTATGTATTTCATTTATAATATAATTTTTCTTTATTGGTTTAATTTGATTCAATTTTATGAAATTTTAATTTTTATACTTCACAATTGTTTATAGTTTAGTTATGAATATAATTTTTTAATCAAATTAATTTTTGTTAATTTATAAATTTAAATATTATATGTAATTATGTAGTAGACTTCTTTTGAAGTGTACACAGTGCGGTTAGACTTCCTGTGGAGTTTACGAGTTCGACTTCTAACTAAAGTTTACAGAGCAGACTTCTCTATTACGTTGCAGACTTCTCGAGGATTAAAACAGTAATTGTGTGCTGCATTTTTTGTTTGCTCATAAGGGGTGTAATTGTAATTTCACTATCCCTTTGGGTTACTTTTGCCAAACATGAGATAAGGGGTGTACATTTTTATTTAAAATGAAATTTTGAGTCATTTTTAGCAAAACCCCCTAAATTATTTAGTTAAAAAAAATCAAATATACTAAAAATATATAGAACTGCCACGTAGGATTCAAATGTTTCTCTTTTAATATATTAAAGATGTTTAGAGATTTTTTTGTTTTAGAATATAAGATGTATAGTAGTGTAGTTTGCATAAATATTTTATGGGCAATTCTAAACAATAACATACTTTTAAATTTTTTTTCCAAAAATAGCATAGCTAGTTTTTTGGTTGCTAAAACAAAAACTCCAAAGACAGTTATAGAATGCATTTAAACGAAATTTGGAATAAACGACCAAAGTTAAGAGCTTGAATAGTAACTACGGAAATAAAACTAATAAACTTATTTTGGTCATCGGTCAGAAAAAAACAATTATAGAATGCACTTAAAAAAAAAGTTGATGAACAATTTCATCACATAACATATTCTCCTCTTACAGAAAATGTCTCCCAATTTTATTAATCACCAATTCTATAACTAAATTTATCAAGACAAGCAACAACAGAAACATAAAAATCAGCAACTCAAGTACGAATCAATTAAATCATCAAGTTTGTTCATACTTTACCGTTACCACAATCAATGTTCATGTCCCGCATGACCAGAAGATGAACCATCACCGTCTTGCGGTTCTTGCCCCAACCGTAAGAGAGCCATATCGCATAATATATCATGCAACTCGACAAAGAAAGCTTTTTCTCTACAAAAATGTTTTCTATTTATTTACGTAAAACGTTTTTCTTTATGTGTCCTTATAAACTTTTAGAAAGCATGAAGAAACATAATAATGTTCTTCGTGATTAAGTTTGATAAATATATGAGATATGACTTATTGAAAAACACTAAATTCGTCATCTAAAAAAAAAAAAAAAAAAAGTTTAAGGTCACGAGTTCAAATACCGGCAAGAGGAAAGGAACTAACCTAATTTGGTCTTGTTTTAAAGAAACTATGGATTTTAAAACTTCGAACTTATTGGTTACCAAAAAAAAAAAAAACCTTTACATAAACTAGGTGATTCCCGAATCACTTTCACAAATTTTATTATGACATGACAACTCACTAAATTTAGTCACAATCTTACATAAAAATAAATCTTTATTAAGAATTACGTTTATGTAAATAAACAAATTAAAAAATTCGTTTATGTAAACTAAACAAAGTCAACATGACTCGGTGTAAGTTCGAGTTCAACTTTCAAAACTTCTGGGTCAGTGGCAACGGTGGCGAAAGCTTCAGAACAGCCAGCATTGACAAACCTCGACCATATCCATCACTCCAGGGATTATGTGGTTGTTGTTGAGTCAGTTTCAACGGAGGTTGACAAGGTCGATGTCTCATCACAGAAATCGCCTCTCACTTCCTCTCTGCATCTCAGAGCTTGGGCTAAGCCAATGTCGACTCATTCTTCTTCAATCCCATCACCGATGTCCATTCTCCGGGAAGCTGGATCGAACCTTGTTCAAGGCCTCTCTTCCACTACATCCTGGCCTTCTATCTCTGACAGTAATCGACCCCATTCTCATCATCTTCATGGATTTGCTCAAAATCCAGAGAAGACAAATTCATGATGGACCCAATTCTCAAGCTTTAAAGGAAACCTCCAATGGCAGCCTTCCTCCTCAGAAGCCTCGTTTCCATTGGCCGGCTAAGATGAATCCGCAAGTTCGTAATCTTCACCGTGCCACTACTCCCATCTACATGGAAGACGGAACACCCAAGGTTATAATTCCTAACCATGTTTTCCTTAAAGGTTTGGAAAACCAAAAGGAGTATGTTTTAGGCCAATTCTATAGGTGCTCTGCTCCGTCTGGAGCTCTCATACATGCGGTTTTAAACCACATTTGGGCAAAGAAATGTCGGATCTTTACCTGAAAGCTCAGTGAGTCATCCTATTTATTCTACATTCTGGATGAATCAACTCGTACTTGGGTCCTTCAGAGAGGACTATGGCATGTAGATGATTGTTTTTTGTTTGTTGCACATTGGTCTCCTACAACTTCACTAGAGCTCCCTGAGATATCTACTGTTCTGGTGTGGGTTACCTTGAAAAACTCGTACTTGGGTCCTTTATAATTTTGTTTGTTTCGACAATTAATAAAAACTCTATTGATATGCTATTATTTGCTCAACAGATATAGATAAACATTGGGTATATTCTAAATGGGTAACAAAACCAACCTTACCCACACGGTGATACAAAACCAAGTTAGATAATCAAAGGATTGATAACTGGAATTCGATACAAAACCAACATAATCGGCACATTTTTAAGATTGATTATAATCGAGGAACGTTCCATATTATTTGCTAATTAAAACTGAAAGTAGAAATATTTGGTAATATTATTTGCTAATTGTCTAGGTTTTTTTAGTAAACAAAACTGGTGAATAGTAGAGCCCAACCAGGAAATAAAAAATCGGACCTTGTTAGTTGAACCATAAAAAAAAAATAGTTTTGACCTCATGATGTTTTTATTCTTGATTCATTTAAACAAGATTGCCTTTTCCAATTTTTTAAAAGGAGAATAACAATTACCGAAAGATAAATTCAATGACCATATATATTGGTAGACATTGCATCTTCAATACTTTAATAACGTGTGATGAAGTGATGAATAGATCAAATTTATCGAATCACAAGTTTAATATATTAAAATTAAAATAAATAAATAAATCATGGATAAAACCAGGTTATTAAAGTATTGAAGATGCAATGTCTACTAAGTAGTTTTTAGCCATGTCATTTGTTATTGAAAGACATGTCATCATTGTTCGAAGACATGTCATAGTTTTTGTTTTCTAAAGCTAATGAAATTAAAACACCTGAGTTTTTTTCAATAATAGCACTTCCCAAATAATAGCAAGATGATGCTTTAGAACTGGTTTTCATTTGAGAACTCCATGAGAAACCCTCTCTCTCCTCAAAAGATTGACACATGTCATTTTATAAGTGGTTCACAATTTTGTGATAAATCATATTCTTCATAGTTTAGAATATTAATGAAATAGTTTATATGTTGTTATTTTTATTTTTTATTCTTTTATAAATTATAAAATAAAATTATCTATATATCAAGCTCCATTATGCATAAGTTTAAATTATATATTAATATTATTTTTAATTGATATTACTTAAGGTTAATACAAAATATTAAATTAATATTGTTTAGTTAATACAATAATATAAATTTAATATATTTTTTGTCAACATTTTGATATTTTAATTAAATCATAGGAGAATTTCAAAAATGCCACTTTTGAAATATCATTTTGCAAAAATGCCACCATGAATTGTCCATTTTCAAAAATGCCACAAATTAATGATTTTTCAAACTCTAAACCCTAAAATTCTAAACTTTTAAAAGGGTTTTGATCCTAGCAAACTCTAAACCCTAAAATTAAACCCTAACATAACATAGTTAACATAAACATCGATGATATTTTGAATAAATGATATAATATTAGTGGTATTTTTGAAAAGATTTTAGAAATGTGGTATTTTTGAAAAGTGGCATTTCAAAAGTGGCATTTCTCAAAAAAATTCTTAAATCATGTCTAATTATTGCTATTAAAATTAGGATTATTAATATTTATGATTTTATTATTGTTATTTTTATAAATAAATATAACTAATTAATACAATTGATATATTTAAGATGTAATTTTATATTTTAAAAATATTAACATAAATTTAATATAAATTTTTAAATTAAATAATATTAAAAATATTAATATTCTATTGATAAGAAATCCAATGGGTATCTCACAAATGGAGGAAGTGTTCTCAACTTAAAATCCGTCTCCTCCTATTCCTCTTAATATCCCTTTTAATTTATTTGCTCGAAGCTTGAACTTTGTAAATATTGCTTCTGCATGGCATTCATTTTCCTCGCCAATTTCTCCGCCTCGCAGTCGGCAAATCTCACTTTATTCCGATTATCTCTTTGCATTGGGTAAAAATGTTAAAGAAGAAGAAGATTTTTCTAAGTATCTAGACAATGAAGCATAAGGGTTGTAGGGAGAGAGAAGAGAGAGAGAGGTGTTGTAGTGGGGAAGAAAGCAATGGTCGCAGTTAGGGTTTCAAAGGAAATCCCAAAAGCAGTTATATTGGGAGACTTTGACTCATGTTGTTCAACTTCGAGATCTATTTAGGCTTCTTTCTGTTATTCCTTAAAATAATACAAGTAACCATTTTTTCTCTTCCCTTCTTTGTCTCTAATTCACAATCTGGTTTTAGACCAATTTTTGGGTGTTAAATGGTGAAACTTTTTGCCTCTTTGGTGCTGAAAGATTTAGTTAGAAAGGCAGAATTTTTTTTTGGAATGGCTTAGCTTACTGTGGAACTTGAGAACCAGGACTATTCTTCTCAGTTATTTAGACATAAATTAAAAAGAAAAGAAAACAATGAGTTATGCACTGGTCTTGTCTGGTTATATTGTTTATTAAGGAGAAGAATGTGAATCAATATGTAAAGATTTAATCTTTTCCCCCTTTTCTTGTAGATTTTCAGGAAAACAGATTTGTGGGTTTTCAAAGTTTACCTGCAATTGTGCCTGAGGTTATGGTAGATTTCTTGCTAGAAAAATTTGTATCGAAAAGATGATATTCATGAGTCTTGTTCTCAGATGATGTTTCAGTAACACAATGTTTATGATGCAGAAAAGGTATAAAACTCACTTTAGTTCATGTAGATTAAAAAAAAAACAGCTTTCTTGGTTAATCGAATCATAAAGAGTTGGATTTGATTTAATGATAGTATAATACAGATAAATGTGAGTATATAAAAAAAATGTGCTGCACTGATGGATTTATTGCTGCTGAAGCGGATCAATGGCTCAAATGCCACCATCTCTTCGAAATTGATCTAAAATGCCACCGTTATAATAATTAATTTATTTATGATTTTCTAAAACCCAAAACCGAGGAAATACTTGTATGTCCTTCATACTTCTCTAAAATTACCAACCCAACCACCCTAATACCCACCCGAACCCGATGACCCGTGAATACTCACCCAATCTACTTATTCCCAAATAATTAGGGCTCGGCACTAATTTCACAATTCTCTTCGTCTCTCTCTTCCCGCTCCCTCCGCCTCTGTCTTCTACTACGTACGCCTCTTCGTAATCCTCTTCGTCACTCTTCCTATCTGCATGTCTTCTCCTCCGTCCACCTCCTCTCCCTCTTCGTAATCCTCTTCGTCTCTCTTCTCCTCCGCCAGTCTTCTCCTCCATCCTTTCCTCTTCCTCCTCCTTCGTTGTCGGCCGATTGATTTCTTCTCAAATGCAAAGGTAAGCGAAAGTCGACATCTCTTCTTGTTCAACTGTGAATTGCATAAAAAAAATTAGGGTTTTGGGAAGAAATGAAGAAATGAGCGGTTCCTAATGATGTCGGATATTATGTATTCAGAGATGGATTTGGTGAAATACGCAGCAAGGGAGTATGAGTCAACACAAGGCCGAAGAAATCCAGCCCAAAAAGAAGCACAAAAAGAAGTTGATCCTCCTCAGATCAGTCCAGAAAGAAACCATACTCCCCTCCAGAGGAAAGGAACTCAAATGATGGGCCGTCAGATGATGGAGACGAAGAAGAAGCGGATATGTCTTCACCGTCGAAGGTACTGTATACATGTGCTTTACTTGAGATTAAGAATAGTACACATTAAGGAAATTTGTTAGAAAATTAGAACCATTTAACGGTGCATCTGAAGACAACTAGTACAACTTAGTATTGGTGTGAGGAAGTAGTTAGACGAGTGTAGTTGGACTAATTTTTGTTCTGTTACAACTTCGGACAACTGGAACAACTAAGTATTAGTCTGTTAAGAAAGTATTATTTGGTTCAACTACGTAATACTAGGTTGAACTAAGTATTGATTGGATCATCTATTTATTAAAACTGTGTTTGAATTTGCAGGATACCGATGATGATAGCCAACCAATGCAACCAGAGAAACTTTTCTTCGGTCCAACTGAATATACCAGGCCTTGTAAGATAGAAACGAGGTGTTATGTGAACCAGGCGGTGGATTTGATAAAGAAACTTCCATCCGAATTGAAATGGTTCACAAAGCATTCTCAGTTTAAGCATATATTTCACATGGCTAAGGAGCCAAACTGTAAGCTTCAAGGCATGTGGATTCCGCTCCTTCGCACAGCTTCTACGGATAAGCAAAGAGAGTGTTGGTTTGTGGTTAATGGAGTCCCTATTAGGTATTCCTTGAAAGAGCATACGCTGTTATGTGGATTTGATTGCCATGAATACCCGGAAAACTATGAGAAATTGGGCGACTTTAAGTTTGTGGAAAGGCAGTTTGGAAGGAAAGATAAAATAAAAGTCGCAGACATGGAAGAGAAGCTAGAGTCAATGCAGAGCTGTGCAGACAGGAGGAAGATGGTTGTCTTGTATTTCTTATGCAAAGTTTTGAAAGCAAAGTCTAAGGTTAATGGATCCATAGAACTTTTCTTGCTTAGAGTTGTTGATGATTTAGAGGTGTGTAAAACATTTCCCTGGGGGCATTATACATTTGATGATTGTATCAATGAGATCCAGCGCATGATGAAGAAGTTCAAGGGCTCCGTGAAAGCAAAAGCAACATGGACTTTTTCTGGTTTCATTCTTCCTCTCGAGGTAACTCTTAGTTGTGAATATTAAAGTATTAGTTTTATGATTTTCATTTTGTGATATTGTAACTCTATGTGTAGGCTCTGGCATTTGAGTGTATTCTTGATATTGGACGCAAGTTTCGAGAAGATGTAGCCGCAGAGAGTGACTGTCCAAGGTTCTGCAAGCATAAGTTTACATAAAGTTCCATGAAAGGTTTTCCATTGGAAAACATAACTGAGGCGATTGGAAGTACTAAGGTTAGAGTTACTCCTCATAGTTGGTTATATTTGTATTTGTTATGAGTTTAATTTGAAGTTATATTCACAGAATATTACTAGCATCTTGGAACCTGACTCGGATGAGGAAGCTCTTATGGCGCGCATCATAGACGATGATTTTGATGATGAGATAGGTTATATTGATCCAATTGTTGACAGCTGGGAAAATCATCTAACCGTACATAAGAAGAAGATATGATGGAAAAATCTGTACGACTTGGATGTGGCTTCTCGATGTGTCCCTGAGAATATTACTAAAGTCCCATAATAGGAACCTAAAAATGTTGCATCAGTCTTGGAGCTGCAGAAAGCGATGGAGAAAGGGTTTAAGGAAATCATGGAGAAATTTGATTGCATAGATGAGAGAGTTAAAGATGTTGAAAGTTTTGTGAAGGAGCAGCGAAGCAAAGAAGTATGCAAGGATGGTGAACCGGAGTTGGGAAACCTGTTTAGGCAACCAAAGCAGATAATCATGTTGGTGAAACCGGAGTTGGGACACCTGTTTGTGTATACGAGCCAATTGTTCCTGAAACCAATCAAGACAATGGTGAGTGTTTTGTTTAACTCTGATGGAGATATAGCGTAGTTTATGTTGTTCTTAAAATATGCTTTTTGAAATTTTGATGCAGCTGAGCGTGGTGGTGGTGATAACGGGAATGAGAGAGGAGGAGAAGATGAAATAGAGGTTGAGATTCCTCCTGGTGGTGAGGAGGAGCAGCCACCTGAACCTCCAAAAAAGAAACAAAAGGGAAAAAGGTGAAGTTTCTTCCTCCTAGGGTAGCTGAGAAGAGGACTGTGAAACCATCAAAGGCTGTTTGCAGTCTGTTTGATGCTGGTGAGCCGAAAAGAAAAAGCAAGAAGAAAGGCTAAAGAGAAGTGTGATGTTTTTTAGAACAATGAATCATGTGTTGGTCTTTGTTTTGGTTTGGTGTTTATGTACTTGTTTTGTATTTTTGTGTTGTGTTTATTAGGTGCAACTGATAACAAACCATACTTTTTTCAGTAATGTAAGTTATTGGTACAAATGGGTTTATTAGGTACAACTGAAATCATAATTAATACAACTGGATTACTTGGTTTTACTGACAACTGGATTACTGGTACAACCGATATATAACTAAATACAACTAAGGTACAACTGGATTACTTCAAATTAGAAGACCTTTTGGAAAGAATGAAAACTAAAAGATCTTCATCCGCATTAAGACACTACAACCAGCACAAATAACATGAATAACATGGTTCTCTTCTACTTAAACAAGTAAAAAACCGTAACAACAAACAGAAATAAATCCGCAAGACCCGCAACTAACTCCTTCAGCTTTGCAATCTCATAAATATTGTTTTGCATCTGCACACACATTGTCTCCAAATTAGTATCATCGCCAGAGGCCAAGACACGTCCAGTTCTTCCAATGCTTTGAATATTCTCTGTTTGCTCTTCAATCTGCAGCCTTAGGATAGTTAGTTCCTCCTCAACAGCGTGATCCCACCATTTCTGAATGTGATAGCCAGGATCCTACACATAAATCCCACGATATTGCATCCCAAAATCACAAATGTCATACATTAAATTAGCGATCTCACCTCATGCAGCCGGAACGTAAAGAATCTCCTCCCTGGGTCGGTTTCTGTGAAAGATGTTTCCTCTATCACTTGTCCACCGCAGGAACACCGCTTCGGAATTCCAAATTCACCATCAGCTCTGCAACATCCACTATTAAAACTTGCTTCGGAGGAAGAGCTTTGACTGTAGCTGAATCTTCCCATATCACTGTAACAAGAAAAACGAAAAGCTTTCTCATCCAAACGCATAATATGGAAATCGCTTAGATCTAGGATTCCTAAATCACGAATCCGAATTTAACTTACCTTTCTCGAGCTTATCTCTAATTAGGAATCGCGAATCAAGCCCAGAAAATGAAGAATCAGAATTTCTTTCTATATCTCTCTCGATTTCTCTCGGATCCCCTTTCTCTCTCTATCTTTGAGATTACAAATAAAAATGAAGATTGCAAAAAAAAAAGTGATTTTAAATTATTTAGGAATTAGGGGAAACTGAAATATTTTAAATTTCGAAATAATTGAAATCTTTTGGGAGCCAAATTCCGACATTTGGCAAGATAAATTAATAAAAAATGTGTGTTATGAACGTAGTTGTACCTAAGTGCCCAGTTGTACGAAGATCCTAATGGTTGTATTTTTTTGATTTTAGCATACTTGTAGTTAAACCTTGATATAAATTATTATGTTTTTGTTGTACACATGATTTTCGACTATTACTTATCATTTACAACATTTTCAAAGTAAAATTTGTACAAAATCATATATTTTGCCTTTTTGCATCATAATGTGGTTAATATTAACAAAAGCTTACTTATATGATAAGGTGTGTTTGATGTGAAAACAAGAATATGTATTAGAAAATGTTAAATTCATGTTATCCATAGTATTGATTGTTTCCTTATAGTTTATAATGTGTTTGGAGTTCTTAAGCGTCTTATTTGTTTATAGTTTTGAATAAGTGTTGAATATAAATTTTTTGTTCTTTATTAAGTTTTAGCTAGTAGTTGAACCATAGGAACACGGTTTTACCAATTTTGTAATTACTTGAACCTTGTTCTTAGTTGAACCTTGAGGAATACAATTGTACAAACCCGGGAAATACAAATACATAATTGTTCTTAGTTGAACCTTAAGGAACACGGTTGTACAAATACAGACACACAAATTAAGCTTCACTACCATTTTCGCTCTGCAACCACCTCTCCAAGTCTATGCCAGGCACAGACTTGTTAGTCGTCTTTCGGCAATGTTCTCCGGTGGATGGAAACCGATGTTCTTGATTTCTTCCTGGTTTTTTGGTGTAATCCGGCGGTAAGGCGAACAATTCTTGTATATCATCAGGAATACTCCAATTAAACTCATGCGGCACTAGATAATCGTCCTGCAATATGCCAATGCCCACGTCTCAATCAAGTATATTTCGAGCAGAGATCATAGATTTGGATATTCGCTGTTCTCCCTTCCTTCCTCATGAGTGCCATGTTTACGGCTATTGCATCGACACAAGCATACTTGTCTATATCAAAAGATCTACAACAAATTTTCCGTAACAAGTCCACCAAATAAGTCTTTCCATCGAGTCCAATAACGCTGTATTGAAGCTGGAAGCTGTTTAGTTCAGTCACCAATAAGAGCGTTGCAATTGCACATCGTGTGTGCAATTCGTTCTCCACATAAGGCACAACTTTCTTTGTGTTCGATGCAGTAGCAGATTCATTCCTATGTATGTTAAACCATTCAGAAAATTTGTCAAGAATCGCATCAATCATTGGTAATAGGGAGTACTTCCTGGCTTTCTTAAACACACTGTTCAGAGATTCTGCGAAATTGCTGGTGTCTATGTTGTACTTTTCTCCTCGAGAATTGCACCTTGCCCATTTATCCACCTCTACACTCTTATCCAGATACTCAGCGACTTTAGGAAACCTAATCATGAAATCACCATACTCTCTGTCGAACTCACTCTCAGTATAAATATGAGCACACTCCCTGAATTTCAGTGCAACTAGATCTTTGTTGACGTTATGAACTTTTCCTCTCACGTTTTGAGACAAATGCCATATACAGTGTCCATGGTGGGAGCTCAGATACACCTTACATACTACCTTTATGATGCTCTGATACACAGAGTGTTAACCCTAAAATATCACTGCAAGTGCACAACAAATGAAGTAGTATTTAGGGATCGAATCCACGAGAACCAAGTGAAACGCTACGAATTATAATGGATGAAACTAAGCTAGGATGCAATATGGTTGTTTGTTGAAAAGTGAAATAAAATAGCAATGTAAAACGATGTAAATCAATTAAAAGCAAGTGTTAAGTCTAGGGCAATTCGCAGGAATTCAGAAATCTTGAACTAGACAATTATTCAGGAAATGATAAAGCACAGTCTCAAACTCAAACATGAATTTATAACTAATCCACTTTCATGGTATCAATTATTTTATCTAGCAACCTAAGAATCTAAACTGTCGTTTGATCTTAGAATTCTAAACAAGCATTAATGAGTAGGTTTGATATGTTCACAAATTGCCTTAACATCAGTTTTCGTTGGCTAAGGACAATTTGCTCACCTATGTTCTATCAAGCAACCTATAACACTTTTGATGAATATATTAAACCTAAAATCAGAGATTAAGTGATCAATTCAATCTAAGCAATAAGAACAACAATAGGTGAAGACAATATAAACCCCTATCTATGTCTGATTCAATGATTCATAAACTCCTTTGAAAACCCTAAATTTAACTATAGAACTACTCAAACATGAAGATAATCAAAACAACGGAAGATGAAGAAAAACTCATAATAAATTAAAGGGGTTCAGAAAAACTTCTCAAAAGTGCAGAGTTAGAGATTCGTCTCCCCGGTGCTTACAAATTGCAGAAAACCAGAAATCTATGTAGTGTAGAAAGAGTATGAAAAGCTTAGCCTAAAAAATGGCTTAAACTCGAATATATATATATTAAAAACGTTCTGGCAGAATATAAATGGCAAAACCCAGTAAAAATAGGAAATTGAAAATTTCCTTTTTCTGGGCGAAAAGGCTTGGATCAATCGATCCATGATTGGATCGATCGATCTGCATGTTGCTCGATCGATCTGAAGCTGAACAGGTCGATCTGAAAAGTCTCACGGTTTTGGATCGATCGATCTAAGTTTCTCTGGTCGATCTAAATTGTTCCGTTGTTTTGGATCGATCGATCCAACCTCTTTTGTGCTCATTTTGCTTCATTCTATGCTCCTAATGCCTTAAGTTCCTTCCAAACGTGTTCAAACCCTGAAAAGTCACTAAAACCATAGAAACGACTCGAAAAACCATTGGAAACATGGGTTAGAATGCGTAAAAACGCAATACATCAACTCCCCCAGACTTAGCGTTTTGCTTGTCCTCAAGCAAACACTAAGTATAGAGTCGAGGTTTGAAAATCACGGGAACTCACCTTCTCTTTAGAACGTTGTAATGACCATTCACCTTATGATCCACATATTACAAAACCAATCTCAATCGAACTACTATGTACTTCTCCACAGACATTCGCAGCTTTCCAGATTCAACCCACAATTTCACAACGTCATCCATAAGCCTTTCATTCCTGGGTCTCATAATGCCAAGAACCCTATAGACTCATTCCCGTCCAATGCCATGACAACCATCCATACAATCCTTGGTACTCTTTCTCTCCCCCAGACTTATTCTTTGTTCTCATCTTTTTTTTTTTTCCAAAGTGTAGGCGAATAATGGTATCACGGGAAATTTTCCTAACCTCGCTTCCAACCTTTGTGTGATCATTCCTCTCGAAGTAAAATACTGGGATCACAGGAAATTTTCCTAACCTTTTACTCAAGAGAAAATCCTTTCATCTTTTTTGCTTTCTTTCTCTTTTTTTTTTTTTTTTTTTTACTTTAGAATAAGGGAGAAGAGTACCATTATGTTTCACACATGATGCATTTGTCAGGCAACGAACGAGGAGTCAAGCCCTCTGAATATCAATCACGTCTGATGAGGTAAAAGGAAGAGCTCAGAAATTAGCTCGGGTTTAGTGGATTCTGTTGGAAATGTGGATGTCTCTAGTTAGCTGGTCAGTCTTTGGATTCTTCATTAGTCAAATATGAATAGATTATGCAATAATGGTCACTAAGATAGAAAAATCAGACAACATACCAAGAGAAATATCGTAATACCCAACAAAGTTTTAACTCAATAAAAACATCAAAAGGACTCAAGAGAAACAAAACAAAGAAAAATGGCGTTAGTCCCAACAAATAAATCCAATTCGAATTTTCTTAGAAAATATCCAAAAATTTCTTCTAAATTCCAAATTTCAAGTCCAATCACACAAATCAACGAAACAAAGCATGGCGGGGTTCGAATTCATCCTAGAATACCATAGCAAGCCACGAAAATCACCAAGAACAAACCACAAAACCCGAATTCCAACTTTTGAAAAATTATTTTCGGACTGAAAAATGGAAATAGAGACTCATACCTTTGCAGATCGAGTGTGAGAGTTATCGAATCAGAGAGAGGGTTAAAATCCGAGTTGTGAATGTTGTGAATGTTGCATCCACAACTATCACTTTCCTCATTGCTTTAAATCCTTCAATGCTAGCGCCCAAAGCGATGAATATGTACTTGAACTTTTTTTATGCATCCAATTTCACACTTGTTACTGTACCAGGATTGACCTTCTCTAGCATGTACATATAAGAATACAACGTCTTATAGCCTTTTCAGGACTGCCATGCACATCATTAACATCTAATTTTTTTTCCCTCTCAAAGCGGTAGAGTAGGACGGTAGCACACCAAGTCTACCTTGAACAATACTCATGATATTTTTAGGAGTTGGGGTGTCGAATTGACCTAGATAGTCTTCATGCAGAATAGATGCTACTAGTCGTGGTGTGTCTTTCCTTTTATTACTGCTTGTACTCGCAACAGCCCGAGAGCATGTATGCATCTTTCTGTATACTCTAACACTAAAATAATCTGATTTCTTAATTTTCGCAACTCGTACATACCATTTACAACCTTGTTTTGCTTGATGGCATCGTAGCATAAGTCGCTCCGTATCCGACTTAACAGTAGCGACGCCAAAACAGTTCTTATGTGAAGCTCTGTCAATCAAATCTTGCACTGCCTCCTTAGAACTAAATTCTTGATCCAATTCAAGACCCGTACCATCTTCCCATTCTTCAACATACTGACTTTCTTCTACAGGACGTGGAAGGTCAACATCTTCATGCATACCATCCAAACTGTTATCGACATGGTTGTCCACAGCCGCGAAATTGTCACGTGATACATTCTCACAATCGTCATTAACCTCAGTCTCCATCGGTTCGTTATGTTGTTCATCTGCGTCCGCTGTGTACATAGTAAGGATACCAGCATTAACTACATCATCAGCTCTGCCATTTGAAACCAGCTCCCCATAATTCACACCAAATGAACTTCCTCGATCCACTCTTGAAAGTTGCCCGCCCCTCTGATTTATTTCCAAATCTCTGATTACCTCCACATGCAAAACAGATCTACGTAGCGCTTTATCCAATGTCGTTAGATAAACAAAAACGTCATCATCATCTAAAATATATGACTCTCTCTAAGGATTAACTAACAACGGAATGTAATTCAATTTCAAGTTCGTCGTAGTTTCATCTATCGCAATCTTTCTGCATATCTTATTTATTACCAACGAATAAGTTATCTCCTCCAAAGATGAGGGCTTAAACGATATACCGCAGATGGAATTTTTTGAATTCCATTTATACTCCTCTTCGTTATGTGAATAGTATCCTCCACAATCAAAATGTATGTTTGTGTGGTTGATGCTCATTGTCTCCTGAAAATAGAATAAAAACTCAATTAGCAATTACACAATGTGTCAGAGTAATACTATTTGTACCAATTGTCCTCTATCGTTCAGTTATACCATTTGTACCAGTTGTCCTATATCTCTCAGTTATACCATTTGTACCAGTTTTCCTATACCTCTCATTTATACCAGTTGTCCTATATCTCTCAGTTATACAGTTATACCATTTGTACCAGTTGTCCTATATCTCAGTTATACTATTTGTACCAGTTGTCCTATATCTCTAAGTTATACAGTTATACGATTCAATAACTACAATCAATTAATTACCGATGCAAAGACCTAATCAACCCATAAAACATGGTTACTAATCCAATGTGCATACCGAAACAAGCAATTTTCAAATCCAATCCCTAAATTGTGAAATCTCCAAGAAGAATAACTCACCTCTTGAAGCTTCACCAATGACGGAGAAGAGAGGAGTTAAGAACAAGAAACCGGTTGCAGAAGGACGACGAGGCGGAGGCGGGACCCGGCGAGAGATCTCAATTGCGCTCTCCGGTATATCTAGGAAGGAGGAAGGGGATCGATGTGCTCGTGTCGAAGGGGATTTGTTTTTTTTTTTATGTTTACGTTTTAATTTTTAAATTTTATGGAAAATGATTTAAAATTAAATTATTTTAATAAGTTTTAATTAAGGAAAAAATGGTATATCACATGAGAATAAATGAGATAGTGGCACTTAGATTATGAGATGGCACATAAGATCATTTTTTTACAGATAGTGGCATTTGGGACTGCTCCTCTGCTGAAGCCAAGAAATTCTACTGAAACTGGGTGATTTTAGACTGGTAATATATACATTTATGTGTGTGTGTTTTGCAAATGTATATTTTTGGTAACACTTTTTATTATTTAAAGTGATTCTTTACCTAGAAAGTTCTTAAACGGGGACTGATCTATGAGAAGAAATGTTGTGTTGAGCAATGGGGTTAAATCTTGTGGTAATTAAGTACTCACAACCAAAGGTTCTTCTTCTCAATTTGGTGGAAAATGCACATATAGAGCATCCATAAGCTACATCATTTCCTCTTACACCTTACAGTTTCCAAGGAAGAGAAAACTCCTCTATGATTTTTTTCCCTTATCTCCGGTCTACTGTTAACGCAAATTACCACTTTCAAACAAATCCTATAGGCGAACAAGAGCGACAGAGATTAGGGTCAAACGAAAACAAAGAATCATAGAGCAATGGCGACGAGAGAACCGTTGGTGGGTTCATTCGAGGTAATCTTCCAGGAGAAGTAATAATGATGTCCTTCATTACCCTAATCAAACACATGCATGGCAAGAAATTTTCTTTACCATGACTTTAACATTCATCTATTATTTTCTGGTGACCAATGTCTCCTAACACAGCGACCAAGTGTAAGAGATGTTTGGAAGACAAAACAAGAATTGCGTACACGTCTCATCCATTGTTCTATGTTAAAGATTTGTCTTGTTGGTCTGGCGTGATGATTATATAGTCGTTACAACATATTTTGGGTCTCAAATATGATGCAAGATATGCCATTTGTTTCTCAAATATGATGTAAGATACGTAATTATACCAAAATTTATGGTGGTTGAACATATAATTCTTTCTCAAAAATTGGTTAGGGGATCAACTGAATCTTAAAAGCGAAGTACACTACTTTTCATGAATATAATAGTTAAATCATAAATGGTCCTGGACTAACAATAAAAGAAATATAGTTAGGCTAACAATGTCATCTTAATGTCCGAGCTAGACGTTAGGCTTCTCAAATGATCAATACTTATCATCTTTGTTGTCCTATTACTCTACTTTTTTTTCTCTGGAGTCATTGAAAATTACATATTCACCAATGGAATAAATCTCATGTTCTATGTTTGATAAGTAGATACAAAATTTTGAAGGAAATAGAGTATATAAACTAAGACATTTTGTTATTGGAAAATCTATTGACATTGAAGCTAAAAACAAAATATTACAAAAAAACCATTTAATCAAATAAACCTGCGTGTAACGAAGATATTTACCTAATGTGTTTAATTTTTGCATTTAAAAATGTAAATCGGTAGAAAAATTACATTTTATGACTACATACTTTTATTTAAAAATATATTTACTACTTCACAATTTTTTTTTGAAGACATGTTTAGTATCTTTTCTTCATTACAGTGATGTTGTATGATGAAGCACTAGCAATAGATCAATATAGATTTAAAGATCCAAACTAATTGGATAGAACATTTTATAGTTCGTAATTTTAATGAATTCTATAATAAAAATTTAGGGTCTCAAATATGATGCAAGATATGTCATTTGTTTCTCAAATATGTTGTAAGTACGTAATTGTACCAAAATATATGGTGGTTGAATATATAATTCTTTCTCAAAAATTGGTTAGGGGATCAACTGAATCTTAAAAGCGAAGTACACTACTTTTCATGAATATAATAACTAAATCATAAATGATCCTCAACTAACAATAAAATAAAGGAAAATTACTTAAAATAACCTTGAAAAATTAGTTTATTACTAAAATAATTTTGGTGAGCAAAGTTTAACTAACATAACCTTAATTTTTTCAAAAGACTTTTAACCCTATATCAAATTTTAAAATTACAAAGAATGCCATTTTGAATTATTTTTTGGAAGGAAAAAAACAATAATAAAATCTAAAATTCTTTTCTCTCTCACACAATTACCATCTCTCTCCTCACTCAGCTTTTTTGCCTTCTTCCACCTCGATTTTTTGCCTTCTTCCACCTCGACCGACGGTTTCAATTTTGGAAAATCCAGATCTCACCGTCGTACGCCGATCTCACCGCCGTACGCCGATTTCCACAGGCCTCCGTCACTTCCTATCTATCTTTTGTTTATTTTCCTTTGTTTGGTCTCTAGCGTTTGTGTCACTGGAAAATAATAGGTTCATCTTCTCTGCGACTTTTGGGTGTCTTCGGCGACGAGCGACGAGTTTTTCGGTCGCATTTTTGCCGGTGTCTTCATCGGGTATGCCTTGTTTGATAGATTTTGTTTTCGTTTCTTTTTTTGAAACTTCTTGAAAAATACTTGAAACCCTAATTTGTGTTTCGGGATTTTTTTGGATATTTTTTCAATTGGATTGATAATAAGGATGCAGTGGCAACAAACAGCTACACACTCACCTGGAACTTGGACATGAAAAAAAAAGCATAACCAACCGATTTTCAGAAAACGAATATTTTTTTGTTTTCTCGATTGAAAATAGTGGTGGTGGAGAAAGGAAGGATTTGCGTAACCGGTGTCGGAGGGTTTCTAGCTTCGATCGTTGATCTTCTCCTCTCTAAGGATTACTTCGTCCATAGCACTGTCAAATGTTAAGCGTGTTGTGTATGTTTCCTCAGCTTTTGCACTTGCCATGAACCCTATGTGGTCTAAGAATCAAGTACTTGATGGAAGATTTTTCTTTGCATTGGGTAAAAATGTTAAAGAAGAAGAAGATTTTTCTAAGTATCTCTTTTCATTGGGTAAAAATGTTAAAGAAGAAGAAGATTTTTCTAAGTATCTAGCGAATGAAGCAGAAGGGTTGTAGGGAGAGAGAGAGAGGTGTTGTAGTGGGGAAGAAAGCAATGGTCGCAGTTAGGGTTTCAAAGGAAATCCCAAAAGCAGCTCTACTTGGGAAATTTTGACTCATGTCGTTCAACCTCGAGATCGACTTAGGCTTCTTTCTGTTATTCCTTAAAATAATACAAGTAACCATTTTTTCTCTTCCCTTCTTTGTCTCTAATTCACAATCTGGTTTTAGACCAACTTTTTGGTGTTAAATGGTGAAACTTTTTGCCTCTTTGGTGCTGAAAGATTTAGTTAGAAAAGCAGAATTTTTGTTTGAAATGTCTTAGCTTACTGTGGAACTTGAGAACCAGGACTATTCTTCTTAGTTATTTAGACATAAATTAAAAAGAAAAGAAAACAATGAGTTATGCACTGGTCTTGTCTGGTTATATTGTTTATTAAGGAGAAGAATGTGAATCAATATGTAAAGATTTAATCTTTTCCCCCTTTTCTTGTAGATTTTCAGGAAAACAGATTTGAGAGTTTTCAAAGTTTACCTGCAATTGTGCCTGAGGTTATGGTAGATTTCTTGCTGGAACAAATTTGTACCGGAAAGATGATATTCATGAGTCTTGTTCTCAGATGATGTTTCAGTAACACAATGTTTATGATGCAGAAAAGGTATAAAACTCACTTTAGTTCATGTAGATTAAAAAAACAGCTTTCTTGGTTAATCAAATCATAAAGAGTTGGATTTGATTTAATGATAGTATAATACAGATAAATGTGAGTATAAAAAAAAAATGTGCTTCACTGATAGATTTATTGGTGCTGAAGCGGATCAATGGCTCAAATGCCACTATCTCTTCGAAATTGATCTGAAATACCACCGTTATAATAATTAATTTATTTATGATTTTCTAAAACCCAAAACCGAGGAAATACTTGTATGTCCTTCAAACTTCTCTAAAATTACCAACAAACGAGGAGTCAAGCCCTATGAACATCAATCATGTCTGATGAGGTAAAAGGAAGAGCTCAGAAATTAGCTCGGGCTTAGTGGATTTTGTTGGAAATGTCGATGTCTCTAGTTAGCTGGTCAGTCTTTGGATTTTTCATTAGTCAAATCTGAATAGATTCTGCAATAATGGTCACTAAGATAGAAAAATCAGACAACATACCAAGAGAAAGATCATAATACCCAACAAAGTTTTGACTCAATGAAAACATCAAAATGACTCAAGAGAAACAAAACAAAGAAAAATGGCGTTAGTCCCAACAAATAAATCCAATTCGAATTTTCTTAGAAAATATCCAAAAATTTCTTCTAAATTCCAAATTTCAAGTCCAATTACACAAATCAACGAATCAAAGCATGGCGAGGTTCGAATTCATCCTAGAATACCATAGCAAGCCACGAAAATACCAAGAACAAACCACAAAACCCGAATTCCAACTTTTGAAAAATTATTTTCGGACTGAAAAATGGAATAGAGACACGTACCTTTGCAGATCGAGTGTGAGAGTTATAGAATCAGATAGAGGGTTAAAATCCGAGTTGTGAATGTTGTGAATGTTGCATCCACAACTATCACTTTTCTCATTGCTTTAAACCCTTAAATGCTAGCGCCCAAAGCGATGAATAGGTACTTGAACTTTTTTTATGCATCCAATTTCACACTTGTTACTGTACCAGGATTGACCTTCTCTAACATGTACAGATAAGAATACAATTTCTTATAGCCTTTTCAGGACTGCCATGCACATCATTAACAGCTAGTTTTTTTCCCTCTCAAAGCGGTAGAGTAGGACGGTAGCACACCAAGTCTACCTTGAACAATACTCATGATATTTTTAGGAGTTGGGGTGTCGAATTGACCTGGATAGTCTTCATGCATAATAGATGCTACTAGTCGTGGTGTGTCTTTCCTTTTATTACTGCTTGTACTCGCAACAGCCCGAGAGCATGTATGCATCTTTCTGTATACTCTAACACTGAAATAACATGATTTCTTAATTTTCGCAACTCGTACATACCATTTACAACCTTGTTTTGCTTGATGGCATCGTAGCATAAGTCGCTCCGTATCCGACTTAACAGTAGCGACGCCAAAACAGTTCTTATGTGAAGCTCTGTCAATCAAATCTTGCACTGCCTCCTTAGAACTAAATTCTTGATCCAATTCAAGACCCGTACCATCTTCCCATTCTTCAACATACTGACTTTCTTCTACAGGACGTGGAAGGTCAACATCTTCATGCATACCATCCAAACTGTTTTCCACATGGTTGTCCACAGCCGCGAAATTGTCACGTGATACATTCTCACAATCGTCATTAACCTCAGTCTCCATCGGTTCGTTATGTTGTTCATCTGCGTCCGCTGTGTACATAGTAAGGATACCAGCATTAACTACATCATCAGCTCTGCCATTTGAAACCAGCTCCCCATAATTCACACCAAATGAACTTCCTCGATCCACTCTTGAAAGTTGCTCGCCCCTCTGATTTATTTCCAAATCTTTGATTATCTCCACATGCAAAACAGATCTACGTAGCGCTTTATCCAATGTCGTTAGATAAACAAAAATGTCATCATCATCTAAAATATATGACTCTCTCTAAGGATTAACTACCAACGGAATGTAATTCAATTTCAAGTTCGTCGTAGTTTCATCTATCGCAATTTTTCTGCATATCTTATCTACTACCACCGAATAAGTTATCTCCTCCAAAGATGATGTCTTAAATGATATACCGCAGATGGAATTTCTTGAATTCCATTTATACTCCTCTTCGTTCTGTGAATAGTATCCTCCATAATCAAAATGTATGTTTGTGTGGTTGATGCTCATTGTATCCTGGAAATAGAATAAAAACTCAATTAGCAATTATACAATGTGTCACAGTAATACTATTTGTACCAGTTGTCCTCTATCGCTCAGTTATACCATTTGTACTAGTTGTCCTATATCTCTCAGTTATACCATTTGTACCAGTTGTCCTATACCTCTCATTTATACCAGTTGTCCTATATCTCCCAGTTATACCATTAGTACCAGTTGTCCTATATCTCTCAGTTATACTATTTGTACCAGTTGTCCTACATCTGTAGATTTGGTGAACTCGGGTTCTAATCTACCTAACAATCACTACAATTCAACAACTACAATCAATTAATTACCGATGCAAAGCCCTAATCAACCCATAAACCATGGTTACTAATCCAATGTGCATACCGAAACAAGGAATTTTCAAATCCAATCCATAAATTGTTAAATCCCCAAGAAGAACAACTCACCTCTTGAAGCTTCACCAATGGCGGAGAAGAGAGGAGCTAAGAACAAGAAACCGGTTGCAGAAGGACGACGAGGCGGAGGCGGGAGCCGGCGAGAGATCTCGATTGCGCTCTCCGGTATGTCAAGGAAGGAGGAAGGGGATCGATGTGCTCGTGTCGATGGGGATTTGTTTTTTTTTATGTTTACGTTATAATTTTTAATTTTATGAAAAATGATTTAAAATTAAATTATTTTAATAAGTTTTAATTAGGGCCAAAATGGTATATCACATGAGATTAAATGTGATAGTGGTATTCAGATTATGAGATGGCACATAAGATCATGTTTTTACAGATAGTGGCATTTGGGACTGCTCCTCTGCTGAAGCCAAGAAATTCTACTGAAACTGGGTGATTTTAGACTGGTAATATATACATTTATGTGTCTGTGTTTTGCAAATGTATAGTTTTGGTAACACTTTTTATTATTTAAAGTGATTCTTTACCTAGAAAGTTCTTAAACGGGGACTGATCTATGAGAAGAAATGTTGTGTTGAGCAATGGGATTAAATCTTGTGGTAATTAAGTACTCACAACCAAAGGTTCTTCTTCTCAATTTGGTGGAAAATGCAGATATAGAGCATCCATAAGCTACATCATTTCCTCTTACACCTTACAGTTTCCAAGGAAGAGAAACCCCCTCTATGATTTTTTTCCCTTATCTCCGGTCTACTATTAACGCGAATCACCACTTTCAAAGAAATCCTATAGGCGAACAAGAGCGGAAGAGATTAGGGTCAAACGAAAACAAAGAATCATAGAGCAATGGCGACGAGAGAACCGTTGGTGGGTTCATTCGAGGTACTCTTCCAGGAGAAGTAATAATTATGTCCTTCATTACCCTAATCAAACGCATGCATGGCAAGAAATTTTCTTTACCAGGTACTTTAACATTCATCTATTATTTTCTGGTGACCAATGTCTCCTAACACAGCGACTAAGTGTAAGAGATGTTTGGAAGACAAAACAAGAATTGAGTACACATCTCATCCATTGTTCTATGTTAAAGATTTGTCTTGTTGGTCTGGCGTGATGTTTATATGGTCGTTACAACATATTTTGGATCTCAAATATGATGCAAGATATGTCATTTGTTTCTCAAATATGATGTAAGATACGTAATTGTACCAAAATATATGGTGGTTGAACATATAAATCTTTCTCAAAAATTGGTTAGAGGATCAACTGAATCTAAAAAGCGAAGTACACTACTTTTCATGAATATAATAGTTAAATCATAAATGGTCTTGGACTAACAATAAAAGAAATATAGTTTGGCTAACAATATCATCTTAATGTCCGAGCTAGAGGTTAGGCTTCTCATATGATCAATACTTATCATCTTTGTTGTCCTATTACTCTACTTTTTTTCTCTGGAGTCAATGAAAATTACATATTCACCAATGAAATAAATCTCATGTTCTATGTTTAATAAGTAGATACAAAAATTTGAAGGAAATACAGTATATAAACTAAGACATTTTGTTATTGGCAAATCTATTGACATTGAAGCTAAAAACAAAACATTACAAAAAACCATTTAATCAAATAAACCTGCGTGTAGCGAAGATATTCACCTAATGTGTTAAATTTTTGCATTTAAAAATGTAAATATGTAGAAAAATTACATTTTATGACTACATACTTTTATTTAATAACATATTTAATACTTCATAATTTTTTTTTTTGAAGACATGTTTAGTATCTTTTGTTCATTACAGTGATGTTGTATGATGAAGCACTAGCAATAAATCCATATAGATTTAAAGATCCAAACTAATTGGATAGAACATTTTATAGTTCGTAATTTTAATGAATTTTATAATAAAAATTTAGGGTCTCAAATATGATGCAAGATATTTCATTTGTTTCTCAAATATGATGTAAGATACGTAATTGTACCAAAATATATGGTGGTTGAACATATAATTCTTTTTCAAAAATTGGTTAGGGGATCAACTAAATCTTAAAAGCGAAGTACATTACTTTTCATGAATATAATAGCTAAATCATAAATGATCCTCGACTAACAATAATATAAAGGAAAATTACTTAAAATAACCTTGAAAAATTAGTTTATTACTAAAACAACTTTGGTGAGCAAAATTTAACTAAAATAACCTTAATTTTTTCAAAAGACTTTTAACCCTATATCAAATTTTAAAATTACAAAGAATGCCATTTTGAATTATTTTTTAGAAGGAAAAAAAAAATAATAAAATCTAAAATTCTTTTCTCTCTCACACAATTACCATCTCTCTCCTCACTCATGTTTTTTGCCTTCTTCCACCTCGACTTTTTACCTTCTTCCACCTCGACCGACGGTTTCAATTTCTGAAAATCCAGATCTCACCGCCGTACGCCGATCTCACCACCGTACGCCGATCTCACCGCCTTACGCCGATCTCACCGCCGAACGCTGATTTCCACCAGGCCTCCGTCAATTCCTATCTATCTTTTGTTTATTTGCCTTTGTTTGGTCTCTAGCGTTTGTGTCTCTGGAAAATAATGGGTTCATCTTCTCTGCGACTTTTGGGTGTCTTCGGCGACGAGCGACGAGTTTTTCGGTCGCATTTTCGCCGGTGTCTTCATCGGGTATGCCTTGTTTGATAGATTTTGTTTTCGTTTCTTTTTTTTGAAACTTCTTGAAAAATACCTCAAACCCTAATTTGTGTTTCGGGATTTTTTGGATATTTTGTCAATTGGATTGATAATAAGGATGCAGCGGCAACAAACAGCTACACACTCACCTGGAACTTGGACATGGAACAAAAAGCATAAGCAACCGATTTTCAGAAAAGGAATATTTTTTGTTTTCTCGATTGTAAATAGTGGTGGTGGAGAAAGGAAGGATTTGCGTAACCGGTGTCGGAGGGTTTCTAGCTTCGTGGGTCGTCGATCTTCTCCTCTCTAAGGATTATTTCGTCCATAGCACTGTCAAATGTTAAGCGTTTTGTGTATGTTTCCTCAGCTGTTGCACTTGCCATGAACCCTATGTGGTCTAAGAATCAAGTACTTGATGGAAGATTTTTAATTTGTTTTCCATATACGTTGAAATACTTCATGGTTAAGATTATGGCAGATTTGATATGAATTTGGCAGATTTATTTTCGTCTAGTATATGTGATGACATATTTATCTTTGTTTCATTTATTGTGTTAAAGTAGATCTTTGGTAAGATCATAACTTCCATAGCATAGCTATTCTCTACTGAATTTTTTTCGTCACGACGCCGCTTTCGTTTGCTACTTCTTTCTCTGGTTTTTAATTTGATTTGAGATTAGAATTGAGGTAATGAATTGATTGAATACAATTGCTAATGTCGTCAAAGCATTGAGCAACAAAATTCCCAATAGTTTATGTTTCGAAATTGACTACTAAACGCAGACGAAAATTGGGGGGGGGAGTTATATACGTCATCAGTTAAATTTTGTCTTCGCATAAAATTGTTGTCAAATTTAGTGGTTATGTTCAGAATAAGCATATTAAATTATGCACGTGTGGATATATAATTGTATGAATATACAAGTTTTTTAGTACATTAGAAAAAAACAAGAATTGAATTTTATTTTTCACAAGTCCAGTAATGAATTTTGAAAATTAGAGACAAATAAAATAGATGATGAATTCAATTAAATATAATGAAGGGTCAAACTAGAAAAATAATATAGAAAATTCACATAGTATCTCGAATAAAATATGAAATTGGATCAAACAAAAAACTTGTTATCACTCAAATTTTGATAACTGTTAATTTATCTCAAAATTTTACTACATATTGAAAACAATCATGTTAGCGATGAGTTTAATCGGTTGCCTCTCATCCGTAACATTAATCTATATCTTGCTAAGTTGACGATTATTCATCATTTTAGCAAGTTTCTATAATTAAATAAATCGTCATGGAGTTCAAATACATGGTGTAGTCGATGATTATACCTTACAAAAAAATTTGATATGTTGATGCAAATTCATGTCATTCCTGCGGCAGACTTATTGGTATTGACGCGGTAAACTTATTTATGAATCATGGTTTTTCCCGGGGTAAAACTGGAATTTTACAAAATCATTGGGATGTTGATGAAGAAAATCAATTGTCAATAAGTCTGCCGTTGTGGTTAATAAGTCTGCCAAACTAACAAATCTGCCATTTAAAATCTGCCACAACAAAAATACATAAATCTACCAACAAAGGTTATTCTAGTAAGAGATAAATCTGCTGTTAAAAAACGACATAACCATGCTACCATTACGAATAAATCTACCGTGAAAATAAAAATTTGCCATCACTAAAATTAAATCTGCTATCACTATAGGTCTAGTCTAGTAATGAATAAGTTTGTATTAATCTGCCATCAATAGTAAAAAGTCTGCTACGATTTAATAAATCTGCTACCAATAAACTCAATAACTCTGCCAATATCCGACAAATCAGCCGTCATTATTAACAAGCCTGTAACTAATCTGCAATACACTTTAAATCTGCCAGACATAAAAATATATACCATGTCGTAGCAAAGTAAATCTGCCGTTCACTAAACAAATCTGCTGCCCGACGAACAAGTCATTTTTCATAACAAAAGGTTATAAAGGTATAATAGGTTATAAAGGTATAATAGGCACGAAAACATTCTAGTAATTTTATAAAAATGGGGTTCAATTTAATAATTTTGATACATTTCAAAATTATTATAGTAACTCATATAGTTTGGCTAACAATGTCATCTCAATGTCTGAGCTAGAGGTTAAGCTTCTCATATGATCAACACTTATCATCTTTGTGGTCCTATATATATATATATATATATATATATATATATTACCATTTAATTTTAATAATTGTAATTTTTAATGTGATATAATTTTATTATAAATATGTATATTATTGAATAAATCATTTTATCTTAAATTTGTGATTCAATATTTTTGGGCATTTTTTATTATTCAAATATTTGTCCCGCACCATTTGTTATCCGTTTTCATAATTCAAACATATATGCTAGACCATCTAATCCGCATGATCTGTAATTAGACCATCCGATCTACTTAATCCGATTTTGTTCCGTCCGATCCACCTGCGCCATGCCATTTAATTAGTTTTAACCATCAGTTTTTTATTTAAATATAACTGCATGCACTATAATAAAGAACATAAAGCAATACATTTCAATCACCCAATCAGGAATTTCACCACATTGTCCGTTTCGCCATTTTTCCACCGTTCCATTCAAGAAAAACAAAAGGACTCTTTGTTGGAGGAAGTGGTTAAGCGAAAATTTCATTTTCAACTTCTAGAGCCAACAATATTTGTGTATTGGAAATCAACAATGAATAATTATTCACAATGGACGACCCAACTACCAATTAAAACAAATTAAGAAAATTAAAAAAAAAAAGTGGAAAACAAAGAGACTCTTTGTTCGAATATATATCCAGTGAGAAAGTTGTAAAGCGAAAATCTCATAAAACCACAAAACCCTAACTAAAACTGATGTCCGAGAAACGTTTCAATACGCCGATGGCTTCCTCAAGCGACGAAGATGAAGTGGAGACTTCAACAGAAGGAAACTCTTCGTCGGAAGAAGAAGACGATGGTGACTCCTCTCGAAAACCATCTTTGAAGAAGCCAGAAAGTGTTGTCGCTGTCCCGGAGAAGAATCAAATTTCCGATTCCGAATCTGGGTCGGAGGAAGAAACGGATCCAGTCTCTGAAACTAAGAGAAAATATGGGATTGCGAAACGAGGACCGTCCGTTGAGAAATCTCTCACCGAAACCAAGGATTCGACAGTGAAGAATCAGGAATCCAAAAAGGGTAAATCTTCTGCGACCAAGAAGCGTTCTAGTGAGACAGATGGAGCAGCAGCTTCTAAGGACGTGAAGAGGGTCAAGAGAGTTTCAGGAGAGGACGAGAAAAAAAGTGGTGGTGGAGAAGAGACTAAGAAAACTTACTTCCAACGAGTTTGGAGCGAAGAAGATGAGATTGCGGTTTTACAAGGTATTATTGATCACAAAAATGATACCGGGGACACAAATGAATTTTATGGGTTGGTGGAGAAATCTATTAGCTTTGACGTCAGTAAAACTCAATTGACAGAAAAGATTCGAGCTCTAAAGAAAAAGTTTGAGAACAAAGTTCGTAGAGGGAAGAACGGAGAGGAACCAACATTTTCCAAACCTCATGATCGCAAGATTTTTGATTTGTCCAAGTTTATTTGGGGAGCTAATGGTATAGCTATTGAATCAGCTCTGAAGTTTATTGACAAGTCCAAGAAGAGTAGCAAGTCAAAGAAAGTTGAGTCTGTGAAGCGAGAGCTTATTTCTTCTTCCCCAAATGGTAAAAACTATCAAGACGAAGCATCTTTGCTTGGTATGACAGAATTGGATACAAAGTCTTATTTTGCTAAATCACTAGCACGTTTTTGTGTGGATGAACTTGCTGCTCAACAAGGATGGAGTATGCTTGCCTCAGAGGATAAGAAGATATTCGAGGAGCAGTGGAAAGCGTTGCAGCTTAGAGAATTTGAGTTCTATTCGGAGAAGAGCGGTTTCCTTAATGCAGTGGTAACAAAGATGGCTAAAGCATTCCGATCAAACCCTTAGATTTTTGTTTTTGCTTTTGTTTTTGCTTTTGGTTTTGCTTGTGACTTTTTTTGGTTTTATTTTCTATTGAACCTTTAAAGGGTTCATTTTGGAATATTTTCGGATTTATCAATATCAAGTAAGCATATTTGAACTTAAAAGTGATGCAATTTGAGTGTTATGTTGTTAATTTATACACAAAACATATTATGTCGAAAAACCAGGATCTTGGGGAAGAAAGTCGAGTTATGTGCGTGTTCTATTTGCTGGATTCTTTTTTAGCCAGTTTTTGTGAAACGTGAAAGTGGAAGGGATTATCATACCTTCGCTGCTCTTGGTAGTAACTGCTTGTTTCTTTTGTTATTTGTTCTTGTTTTATGTTTGAACATGCTAATTATCAATGTTTCTGGTAGCCTTTTTATGCATCTTGTACGTGAACATGGTTACAAACGGTTTCTTTCTTTCTTCTTTTTCCCCTTTACTAATCACAGGGGTACTTGAGTAAGAATTCCAGAGTGAACAATTTCCATCGTCAAATGGAATATGCCAACCACAACGAAGATGATTTTGTTGGCATTCGTCCTGAGTGAACCACTGTTGATCGGATTCTTGCCTGCAGGTTTAGTGATGGAAAGATTTCCTTTGATTATTTATTCTCCAATTTTTTTTTGTTTGCTTCTTCTCACCATAGTTCCACTCTCTAATAAAAGAGTAACTCTGATAGAGTTGCTGCTTTATCAAAATAGATTTAGATGTTTTTGTCTATTGTATTTCTTTCTTCTAGAAAATAAGGTTACTACTAAGCCTTATAAAACATGATTAATGATCTGCTTGCCTTCCTTTTTTTTTTTTAAAAAGATATTATCTCTTAGTTTTTTTGTTGAATCAGATTCATGACGATAAAAGAAATCCAAAAGACTTTCCACAGTTTGATTGAATTCCTCAATGGTATTTGGATCACCTTTGCCTGTAGTGTTATTGGTACTAAATCTACTGATAGATGCTATGATTTATTTGCTTTCCCCTATTGAGGATTGTTGCATCCATACCTCATTCCGCATTCGACTCTGCAGAACTGGGATAGAGAGTTGGCCACATGAGCCCCACAGATGAATGTGGTATGTATGCAGTTCTACACGCACCATTGGTACCTCTATGGTATTTGTTTTTTTTTTGTTAATGAAATGGTCTTCGTGGTCATTTGACGGGCATGTTATGTATTTTGGCACTTCGTGAGCTCGAGCTGTTATTAGAGAGCACGAGTTTTACTTTTGATAAAAAGATGAAGAAAAAGAAAACTGGACAAATCAGTAGTGAAACAACGAGTTTTATTAAGTGGGAGCGCATGGTAACTCTTGTTGCCTAATGAGACATTATTTTCTCTCAGTCGTCTCTTTTTCTCTTTCATATGTACCTTAGTATCAATTTTCTTGGTCAGATTGTTGATCGACTAAAAAATAAGGATTCAAATTGCCATTCGATACAAGTTGCTTTCTTTTTGCAATTGAGACGCATGAACAGATTGCTTTCTGAGTTATTGCATTTAATTCCAATGTGTATCATCAATTTGCAACTCTGGCTTTCCACAATGATGAATCTATCTTAGATTTTGTAGAGCAAGTTCTTCATTTCTGTGACCAGCACTTGATTTTCCTTATCCTCGGTCTGCTTCTCGTGTTCGCAATCTATGTGCTCTAGAGAAGAAGAAGAAGCTGATCTAGGGGGGAGAAGCTGAAGCGCGTAGTCAGTGTCTGGAGAATAACAGTTTACCGAAGATTAGGTGTCCCCAGCGACAACAACCGACTACGAAGAATAACAAGTGATGGACAAAGTCCAGCAACACCATGCATCGATTCAAGTGTATGTTTCCGTCTCCGATTGTTGTCATTGATGATAAAATCGAAATTGTAAGTAAGAAATCGTCCAAGTAGAAAAAGAGTCGAACTGTTTAAGCTTTTCAAATTATTGAAAAAGAAAATTAATGGAAAATTCTCTATGAAAAGTCTAAGAAAAATTTAACAAAATTAAATAAAATCATATACATAAAAGAAGAAGAACTCTCTCCATTTTTTGTTTGTTGAAAAATAAAAAATCGTACAGAGACAATAACCAAAACAGAAATAGAGCGGAAAACCGAATGACCCGAAACATGGCTAGAACACCAAACCTCCACAACTTCTAAACACTCGAAGAACCCTTTAAGACCTAATTACTGAGGGTTCAAGATGACGACCCAAAGATAACGGAATCCTCCTATAGTGAATAAGCACTACCTCTCAGAGCAAACTTAGGTTTCATAACCTGACAAGATACTCCATGAAGAAAAATTGGACCAGACTTTTGAGTGCGGCGATGTTGTCCAACTACTGAAAGATGCCTCGATAGAAACCTGTAGAAAAACCAGATTTCTACCTCTCAAAGCAAACTTAGGTTTCATAACCTGACAAGAAACTCCATGAAGAGAAATTGGAGCAGACTTTCGAGTGCGGCGATGTTGTCCAACGACTGAAAGACGCCTCGATAGAAACTTATAGAAAAACTAGATTTCGAACAAATCTGTAATGTAGAGACAAGGAGCAAAAACAAGCACCACACCAAAGAGAGTCGATCTCAGCTAGCCGAGAGAGACCACCGAACGAAACGGCGAGACACCAAGAAAAACATCGAGGATGAAGAGAAGCCAGCTGGATGAGAGACACCCAAACCCTTTATTTGGATGGAAGAAATCCCCACCAAAAGGAAGAGGTTATTGTCACGGGCAAATAAACAAAACCTGGTGGGATTAGCTCCACTGGAGCCACCAGAATCTTCGCCATGACGAGCTATGGCGAGAAACTGACCAGCAAGAAGGAGTAGATCTGGAATCGAGGGGAAAGGCGGAATGGGAACAATGGCGTTTACAGCTGAGGCGAAGCCAAGCCGCACCATCGAGTATCAGCATCTGCGCCATCAGCCTCCAAAACCCTAACTCCGGCAAGATCTAACTCCTCTGAGCACCACCATCTTAGACTGAAACTTGAACCGCGAAAGCAACCAAAACAGAGAGGAAGAGATATAGACGAGGAGAGACCGGCGGTGATGCTGAAGGAGCCGCAGACCGCCGGTCTCCGACAGAGACGACAACAAGATATGGTATTAAGGCTTGGCGGCTGCGAGAGAGAAATTAGGTTTTCTCGAAAACGAGTTTAGTTAAAACGAAGAACTCTCTCCATTTATGCTCCACATTATTACTTCAAAAATTTTCATATGTCTTAACAAAAAACAAATCTTTTACGGTTCCAAAAACAAACATTTCCTCACGATTCTTCGGCATCTATCCTCCACGGTTTGACAAGTTTAAATGCAACAGATACGAAAATAGACGATTACAGTTTCAAACATTACTAAATGATTTATACGACTGGATGAAAACAAAAAATATATGCGATAACGTTTTAACATGAACCTAGCAAAATACATCCAATATATATATTTTATAAGAAAACTAAAAATATGCTATTAATTTTTTTTTATGAAATTCTAATTTTAACTAAATCATAAAATAACCAAAAAATAATATTTTCAAGAAATTTGGAACATTTTTTATATAATTTTTTATAATTACAAATATATCTTATTATATAAAGATTGATTCGACTACTTTGTAATTAACATGATTTAAAAAATATATTATTATTATTATTATTATTATTATTATTTTTTTAAATTCTAATTTTAAAAAATATATTATTATACAATAACTTTTCTTATAGTTACAACTTTATACAATATTTTATATATTTTATTATATAAAGGTAGACGCGTTCGACGTGAACGCGACACATATGCAAAATTATAACTCACTAGGTCGCGACATGTATTATTGTTAATTTAGATTGTGAGTTGTGACACGTGTCAATCTAAATAATATAAAATCATAGAAATTTTTCTTCTGAAAATATTAAGAAATTTCTTTTTTATATGTTTTTTGAAGAAAGTTTTCACTAGAGATGAAATAAAATATATGATTAGTAATTCAAAAAAACTATAAAATGGAAAAAAACATATTATTTTTTCAATTTGTAAAAGTATTATTAAAAAAATTATAAAAAATGGGGAAAAGAGATTATTTTCAGTTTTTAAAAATATTAAGAATTTTTTTTCTTATATGTTACTTGAAGATAGTTTTCACTAAATAATGAAATAAAATGTAAATTTTATTTTATTAAAAAGTAAAAGCTTAACTTTGCTAGGATGTAAAACTTAGGTTTGGTATTTGGGTTTAGCGTTTAGTTTTTAGAGCTTATAATTTAGTTTTAAATGTTAAAAATTAGGATATCTAGACCTTGAAATTTTATTATCCGAATCTGGATGAGAGACACCCTAAAAAAGAGGAGAATAACAAAGGGTGATTTACGGTAGATTTTGATTTACGACAGATTTTAAATTCAATTATTGGAAAGTGTCCGGAGAGTTTAATCGGAGACTTCTTCAAGCGTCATTGCCAAGAAAGCTTTGTCAATATTTGCCATCACCGTCACTTCAGCCAAGATGTCACAGAAAAACATAGATTGAGAAAGTCTTTTTCCAAGTAGGGTTCTTAAGAAAAAATAAGCGGCGCTCAAAAACCCTACCAAATCTCCAAAAAACTTTCCCAAAAACAGAAAGATTACAAAAAGATTCGCCAACAAGTGTTTAAATCACGAAAAACTCACAAAAAGAGGAAAACAACCTAGCCAAAAAGCCTTCCTTTCAAAACCCAATGACTCTAGATGGACTACAGAGTCCTAAGTCTTAAGTAGTTTTGTTTAAACGTCAAAAATTAGTCTCTCCCTTTTAAAATATAAAACTAGGTGATTGTATTATTATTAAAAAAATTAATATAGTTTTATATTAATACATTGGAGATATGTGGACTGCAAATCATTGAGATAATTATGCAATTGCAAATATTATTATTTTTAAGCTTTTCATCAAGTTAAAATATTTATTAATTTTATTATATTTAGTCTAATCATGCGGTTTAGCTAAAAAATTAGATGAAGCCGAACACGGCTTTTTAAATTTGGACTCCTATTAAGTCAATAGAACATATATTAGACAATATCTATAATATTGGACTTTTTATCAAGTAAAAATATTAAAATATTTTAAATTTTTGATCAAGTTAAGATAATTCCAATATTTTAACATTTTTATCAAGTTAAAATATTTATAATATTTAAAGTTTTTGATAAAACTAAAATATTTATAATATTTAATATTTATCGAGTTAGAATATTTGTAATATTTTAGTTTTTTTTATCAAGTTACAATATTAAAATATTATTACTTTTACTAAATTAAAATATTTATAATATTATCTTATTCAGTTTAATTATGTGGTTCAATTAAAGAACTGAAACAAATATTTAAATTTGGATGTCTATTAAGTGAGACTTCCTACTCTTATAGTTCCTCATCATTTCAGTTCTTTATAATATGATTTTGGAAAACTAATCATGATATATGATGTTGGTCTTTGACACAATATTATTTTTCTTTATAAATTGAATAATTTTATTCATTTTTTAAATTCAAAGCATAACATATACAAAATAAAATCTAGTTTTTTTTAATTATATGGATGATGTGATAATTCAATATATTACAAAAATAAGATCAAATAAAGATGAAAGGTGAAACATATTAATTTAAACTAATTATTGTGATATAGTTGGATATCAAATCTTTTTTATTGAATTTAATTGGGTGTTAAATATTTTTCTAAATAATTAAATGGTTTCTATTTTTATTTAAAAATAATTAAAAATAATAATATAAAAATAAATGTCTATAAATTATTTAGTTAAAAAAAATCAAATATACTAAAAAAATATAGAACTGCCACGTAGGATTCAAATGTTTCTCTTTTAATATATTAAAGATGTTTAGAGATTTTTTTGTTTTGAAATATAAGATGTATAGTAGTGTAGTTTGCATAAATATTTTATGGGCAATTCTAAAAAATAACATACTTTTAAGTTTTTTTTCTAAAAATAGCATAGCTAGTTTTTTGGTTGCTAAAACAAAAACTCCAAAGACAGTTATAGAATGCATTTAAACGAAATTTGGAATAAACGACCAAAGTTAAGAGTTTGAATAGTGACTACGGAAATAAAACTAATAAACTTATTTTGGTCATCGGTTGGAAAAAAACAATTATAGAATGCACCTAAAAAAAAAAGTTGATGAACAATTTCATCACATAACATATTCTCCTCTTACAGAAAATGTCTCCCAATTTTATTAATCACCAATTCTATAACTGAATTTATCAAGACAAGCAACAACAGAAACATAAAAATCAGCAACTCAAGTACGAATCAATTAAATCATCAAGTTTGTTCATACTTTACCGTTACCACAATCAATGTTCATGTCCCGCATGACCAGAAGATGAACCATCACCGTCTTGCGGTTCTTGCCCCAACCGTAAGAGAGCCATATCGCATAATATATCATGCAACTCGACAAAGAAAGCATTTTCTCTACGTAAAATGTTTTCTATTTATTTACGTTAAACGTTTTTCTTTATGTGTCCTTATAAACTTTTAGAAAGCATGAAGAAACATAATAATGTTCTTCGTCATTAAGTTTGATAAATATATGAGATATGACTTATTGAAAAACACTAAATTCGTCATCCAAAAAAAAAAAAAAAAGTTTAAGGTCACGAGTTCAAATACTGGCAAGAGGAAAGGAACTAACATAATTTGGTCTTGTTTTGAAGAAACTATGGATTTTAAAACTTCGAACTTATTGGTTACTAAGAAAAAAAAAACCTTTACATAAACTAGGTGATTCCCGAATCACTTTCACAAATTTTATTATGACATGACAACTCACTAAATTTAGTCACAATCTTACATAAAAATAAATCTTTATTAAGAATTACGTTTATGCAAACTAAATAAATTAAGAAATTCGTTTATGTAAACTAAACAAAGTCAACATGACTCGGTGTAAGTTCGAGTTCAACTTTCAAAACTTCTGGGTCAGTGGCAACGGTGGCGAAAGCTTCAGAACAGCCAGCATTGACAAACCTCGACCATATCCATCGCTTCAGGGATTATGTGGTTGTTGTTGAGTCAGTTTCAACGGAGGTTGATAAGGTCAATGTCTCATCACAGAAATCGCCTCTCACTTCCTCTCTGCATCTCAGAGCTTGGGCTAAGCCTTTGTCGACTCATTCCTTTTCAATCCCGTCATCGATGTCCATTCTCCGGGAAGCTGGATCGAACCTTGTTCAAGGCCTCTCTTCCACTACATCCTGGCCTTCTATCTCTGACAGTAATCGACCCCATTCTCATCATCTTCATGGATTTGCTCAAAATCCAGAGAAGACAAATTCATGACGGAACCAATTCTCAAGGTTTAAAGGAAACCTCCAATGGCAGCCTTCATCCTCAGAAGCCTCGTTTCCCTTGGGCGGCTAAGATGAATCCGCAAGTTTGTAATCTTCACTGTGCCACCACTCCCATCTACATGGAAGACGGAAAACCCGAGGTTATAATTCCTAACCATGTTTTCCTTAAAGGTTTTGAAAACCAAAAGGAGTATGTTTTAGGCCAATTCTGTAGGTCCTCTGCTCCATCTGGAGGTCTCATACATGCGGTTTTAAACCACATTTGGGGAAGGAAATGTCGGATCTTTATCCGAAAGCTCAGTGAGTCATCCTATTTATTCTACATTCTGGATGAATCAACTCGTACTTGGGTCCTTCAGATAGGACTATGGCATGTAGATGATTGTTTTTTGTTTGTTGCACATTGGTCTCCTACAACTTCACTAGAGCTCCCAGAGATATCTACTGTTCCGGTGTGGGTTACCTTGAAAAACTCGTACTTGGGTCCTTTATAATTTTGTTTGCTTCGACAATTAATAAAAACTCTATTGATCTGCTATTATTTGCTCAACAGATATAGATAAACAATGGGTATATTCTAAATGGATAACAAAACCAACTTAACCACACGGTGATACAAAACCAAGTTAGATAAGCAAAGGATTGATAACCGGAATTTGATACAAAACCAACATAATCGGCACATTTTTAAGATTGATTATAATCAAGGAACGTTCCATATTATTTGCTAATTAAAACTGAAAGCAGAAATATTTGGTAATATTATTTGCTAACTGTCTAGTTTTTTTAGTAAACAAAACTGGTGAATAGTAGAGCCCAACCAGAAAATCGAAAATCGGACCTTGTTAGTTGAACCATAAAAAAAAAATAATAGTTTTGACCTCATGATGTTTTTATTCTTGATTCATTTAAACAAGATTGCCTTTTCCAATTTTTTAAAAGGAGAATAACAATTACCGAAAGATAAACTCAATGACCATATATATTGGTAGACATTGCATCTTCAATACTTTAATAACGTGTTTTGAAAACCAAATTGAAAGTAAGATGTGTAAATATTCCGATCAAGTGATGAATAGATCAAATTTATCGAATCACAAGTTTAATATATTAAAATTAAAATAAATAAATAAATCATGGATAAAACCAGGTTATTAAAGTATTGAAGATGCAATGTCTACTAAGTAGTTTTTAGCCATGTCATTTGTTATTGAAAGACATGTCATCATTGTTTGAAGACATGTCATAGTTTTTTTTTTTTAAAAGCTAATGAAATTAAAACACCTGAGTTTTTTTCAATAATAGCACTTCCCAAATAATAGCAAGATGATGCTTTAGAACTGGTTCTCATTTGAGAACTCCATGAGAAACCCTCTCTCTCCTCAAAAGATTGTGACATGTCATTTTATAAGTGGTTCACAATTTTGTGATAAATCATATTCTTCATAGTTTAGAAAATTAATGAAATAGTTTATATGTTGTTATTTTTTATTTTTTATTCTTTTATAAATTATAAAATAAAATTATCTATATATCAAGCTCCATTATGCATAAGTTTAAATTATATATTAATATTATTTTTAATTGATATTACTTAAGGTTAATACAAAATATTAAATTAATATTGTTTAGTTAATACAATAATATAAATTTAATATATGTTTTGTCAACATTTTGATATTTTAATTAAATCATAGGAGAATTTCAAAAATGCCACTTTTGAAATATTATTTTGCAAAAATGCCACCATGAATTGTCTATTTTCAAAAATGCCACAAATTAATGATTTTTCAAACTCTAAACCCTAAAATTCTAAACTTTTAAAAAGCATTTTGATCCTAGCAAACTCTAAACCCTAAAATTAAACCCTAACATAACATAGTTAACATAAACATCGATGATATTTTGAATCAATTATATAATATTAGTGGCATTTTTGAAAAGATTTTAGAAAAGTGATATTTTTTAAAAGTGGCATTTCAAAAGTGGCATTTCTCAAAAAAATTCTTAAATCATGTCTAATTATTGCTATTAAATTAGGATTATTAATATTTATGATTTTATTATTGTTATTTTTATAAATAAATATAACTAATTAATACAATTGAATATATTTAAGATGTAATTTTATATGTTTAAAAATATTAATATAAATTTAATATAATTTTTTTAAATGAAATAATATTAAAAATATTAATATTCTATTGATAAGAAATCCAATGGGTATCTCACAAATGGAGGAAGTGTTCTCAACTTAAAATCCGTCTCCTCCTATTCCTCTTAATATCCCTTTTAATTTATTTGCTCGAAGCTTGAACTTTGTAAATATTGCTTCTGCATGGTATCCATTTTCCGCCAATTTCTCCGCCTCGCAGCCGGTGAATCTCACTTTATTCCGATTATCTCTTTGCATTGGGTAAAAATGTTAAAGAAGAAGAAGATTTTTCTAAGTATCTAGCGAATAAAGCAGAAGGGTTGTAGGGAGAGAGAGAGAGAGGTGTTGTAGTGGGGAAGAAAGCAATGGTCGCAGTTAGGGTTTCAAAGGAAATCCCAAAAGCAGCTCTACTTGGGAGATTTTGACACATGTCGTTCAACCTCGAGATCGACTTAGGCTTTTTTCTGTTATTCCTTAAAATAATACAAGTAACCATTTTTTCTCTTCCCTTCTTTGTCTCTAATTCACAATCTGGTTTTAGACCAACTTTTGGGTGTTAAATGGTGAAACTTTTTGCCTTTTTGGTGCTGAAAGATTTAGTTAGAAAAGCAGAATTTTTGTTTGGAATGGCTTAGCTTACTGTGGAACTTGAGAACCAGGACTATTCTTCTCAGTTATTTAGACATAAATTAAAAAGAAAAGAAAACAATGAGTTATGCACTGGTCTTGTCTGGTTATATTGTTTATTAAGGAGAAGAATGTGAATCAATATGTAAAGATTTAATCTTTCCCCCCTTTTCTTGTAGATTTTCAAGAAAACAGATTTGAGGGTTTTCAATGTTTACCTGCAATTGTGCCTGAGGTTATGGTAGATTTCTTGCTGGAACAAATTTGTACTGGAAAGATGATATTCATGAGTCTTGCTCTCAGATGATGTTTCAGTAACACAATGTTTATGATGCAGAAAAGGTATAAAACTCACTTTAGTTCATGTAGATTAAGAAAACAACTTTCTTGGTTAGTCAAATCATAAAGAGTTGGATTTGATTTAATGATAGTATAATACAGATAAATGTGAGTATCAAAAAAAAATGTGCTTCACTGATAGATTTATTGGTGCTGAAGCGGATCAATGGCTCAAATGCCACTATCTCTTCGAAATTGATCTGAAATGCCACCGTTATAATAATTAATTTATTTATGATTTTCTAAAACCCAAAACCGAGGAAATACTTGTATGTCCTTCATACTTCTCTAAAATTACCAACCCAACCACCCTAATACCCAACCGAACCCGATGACCCGTGAATACTCACCCAAACCACTTATCCCCAAATAATTAGGGCTCGGCACTAATTTCACAATTCTCTTCGTCTCTCTCTTCCCGCTCCCTCCGCCTCTGTCTTCTCCTACGTACGCCTGAAATGATGGGCCGTCAGATGATGGGGACGAAGAAGAAGCGGATATGTCTTCACCGTCGAAGGTACTGTATACATGTGCTTTACTTGAGATTAAGAATAGTACACGTTAAGGAAATTTGTTAGAAAATTAGAACCATTTAACGGTGCATCTGAAGACAACTAGTACAACTTACTATTGGTGTGAGGAAGTAGTTAGACGAGTGTAGTTGGACTAATTTTTGTTCTGGTTTAACTTCGGACAACTGGAACAACTAAGTATTAGTCTATTAAGAAAGTATTATTTGGTTCAACTACGTAATACTAGGTTGAACTAAGTATTGATTGGATCATCTATTTATTAAAACTGTGTTTGAATATGCAGGATACCGATGATGATAGCCAACCAATGCAACCAGAGAAGCTTTTCTTCGGTCAACCGAATATACCAGGCCTTCTAAGATAGCAACGAGTGTTATGTGAACCAGGCGGTGGATTTGATAAAGAATCTTCCATCCGAATTGGAATGGCTCACAAAGCATTCTCGGTTTAAGGATATATTTCACATGGCTAAGGAGCCAAACTGTAAGCTTCAAGGCATGTGGATTCTGTTCCTTCGCACAACTTCTATGGATAAGCAAAGAGAGTGTTGGTTTGTGGTTAATGGAGTCCCTATTAGGTATTCCTTGAGAGGCATGCGCTGTTATGTGGATTTGACTGCCATGAATACCCGGAAAACTATGAGAAATTGGGTGACTTTAAGTTTGTGGAAAAGGCCAGTTTGGAACGAAAGAAAAAATAAAGTCGCAGACGTGGAAGAGAAGCTAGAGTCAATGGCGGAGCTGTGTAGACGTGGAAGAGAAGCTAAAGTCTAAGGTTAATGGATCCATAGAACCTTTCTTGCTTAGAGTTGTTGATGATTTAGAGGTGTGTAAAACATTTCCCTGGGGGCGTTATACATTTGATGATTGTATCAATGAGATCCAGCGCATGATGAAGAAGTTCAAGGGCTCCGTGAAAGCAAAAGCAACATGGACTTTTTCTGGTTTCATTCTTCCCTGGAGGTAACTCTTAGTTGTGAATATTAAAGTATTAGTTTTATGATTTTCATTTTGTGATATTGTAACTCTATGTGTAGGCTCTGGCATTTGAGTGTATTCCTGATATTGGACGCAAGTTTCGAGAAGATGTAGCCGCAGAGAGTGACTGTCCAAGGTTCTGCAAGCACAAGTTTACAGAAAGTTCCATGAAAGGTTTTCCATTGGAGACATAACTGAGGCGATTGGAAGTACTAAGGTTAGAGTTACTCCTCATAGTTGGTTATATTTGTATTTGTTATGAGTTTAATTTTAAGTTATATTTTTGTTATATTCACAGAATATTACTAGCATCTTGGAACCTGACTCGGATGAGGAAGCTCTTATGGCGCGCATCATAGACGATGATTTTGATGATGGGATAGGTTATATTGATCCAATTGTTGACAGCTGGACAAATCATCTAACCGTACATAAGAAGAAGATATGATGGAAAAATCTGTACGACTTGGATGTGGCTTCTCGATGTGTCCCTGAGAATATTACTGAAGTCCCAGAATAGGAACCTAAAAATGTTGCATCAGTGTTGGAGCTGCAGAAAGCGATGGAGAAAGGGTTTAAGGAAATCATGAAGAAGTTTGATTGCATAGATGAGAGAGTTAAAGATGTTGAAAGTTTTGTGAACGAGCAGCGAAGCAAAGAAGTATGCAAGGATGGTGAAACCGGAGTTGGGAAACCTGTTTAGGCAACCAAAGCAGATAATCATGTTGGTGAAACCGGAGTTGGGACACCTGTTGGTGTAGACGAGCCAATTGTTCCTGAAACCAATCAAGACAATGGTGAGTGTTTTGTTTAACTCTGATGGAGATATAGCGTAGTTTATGTTGTTCTTAAAATATGTTTTTTATTTTGATGCAGCTGAGCGTGGTGGTGGTGATAACGGGAATGAGAGAGGAGGAGAAGATGAAATGGAGGTTGAGATTCCTCCTGGTGGTGAGGAGGAGCAGCCACCCGAACCTCCAAAAAAGAAACAAAAGGGAAAAAAGGTGAAGTTTCTTCCTCCTAGGGTAGCTGAGAAGAGGACTGTGAAACCATCAAAGGCTGTTTGCAGTCCGTTTGATGCCGGTGAGCCGAAAAGAAAAAGCAAGAAGAAAGGCTGAAGAGAAGTGTGATGTTTTTGAGAACAATGAATCATGTGTTGGTCTTTGTTTTGGTTTGGTGTTTATGTACTTGTTTTGGTATTTTTGTGTTGTGTTTATTAGGTGCGACTGATAACAAACCAGACTTTTTTCAGTAATGTAAGTTATTGGTACAAATGGGTTATTAGGTACAACTGAAATCATAATTAATACAACTGGATTACTTGGTTTTACTGACAACTGGATTACTGGTACAACCGATATATAACTAGATACAACTAAGGTACAACTGGATTACTTCAAATTAGAAGACCTTTTGGAAAGAATGAAAACTAAAAGATCTTCATCCGCATTAAGACACTACAACCAGCACAAAAATAACATGAATAACATGGTTCTCTTCTACTTAAACAAGTAGAAAACCGTAACAACAAACAGAAATAAACCCGCAAGACCCGCAACTAACTCCTTCAGCTTTGCAATCTCATCAACATTGTTTTGCATCTGCACACGCATTGTCTCCAAAGTAGTATCATCGCCAGAGGTCAAGACACGTCCAGTTCTTCCAATGCTTTGAATATTCTCTGTCTGCTCTTCAATCTGCAGCCTTAGGATAGTTAGTTCCTCCTCAACAGCATGATCCCACCATTTCCGAATGTGATAGCCAGGATCCTACACATAAATCCCACGATATCGCATCCCAAAATCACAAATGTCATACATTAAATTAGCGATCTCACCTCACAGCCGGAACGTAAAGAATCTCCTCCCTGTGTTGGTTTCTGTGAAAGATGTTTCCTCTATCACTTGTCCACCGCAGGAACACCGCTTCGGAATTCCAAATTCACCATCAGCTCTGCAACATCCACTATTAAAACTTGCTTCGGAGGAAGAGCTTTGACTGTAGCTGAATCTTTCCCATATCACTGTAACAAGAAAACGAAAAGCTTTCTCATCCAAACGCATAATATGGAAATCGCTTAGATCTAGGATTCCTAAATCACGAATCCGAATTTAACTTACCTTTCTCGAGCTTATCTCCAATTCGGAATCGCGAATCAAGCCCAGAAAATGAAGAATCGCAATTCTCTTTCTATATCTCTCTCGATTTCTCTCGGATCCCCTTTCTCTCTCTATCTTTGAGATTACAAATAAAAATGAAGATTGCAAAAAAAATGAATGATTTCAAATTATTTAGGAATTGGGGAAAACTGAAATATTTTAAATTTCAAAATAATTGAAATATTTTGGGAGCCAAATTCCGACATTTGGCAAGATAAATTAATAAAAAAGTGTGTGTTATGAACATAGTTGTACCTAAGTGCCCAGTTGTACGAAGATCCTAATAGTTGTACTTTTGCGATTTTAGCATACTTGTAGTTAAACCTTGATATAAATTATTATGTTTTGTTGTACACATGATTTTCGACTATTACTTATCATTTACAACGTTTTCAAAGTAAAATTTGTACAAAATCATATATTTTGCCATTTTGCATCATAATGTGGTTAATATTAACAAAGCTTCCTTATATGATAAGGTGTGTTTGATGTGAAAACAAGAATATGTATTAGGAAAATGTTAAATTCATGTTATCCATAGTATTAATTGTTTCCTTATAGTTTATAATGTGTTTGGAGTTCTTAAGCGTCTGATTTGTTTATAGTTTTGAATAATTGTTGAATATAATTTTTTGTTCTTTATTAAGTTTTAGCTAGTAGTTGAACCATAGGAACACAGTTTTACCAATTTTGTAATTACTTGAACCTTGTTATTAGTTGAACCTTGAGGAACACAATTGTACAAACCGGGAAATACAAATACATAATTGTTCTTAGTTGAACCTTAAGGAACACGGTTGTACAAATACAGACACACAAATTAAGCTTCACTACCATTTTCGCTCTGCAACCACCTCTCCAAGTCTATGCCAGGCACAGACTTGTTAGTCGTCTTTCGGCGACGTTCTCCGGTGGATGGAAACGCTGTTCTTGATTTCTTCCTGGTTTTTTGTGTAATCCGGGGTAAGGCGAACAATTCTTGTATATCATCAGGAATACTCCAATTAGACTCATGCGGCACTAGATAATCGTCCTGCAATATGCCAATGCCCACGTCTCAATCAAGTAATATTTCGAGCAGAGATCATAGATTTGGATATTCGCTGTTCTCCCTTCCTTCCTCATGAGTGCCATGTTTGCGGCTATTGCATCGACACAAGGATACTTGTCTATATCAAAAGATCTACAACAACTTTTTCCGTAACAAGTCCACCAAATAAGTCTTTCCATCGAGTCCAATAACGCTGTATTGAAGCTGGAAGCTGTTTATTCAGTCACCAATAAGAGCGTTGCAATTGCACATCGTGTGTGCAATTCGTTCTCCACATAAGGCACCACTTTCTTTGTGTTCGATGCAGCAGTAGATTCATTCCTATGTATGTTAAACCATTCAGAAAATTTGTCAAGAATCGCATCAATCATTGGTAATAGGGAGTATTCCTGGCTTTCTTAAACACACTGTTCAGAGATTCTGCGGAATTGCTGGTGTCTATGTTGTACTTTTCTCCTCGAGAATTGCACCTTACCCATTTATCCACCTCTACACTCTTATCCAGATACTCGGCTTTAGGAAACCTAATCCTGAAATCACCATACTCTCTGTCGAACTCACTCTCAGTATAAATATGAGCGCACTCCCTGAATTTCAGTGCAACTAGATCTTTGTTGACGTTATGAACTTTTCCTCTCACGTTTTGAGACAAATGCCATATACAATGTCCATGGTGGGAGCTCAGATACACCTGACATACTGCCTTTATGATGCTCTGATACACAGAGTGTTAACCCTAAAATATCACTACAAGTGCACAGCAAATGAAGTAGTATTTAGGGATCGAATCCACGAGAACCAAGTGAAACGCTACGAATTATAATGGAAGAAACTAAGCTAAGATGACAATATGGTTGTTTGTTGAAAAGTGAAATAAAATAGCAATGTAAAACGATGTAAATCAATTAAAAGCAAGTGTTAAGTTTAGGGCAATTCGCAGGAATTCAGAGATCATGAACTAGACAATTATTCAGGAAACGATAAAGCACAGTCTCAAACTCAAACATGAATGTATAACTAATTCACTTTCGTGGTATCAATTACTTTATCTAGCAACCTAAGAATCTAAACTGTCGTTTGATCTTAGAATTCTAAACAAGCATTAATGAGCAGGTTTGATATGTTCACAAATTGCCTTAACATCAGCTTTCGTTGGCTAAGGACAATTTGCTCACCTATGTTCTATCAAGCAACCTATAACACTTTTGATGAATAGATTAACCTAAAATCAGAGATTAAGTGATCAATTCAATCTAAGCAATAAGAACAACAATAGGTGAAGACAATATAAACCCATATCTCTGTCTGATTCAATGATTCATAAACTCCTTTGAAACCCTAAACTTAACTATAGAACTACTCAAACATGAAGATAATCAAAACAACGGAAGATGAAAAAAACTCATAATAAATTAAAGGGGTTCAGAAAAACTTCTCAAAGGTGCAGAGTTAGAGATTCGTCTCCCCGGTGCTTACAAATTGCAGAAAACCAGAAATCTATGTAGTGTAGAAAGAGTATGAAAAGCTTAGCCTAAACAATGGCTTAAACTCGAATATATATATTAAAAACATTCTGGAACAAAATAAATGGCAAAACCAGTAAAAATAGGAAATTGAAATTGTCACGTGATATATTCTCACAATCGTCATTAACCCCAGTCTCTATCCGTTCGTTATGTTGTTCATCCGCATCCACTGTGTACATAGTAAGGATACCAGCATTAACTACATCATCAGCTCTGCCATTTGAAACCAGCTCCCCATAATTCACACCAAATGAACTTCCTCGATCCACTCTTGAAAGTTGCTCGCCCCTCTGATTTATTTCCAAATCTTTGGTTACCTCCACATGCAAAAGATCTATGTAGCACTTTATCCAATGTCGTTAGATAAACAAAAATGTCCTCATCATCTAAAATATATGACTCTCTCAGGATTAACTACCAACAGAATGTAACTCAATTTCAAGTTTGTCGTAGTTTCATCTATCGCAATCTTTCTGCATATCTTATCTACTACCACCGAAAGTTATCTCCTCCAAAGATGAGGTCCTAAACGATATACCGCAGATGGAATTTCTTCAATTCCATTTATACTCCTCTTCGTTCTGTGAATAGTATCCTCCATAATCAAAATGTATGTTTGTGCGGTTGATGCTCATTGTATCCTGAAAATAGAATAAAAACTCAATTAACAATTACACAATGTGTCACAGTAATACTATATGTACCAGTTGTCCTCTATCGCTCAGTTATACCATGTACTAGTTGTCCTATATCTCTCAGTTATACATTTGTACCAGTTGTCCTATACCTCTCATTTATACCAGTTGTCCTATTTCTCTCAGTTATACAGTTATACCATTTGTACCAGTTGTCCTATATCTCTCAGTTATACTATTTGTACCAGTTGTCCTACATCTGTAGATTTGGTGAACTTGGGTTCTAATCTACCTCACAATCACTACGATTCAACAACTACAATCAATTAATTACCGATGCAAAGCACTAATCAACCCATAAAACATGGTTACTAATCAAATGTGCATACCGAAACAAGGAATTTTCAAATCCAATCCCTAAATTGTGAAATCCCCAAGAAAAACAACTCACCTCTTGAAGCTTCACTAATGGCGGAGAAGAAAGGAGCTAAGAACAAGAAACGGTGTAGAAAGATGACAAGGCGGAGGCGGGAGCCGGCGAGAGATCTCGATTGCGCTCTCCGGTATGTCGAGGAAGAAGGAAGGGGATCGATGTGCTCGTGTCGATGGGGATTTGTTTTTTTGTTATGTTTACGTTTTAATTTTTTAATTTTATGAAAAATGATTTAAAATTAAATTATTTTAATAAGTTTTAATTAGGGCCAAAATGGTATATCACATGAGATTAAATGAGATAGTGGCATTCAGATTATGAGATGGCACATAAGATCATTTTTTTATTGATAGTGGCATTTGGGACTGCTCCTCTGCTGAAGCCAAGAAATTCTACTGAAACTGGGTGATTTTAGACTGGTAATATATACATTTATGTGTCTGTGTTTTGCAAATGTATAGTTTTGGTAATACTTTTTATTATTTAAAGTGATTCTTTATCTAGAAAGTTCTTAAACGGGGGACTGATCTATGAGAAGAAATGTTGTGTTGAGCAATTGGGTTAAATCTTGTGGTAATTAAGTACTCACAACCAAAGGTTCTTCTTCTCAATTTGGTGGAAAATGCAGATATAGAGCATCCATAAGCTACATCATTTCCTCTTACACCTTACAGTTTCCAAGGAAGAGAAAACCCCTCTATGATTTTTTTCCTTATCTCCGGTCTACTGTTAACGCGAATCACCACTTTCAAAGAAATCCTATAGGCAAACAAGAGCGGCAGAGATTAGGGTCAAACGAAAACAAAGAATCATAGAGCAATGGCGACGAGAGAACCGTTGGTGGGTTCATTCGAGGTACTCTTCCAGGAGAAGTAATAATTATGTCTTCATTACCATAATCAAATGCATGCATGGCAAGAAATTTTCTTTACTAGGTACTTTAACATTCATCTATTATTTTCTGGTGACCAATGTCTCCTAACACAGCGACCAAGTGTAAGAGATGTTTGGAAGACAAAACAAGAATTGCGTACACGTCTCGTCCATTGTTCTATGTTAAAGATTTGTCTTGTTGGTCTGGCGTGATGTTTATATGGTCGTTACAACATATTTTGGGTCTGAAATATGATGCAAGATATGTCATTTGTTTCTCAAATATGATGTAAGATACGTAATTGTACCAAAATATATGGTGGTTGAACATATAAATCTTTCTCAAAAATTGGTTAGGGGATCAACTGAATCTTAAAAGTGAAGTACACTACTTTCATGAATATAATAGTTAAATCATAAATGGTCCTGGACTAATAATAAAAGAAATATAGTTTGGCTAACAATGTCATCTTAATGTCCGAGCTAGAGGTTAGGCTTCTCATATGATTAATACTTATCATCTTTGTTGTCCCATTATTCTACTTTTTTCTCTGGAGTCAATGAAAATTACATATTCACCAATGAAATAAATCTCATGTTCTATGTTTGATAAGTAGATACAAAATTTTGAAGGAAATACAGTATATAAACAAAGATATTTTATTATTGGCAAATCTATTGACATGGAAGCTAAAAACAAAACATTACAAAAAAAAACCATTTAATCAAATAAACCTGCGTGTAGCGAAGATATTCACATAATGTGTTTAATTTTTGCATTTAAAAATGTAAATCCGTAGAAAAATTACATTTTATGACTACATACTTTTATTTAAAAACATATTTACTACTTCATAATTTTTTTTCTGAAGACATGTTTAGTATCTTTTGTTCATTAGGGTGATGTTGTATGATGAAGCACTAGCAATAAATCAATATAGATTTAAAGATCCAAACTAATTGGATAGAACATTTTATAGTTCGTAATTTTAATGAATTCTATAATAAAAATTTTGGGTCTCAAATATGATGCAAGATATTTCATTTGTTTCTCAAATATGATGTAAGATACGTAATTGTACCAAAATATATGGTGGTTGAACATATAATTTTTTCTCAAAAATTGGTTAGGGGATCAACTGAATCTTAAAAGCGAAGTACACTAGTTTTCATGAATATAATAGCTAAATAATAAATGATCCTCGACTAACAATAAAATAAAGGAAAATTACTTAAAATAACCTTGAAAAATTAGTTTATTACTAAAACAACTTTGGTGAGCAAAGCTTAACTAAAATAACCTTAATTTTTTCAAAAGACTTTTAAACCTATATCAAATTTTAAAATTACAAAGAAGGTTAATTTGTCCATTAACCAAAAAAAAAAATATTTAGGCAAATAACCTAAAACCCCCTATGTGGCACAATCACACCCACTAGTTTTAGGGTTTTTGGTTATTTGCCTAATTATTATTGTTTTTTGGCTATTAGGCAAATTAACCCTACAAAGAATGCCATTTTGAATAATTTTTTGGACCGAAAAAAACAATAATAAAATCTAAAAAGAATACCTTCTTCCACCTCGACCGACGATTTCAATTTCTGAAAATCCATATCTCACCGCCGTACGCCAATCTCACCGCCGTACGCCGATTTCCACAAGGCCTCCTCACTTCCTATCTATCTTTTGTTTATTTTCCTTTGTTTGGTCTATAGTGTTTGTGTCTCTTGAAAATAATGGGTTCATCTTCTCTGCGACTTTTGGGTGTCTTTGGCGACGAGCGACGAGTTTTTCGGTCGCAATTTCGCCGGTATCTTCATCGGGTATGCCTTGTTTGATAGATTTTGTTTTCGTATTTTTTTTGAAACTGCTTGAAAAATACTTGAAACCCTAATTTGTGTTTCGGGATTTTTTTGGATATTTTGTCAATTGGATTGATAATAAGGATGCAGCGGCAACAAACAGCTACACACTCACCTGGAACTTGGACATGGAACAAAAAGCATAAGCAACCGATTTTCAGAAAACGAATATTTTTTTCTCGATTGAAAATAGTGGTGGTGGAGAAAGGAAGGATTTGCGTAACCGGTGTCGGAGGGTCTCTAGCTTCGTGGGTCGTCGATCTTCTCCTCTCTAAGGATTACTTTGTCCATAGCACTATCAAATGTTAAGCGTATTGTGTATGTTTCCTCAGCTGTTGCACTTGCCATGAACCCTATGTGGTCTAAGAATCAAGTACTTGATGGAAGATTTTTAATTTTTTTTCCATATACGTTGAAATACTTCATGGTTAAGATTATGGCAGATTTGATATTTATGGCAGATTTGTTCGTCTTGTATATATGATGACAAATTTATCTTGTTTCATTTATTGTGTTAAAGTAGATCTTTGGTAAGATCATATCTTCCATATCATAACTATTCTCTACTGAATTGTTTCCGTCACGACGCCGCTTTCGTTTGCTACTTCTTTCTCTTGGTTTTAATTTGATTTGAGATTAGAATTGAGGTAATGAATTGATTGAATACAATTGCTAATGTCTTCAAAGCATTGAGCAACAAAATTCCCAATAGTTTTTGTTTCGAAATTGACTATTAAACGCAGACGCAAATTGGGGGGGGGGAGTTATAGACGTCATCGGTTAAATTTTGTCTTCGCATAAAATTGTTGTCAAATTTAGTGGTTATGTTCAGAATAACCATATTAAATTATGCACGTGTGGATCTCTAATTGTATGAATATACAAGATTTTTATTACATTAGAAAAAAAAAGAACTTAATTTTATTTTTCACAAGTCCAGTAATGAATTTTGAAAATTAGAGACAAATAAAATAGATGATGAATTCAATTAAATATAATGAAGGGTCAAACTAAAAATATAATATAGAAAATTCACATAGTGTCTCGAATATAATATGAAATTGGATCAACAAAAAAACTTGTTATCACTCAATTTTTGATAACTGTTAATTTATCTCAAAATTTTACTACATATTGAAAACAATCATGTTAGCGATGAGTTTAATCGGTTGCCTCTCATCCGTAACATTAATCTATATCTTGTTAAGTTGACGATTATTCATCATTTTAACAAGTTTCTATACTTAAAAAATCGTCATGGAGTTCAAATACATGGTGTAGTCGATGATTATACCTTACAATGTTGATGCAAATTCATGTCATTATTGCGTAGACTTATTGGTATTGACGCGATAGACTTATTTATGAATCATGGTTTTTTCCGGGGTAAAACTGAAATTTCATAAAATCATTGGGATGTTGATGAAGAAAATCAATTGTCAATAAGTCTGCCGTTGTGGTTAATAAGTCTGCCAAACTAACAAAATGTGCCACAACACAAATACATAAATCTACCAAAAAAGGTTATTCTAGTAAGAGATAAGTTGCTGTTAAAAAACGACATAACCATGCTACCATTACGAATAAATCTACCGTGAAAATAAAAATATGCCATCACTAAAATTAAATCTGCTATCACTATAGGTATAGTCTAGTAATGAATAAGTTTGTATTAATCTGCCACCAATAGTAAAAAGTCTACTACGATTTAATAAATCTGCTACCAATAAACTCAATAACTCTGCCAATATCCGACAAATCCGCCGTCATTATTAACAAACCTGTCAAACTAATCTGCCATACACTTTAAATCTGCCAGACATAAAAATATATACCATGTCGTAGCAAATATGCAGTTCACTAAACAAATCTGCTGCCCGACGAACAAGTCTGCTAATCGGAAAATAAATCTACTCAAAACAATAAGTCTACTGTAAAAAAAAAAACAAATCTGCCGTCCTCTAAAAAAATCTACCATCCTTAAATAAATCTGCCATTTTTACATAAGTCTGCCACCATTGAAACGACAGATTTATCGCAGAGATTTGCTCTGATCTGAAAATTCCAGTGGCACCCTCTGTAATTAAATGACAGATTTTTTTGTAATTAATTGCAACTTCTGCTGACGTGAAAAAAAATAGTAATGGCAGTTTCGTACATATATTTTTCCTAACAAAGGGTTATAAAGGTATAATAGACACGAAAAATATTCTAGTAATTTTATAAAAATGGGGTTCAATTTAATAATTTTGATACATTTCAAAATTATTATAGTAACTCATACAGTTTGCCTAACAATGTCATCTTAATGTCTGAGCTAGAGGTTAGGCTTCTCATATGATCAACACTTATCATCTTTGTGGTCCTATTACTCTACTTTTTTCCTGGAGTCAATGAAAATTACATATTCACCAATGAAATAAATCTCATGTTCTATGTTTGATAAGTAGATACAAAATTTTGAAGGAAATACAGTATATAAACTAAGTCATTTTGTTATTGACAGATCTATTCACATGGAAGGTAAAACTAAAATATTACAAAAAATCATTTAACTAAATAAAATCGTACATAGCGCGTGGGTATTCACCTAATATATTTAATTTTTTGATTTAAAAATGTAAATTTGTAAAAATTTACATTTTATGACTACATACTTTTATTTAAAACCATATATTTACTACTTCATAATT